>CM049384.1:22810652-23069344 GCA_026937815.1 Etheostoma perlongum | reverse complement strand
TACCCCAAAATGTAACACAAAGGCAACATTACATTAATTACATTTTTATATTCCATTTTCAACTGTACCAAAACAGAGATAAGGCAAAAAAAAATTCGCACTCATCACGATTCTAAATGTAACTTTTCAATTTTAATACAGCTAAGAATGGAAATGACAGCTCAAGGTTGCTGTTTGTCATGGCAACACCACACACGTTCGGTTTGTGAGTTTGTCATGTTCACAGGAGTCAGAAACATGGACTGTCAGAGCAGCGATGGGAAATAGTTGTCACTGTAAACTCAGCTCTGTAAAAATATAAAATGCGGATACACCTCAGCCCTCAATATAGTTTGATACAACTGAACCTTCCAGCCAAAAGGACAAATCAGATTGTGTAATGTAAGCAACCGCAGACTGCTTCTTGTGGCGAAGAAGTTTAGCTGTCTTGCATTATTGTTCTTCTGTAGGAAAAACTGTCAGCAGCATATACACACATATACAGCATATCCTGTGTTACTTGTGGTATGTGTGGTGGATGGAGGGTGTATGGAGGAAAAAAATCACTTTGAAGGCTTGCCATGGTTTAATAAGGTTTGGGAACCACTGCAGTAACTCACAAACCGATGTTTCTTGCCACTCAGGTCCTCTTTGCAGTCTTTTGACTCGGTCCGGTTTTGTCATCATCACCGTCCACTGTGCAATGCGTCGAGAGGTGAGTTCAGGTTCCTCTTCCTGCTAAGCAGCTGTGGTTTGCAGGAATGTTGCATGCATTTTTAATTAGGCACCACACAGTGACCTCGCCCGACATTCACGCCACAGGTGCGATTTGTGTTCATAAATGTCCCGTTAGTTTCCGGGTCAGTCCAAAGTCACGGCAGACCACAAGCAAACATGAGAGGGATTAGCACGGTATTCATGTCCCATGTTGCGCCGCTTCTTCTCATAATACAGCATGATAGTCCTGTATTGTCCGTCTGATCCAAGGCTGCTCTAAGGAGCTTACTAAGATGCTGTATGGAATAAGACGATAAGTCCCTAACTAATAATGCCTTTGAGACAGACATTTACACACACACACAAATGCGTGCACACTCATTTTTCCATGGGCTAACTCACGAATGCGCTCACTTCAATTAATGGATTTACAATGTCATCAGTTTTCCATAACTGTGAATGTGTTGCTGATGTGTGTGTACACCCCACAAAAGCCTTGCCTATATCCAGGAGATCATTATGATATTGAATGCACTGCATGGTGTAAGTGAATTCTTAAATGCCTGGAATGCTTGGCTGTATTAAATCAATATCACAAAAGCGGCAGGGATCAGGGTACAGTAAATCCAGGAATTATTTATTGGAAATGTATGAAAAACCCTTGCATAAATCTTCGTAGCTGCCGAACAACAGGCAGAAGGTGAGTGCCATACCAAATGGAGGAAAGGGAGTGGGCGGGGGTACAAGGAACAAGAAGGAGAGTGAGGGCAAGAGAGGGGCAGTTCAAAGTGTGATGTTATTTGAAGAGTGCAGACAAGTACAGACAAAAAAAAAACGTGCCAGCTCTCCTGGATGGCACCCGCTGCATGTGAGGGTGCAGCAGAGAATGAAAAGACAGCAGTACCTCCAGTCAGCCTGCTGAGATCAGTCGCAGTGAAGGCAAGCAAATGAACATATGCAATGTGAGTATAGAGGAAGGGGAGGATGGAGGATGGAACACAAATTGCACGCAGAGATCTATGGGGAAAAAAAAAATACTTGATTCAAAGAGGGAAGCAGGGGATGAAGGTAAGGAGAATGAAATGGAGAGAGGTATGGCCACATAGAGGGGCTCTTCACTTTGAAGCCAGAAGGAGCTGCATTGGCAACACACACTCACACTAACAGAGAGCGGGAACAAATGCCGAGGACAGTATGGACATAAAGAAAAGGATGGAAGAAAACAATGGGTATTAATCAGACATGGATTCTACTCCAATCCACTCCATTTGTAGCAACAGACACGCAGACAGATGAGACCACCCAGCAAAGTGGAGTGTAGATGCTCTCATTCTTCTTACAATGGCACTCTAAGATTATAGGATTAGACAGTGGCAAAATTGAGAAATGATATTGTTTCTCAGCAAGTAACCAGTATATGCATAATACTGAGCCTGATATGAGGGGGGGGGGGAGAAATCTCAGAGTTCCCTGAAAAGAAAAGAATGCTTTTATTTGAGGTTGTGTTACAATAACTCATTCTTTGACGGGCCGGTGTGTGTTTGCTTAGGAACCTTTATGTGTGATGATAAAGAAAACCAAAATGACAGCGGCCGGGGCCACGGGTTACAACATTCCTATTTAAGTGCTGTTGGTTTTTAATTTGGACCGGCGCCACTGATCTCACAAGCCTCAAATAGGCCGCTTTGAAGAACTGATGCGTTTCTATACCAATCAGCTGACTTTTTGCATAAGCTAAAAACTGAACTACTTCACTGAAGATCTGTCATGGCGTCGATAAAGACCAAGAATATGAAGACCTTCTACATTTGCCAAACTAACTTGAGTGAACGTTCCTCCGCTAGCTTTCCTTTGCCTCCGCCCTTCCTCTCCATCATTCTGTCCCCTTTAACTTCTCCTCTCTGTATTCATCTTTCCTCTGCCCGTCCTTTTTCCCTCCCCTCCCAGGTGCAGGATGCAGTGCGCTGTAGGATGGGGGGGGATGTAAAGATGACAGCGAAAACTCACCAGACTCCTGCAAGAACGGACAGGTGCAGATCATGGTGAATAGCATTCCATTTCATCCCAAATTGCTGTCCGTTAGCCTCGGACTTAAATTACCCGGCTTGAGCTTTCTGGAACCTTCAGCTCCTATAACAAAGCACGATTGTCATTATCGAAGTGCTCAAACTCATACATGGCTCTGTCTTCCTTCTTTTTTTCCTTCACTATTTCTTTTTCCCTTAACAGGAATTAGTTGTTGTTTATGCATTATGCATCTTTGCATTTTATTTTCCAAAAATATCATTCCCCAAAGAAATGCAATTTCACTCAGCCTGAAACTAACATTCCTATAGTGCCATAACTGGACATGAGAAGTTGACAACAAATCCCATTTCGGTAACATTATTTTGCTGGAATAACTATCCATGCATTTGTTTTTGACATTCTCATTTTTTGTACTCACGACAAGATAAAAATGTGTATATTGCCCACAGCATTTCATGAATTACCAAAACATACACTTCAGCACTTTTATTTACTTTTACCATAACCTTCCTTCCCTTTATTTGAAGATCGCAGAGCTCCCATAAGGTTATTGTGTGTTCCAAATGTGGCTTATAGTGTGATAAATCATATAGACTTGTACTGCCTTTGCCAATGTCAGTACGGTCATACTGCTTACGATGAGACTCTCAGAACACTCTTCCCTTTATTTCTCCCTCAAACCTGTTTGCGGTAACGATTATGGCTTCCTGAACGCCCCTCTGAGGTTATCAAGATTAAACTTTGGAGCCATCACTCTGCTCGGGGAGCCCATTATGACCCTTTCTCTGTCTCGGTTTTCATAACCGTGCGGAAACATTTACAGTCTAACTTTGCTCATTTAAATTTGGGTTGAAGGTGTTGTTGTCATACACACTGCTCGTTGCCATGCCTACTATTGCTCTGTTAAGGAAGACAGCTGGTGAACCTGTAAGTTTTCTCTCAATATGTATGACTTTGAAGAAATCTTCTCCAGGCGGCACATATGCACGGAGGGTGTATGTTGTATGAATGACACATTACGCTTGAGAATATTACTTGTGAAGGATCATTTAATGAGGCTGCCTCCAGTTAGGCTGTATCACCATCATAATCACTCTCAGGTGTTTGTGTTGTATCTACAGGAAATCTCATTAGAATGAATGAGAATTTAATCCACCAACACCATAAAGATGTAGAAGTGCAGTGATCTTGCTAAGTGGAATCAAAGCCGCCTTTAGACAAATCATGTTGTTAGTTGTTCTCTGATTAAAGCTCAGTGCTCTCCTCTACAAAACTGGTTATATCTTCTCCTCTAACATTTCAACTTTATGTTTCTCACTATTTTTTTTTTTTTTTTTTACCATCTGAAGTGTCCAAACGTGAGCTACTGTGGGCAGCAGTGTGGCTCTCTGCGTTGACGGCACATCCGCGGGCCTGTCTGGTTGCCACCCACAGCAGTTCCCCGACGGGCTACCAGGCATGCCAGCAAGCCTGTTACCACAGCATGCCCCACAGCAACCCCGAGCATAACCCCATCCTGAACAATACCCACAACCACGCTCATAATCACGTCCCACAACCACATCGGAGGCCAACCAGTATGTCACCTGTAGAAAAAAAACACCGCCCTTAGGAATAGTAAAGCCCATAGATTGATAAAGGTGCAATCTGTAAAATGATATTTTGCAACAAAATAGGAACAAATATTAGGAATGAAAATTTCAACATTTTGGAAGATACACTTATTTGCTTTCTTGCCAAGAGTTAGATATTAATAAAGATATCATTTTCATGTCTGTACGCTAAATATGAAACTACAGCTGGTGAGCTTAGCACAAAGACTAGAAACGGCTCCGTAGCTTACCATTTTACCATTATATATTGTTTGTTTAATCTGTACAAACGTTTAAAACCTCACACCGAGGGTCATGTGCCGTACTCTTTCTGGGCTAGGGGCAGGGACTTTATGGTCTTAATTTGAGAAGGTCACTTCTCCATGCAGGGATCATCCAATGTTCCCAGTTAACAAGATATAACATGCTAATTAGTGAGATTAGAGGGGCTGATAGGCATATTCTTTTACCTTTGGACAGAACTAGCTGTTTCCCCCTGTTTCCAGTCTTCTTGCTAAGATAAGCTTATTCATTGCTGGAAGCCAGAAGCTTCATATTTAGGTTACACACACATGAGAGGTATGAATCTTCTCGTCTGACTCTGTGCATGAAACATATACAAATATTTCCCAAAATGCCAAACTATTCCTTTTACCAAAAGGTTTTGATTACATATTGCACCTTTAAATCATAGTAGGAATACATGTGATGTATGCATAGAAGCGTGTTTACTGTAGCAGGGTAATGTCAATGTCTGTGGTCTTTGGGAATTTTTTATTGTTTTAGGTAAATATTGTTTTCTTTGCATTCATTTCAGTACTAACCTCACTGAGAAAGCTGTATATTATTCCCTTATGGAGTTTTTACCATTGTTTGCAACAGTTGACAATTTATGACTCACTTAACCTGGGAGACTGTTGCAGAAAGAGTGTGTGTGTGTTATAGTTTAAATAAAGATGATTTATTTTTCTCAATTTGGATGGGACAGAGAGGGACAGAGAGAGAGAGAGAGAGAGAGTTTCTTTCATATCCTCATCCGTCCATTTAGTAGAGACCCATTAATGGGGCTGCGGGTGATTTTATGTACTAAGAGCTTTTCCACTCCGCTGAGACCTTTACACATTCTCTCCTTCTCTCTTTCAGTTTTTCATTTCTCCCCCATCACTTTGCCTGTGTGGCGTGCCCAAACTGTCTAAAATCTGTAGTTTATTATCCAAACAAACGCTTTTGTAAGTGAATCCCACCGAGGACAGGAGAAGGCTCTGTGGTGAGAGAATGGAGGACCACAACTGCATAGCAATGAGCTTCACTTTCACTGAAGTTTCGAAACTTGAGTGGTGGCCATTTAGAAACAACACTGCCCTCTGGGTTTGAGAGTGTTTCTTTACCACAAGGAGTAGTGTCACCCTACTTTCCTCAAGTGAATTCTACATCAAGGCAAATAAACATCATATGCTGTTGCCTTATCTATTATGAGCAAACTACTACTGAGTGCAGATAGTGTTGTAATTGATGTGTTTTGTTGGTGTGAATAGATCGTAGAAACATTTTGTATTCTTACATTGTATGTATTTTTATAGTCTATGAAAAGCTTTGGAAGACGGCAAAGTTTCTCTTTCTGTCTGTTTGCATTCAGACGATAGCGAGGTGACTGATGAGGCATACAGTAGCATTACATACCTGGCAAAACTCCACAGCGCCTGCTCGTCTCTTTCAAAGACTGTGTTTGGAGCTGCTGCTGTTAACTGATACACATGGTGAACTAAGTCGCAGCGAAAAGCCATCATACACAGCTGTCTGTTTGTTTTGGTTTGAAAAGGCTTTGGACAAATTCACTACATGAAGAAATCTTTTATTCTTATGGTCTCGCTCACAAAGGACATTACTAATTGACTGGGTAGCGAAGTGTCACCATGGCAACGGATCCTATTACTTCCTATTATGTCAAATCTGAGCATCAGTCATCAGAGCATACCCATTCAAGGTCCAATCACTCATCAGGCCTCTGTAATGTAGTAAATTTAATGACACTCATTGTCTTTCCTCTCTTCCTACCCTCCACCCCTCTGTCAGACGGATTTTGAGAAGGATGTGGACTTGGCATGTCAGACAGGTGAGCGCCCCTTCCACCTGATTTCTCTTTCCCTTTCTCCCTTTGACTCTCTTCCTTTTGTCCAACACAGGATTAGCATTGCAGAAAGGCAATGGAGATATGTAACTTTAGCTGTCTGCTGTGCATGTTGATAAAATGAAAAGAGACGATGTGCTACATCTCGACACAGTTGTGCACAAATTATTATGCCTTATCAATCACACTGATTCTGCCCAATAAGTGTTCAGCGAGCATATGTTTGGATGAGACTGTTTAATTGTGCATGATAATAACACTCCTCAATGTGTTCCGACTGGTTTCACTCGCAGCTGACAATGGTCGTGTGTGAGTGTGTGGATGTGTTACAAATGTACCACAATGTGTTGTGCTTGGAAATATTAACACCGTTACTTTCCCCCCCTCCACCCTTGCAGAGAGAGGACACCCATGTAAGTTTTGCACCCAATTGACCTTCTTAACACTACCTGGTCCGTTGTTGACTTAATTCCTATAGATGAATCATGGTTGTACTGTAGAACTCAGAAAGTCGCCATTACTGCGGTGGCACCTCACATGGCAACTTGCTAATCTAACAAAGGATTTCACTTCTCAATCACTTTTGCCAAAAGATCTGTCAAATTAATCCTGGAGAACCTTTTCTACAAAATCTACACTTTCCCATGAACTTTTGAGTTTTAACAAAAGCTGTCTTTTATGGGCTGTGCTGTGGGAAATTAAAATGCTTATTAAATGCTGCATTTCATCTAAGTAGCTTCTGAAATCATGGAGTTTGATGATTATAATCATAAACTAGCAAGTAATTCCTTAAGCTGCCATTATTCCACACATCACTGTGATAGCCACACTGTGGAGGACAGACAGGAGCAGTATGTTACTTTATTTGCCCCAAAGGCTGTGTAATAATTAACAATACATAACTTTCACATTCACAGACCACCTTCTTTTGTCAGAGGTGGCGACTGCCGCCAGTGATTAACCCAAACATCTCTGCTTTCACCGACAGTGTAAATGTGTTCTGTTGAACTAAGCCACCACGGTAATAAAACAACTGCGGATTCATCTATAGGTCATTCTCTTGGTCTCCACTGTTGGATGCAGATGTGAATGGATCAGATTTCCCAAAAGCTCTCCAGTCATTTCACATCACATTGCACCAACAGTGCGGCCGGAGAAAATGCTAGGTTCTGTACTCAGACAGTGTCCTTGCTGGTATGCTGAGACTCAGCAGGATCCAGCTTCAACTTTTGATGAAACGTGTAACTTGACATTTTGTCACATCAATGGAAATGGTTGGTCTAGAATTGGATTTTCAGGCCACAGAGTACATATTCTTTCCTCTGATGTTGACAGAATGAGCATGACATGTGGCATGAACTTCCAAACGGTTTGAGTTTTGTTTGATTGCGATGATAGATCGGTGTAAGCTCTGAACATCGTCTCTCATCTGCATGTCATAGTTAGCTTCCCTAGAAATGTATAGGATATTTTCGTAGTTTTCGTATCTTTTCCTCAACAACATACATGAAAGCTAACTCAAAGCCAATGTAAGTAGTTTTATGTTCTGTTTTCATTTACAAGTTTATTTACTTACTTAGTTATTAAATAAAAATCATGCCCATACCGAAAACCATAACAAAATACAAGTTTTTACACATTCATCATTCAGTATTAAAAGAACATAAACTCACACAGACTCACACACAGGGAATAATAAGCTGGTGAGCAAGATATGGGCCAGGACTCTGTAGTGAGGGAATTTGGCTCCATTTCATTTCGAGCACACAGCGTTTTGCACTCGGGCTGTTCTTCCAAGCTAATAAAAATCCTGGCTCACCGGCAGACCTCGAGATGCAGCAAGACCTAAGGTCACAGTGTCAGAGACAAAACTCGTCTCAGCTACTGTGAACCATGTACCCATATGAGAACTGAAACTTCTTTTTTGGAGATGCAATCTGTGTCCCAGCTATACATTAAAGCTGCAGGCAGAAGTTATGTTTCCATCTCTCTGTCAACTGTCTTCTGTTTGGCATAAACTATATCAATTCCTTTCCGTTCAACATATTTTCCTCTTTCTCTAAATGTTCTTCTTCCTCACCCTTTTCCCCTTTTTTTACCTTACCCATAAACCCTTAAACTCTTATTTTCTTTCTCTGCTACCCTACCTAACGTACCCCTTCTATTTTATCCCTATCCCCCACTCTCTTGTTGCCTCCACGGCGTTCCTTGTCTCCTTGCATCTCCCACTAGTCATATTCAAGGAGGTGAACACCTGTAACCCGGCCACCATCACTGGGACCCTTTCTCGCATCTCCCTGGATGATGAGGATGAGCCTAAGCTGGCAGCCCATCAAGAGGGGGGGGAGTGGGGGGTCAACTTCACCTCCCTCCCGGGAACATCCCCCTCCCAACCTCATTGTACAGGTACGGGATTGAAGTTTACATTAGTTTACAGATTGGATGACAAATGTCTGTTTTTCTGTTAAAAAATCTAGCCACAGGAAGTTCTGATTTGAGATGATCTCAAATAAGATGATCTCGCTTTAAGAGAAAAAAAATTTGTAAAACTAAAACAATCTTTGTTTTTCCACAAGGTTCCCAATCTCGGCCCTCAATGAGCTGA
Source organism: Etheostoma perlongum (assembly GCA_026937815.1). Classification (NCBI taxonomy): domain Eukaryota; kingdom Metazoa; phylum Chordata; class Actinopteri; order Perciformes; family Percidae; genus Etheostoma; species Etheostoma perlongum. Next base: position 23,060,295 of record CM049384.1, on the reverse strand, counting down.
GCGAGACGCCTCTAAAAAGGAGGTAAACGTAGATCAGCAGAGGCAGCAGCAGCGGCGCTCCTATCTACCTGTGCACCGAGAGTGGCCTGGGCTGGGCTCGACCGCCCCCTTCCTCCAACACCTCCCAGGACGGAAGCGTGGGGGTGGCGGAGGAGGAAGTGGAGGAGGCGGGGAGGGAGACTACATGGTCTTACCTCGTAGGACGGTCAGTCTGAAGCCTCCAGCCCCTCCTCCCAGGGAGGAGGGCTGGGACTGGGGGCGAGGACAAGCCTCTTAACATCGCAGTGGAGGATCCTCCCTTCCCCCCGCCTCCCTCACCTCTGACCCTCCACCCAGCTGAGAGTGAGGCGTGCCCAGTGGATTTTGTGCCGTCGAGTGTGGGCGACATGAACATCGCCATGAACCTCAACCGCTCCTATGGGACGATCAAAACCATGCCCCACGGCACGGCCACATGATGGATCAGGGTGGTCTCGTACACTCCCACGGAGGACACATGCACTCCCACGGGCATTCGCTCCAGCTGAAGCCAGGCCAGAGGCCGTCGGTCAGACAGATTCTGACAGGGGGAGCGGCAGTGGAGAGAACCAGGACCCTGCCACGCAACCTGGGCAGCACCAATGCCAACAGCAGCCTCTCAGCAGGATCCCTAGAGGTGGGTAAGAGGTTGAGGGATGAAGGAAGGAGTTCCAAGTGGTTGTGGTGGTGCAGCTTCTTTACTATGTCCACCTTTCACTTGAGCATGCAGTTGATGTTGGGTGTTGATTATGGATGTGGTGGTGGTGTTGGTGTGGCTTTAAGTGAAAGAAGGAGAGAAAGACAGCAAGGGGGGAAAGCTATCTGCATCTATATGCAAGGATTTTAAAGGATTATAATTTAAACAAGAAAAATGCAAATAAAACCATTTGCATGCAATGTAGCGTGACATTAGGTCGAGAAAGTTATTGCATTGGGAAAAAAAAATATTTCATCCAATCAGCATTCCAAAAATCAATTGTAAGATTCTATACTACACCATATTAATTTTTGTAATGAATATGCAGTATATGGTATACATAAGAATATGGGAAGAAGATAAGTCAGTTTGTATAGCTACAGTAAATCCACATAATTACACACACATTACAGTGTGGCCGTCTTTGGTATACAGTAACACTATGTCCAACACACTGCAATAATAGCAGAGTTATGTGTCTATGACAACTGCTATTATTCTCAGTTGAGTAGTATTCACTGGCGTTGACTGAGACAATGAGCGTTGAAATGAGTTATTCTCTTAATGATAGACAGCTTCATCTTAGTTTACAGTGTGTGTGTGTTTGTGTGTGCATGTGTGTGCGATAGATACCCCCTCCTAACCATACAAGGTGTCACAGCAGATGGACTGGGACAGACAGGATCAGAGGAAATACCCCTGGTGAATGTCTTTCAGCCCACCTTAATTTTGCACACACACACACACATCTTGCTGACTCACAAGGTTGATTAAGGAGATGGAAGCGACACTTTCACCGAAAAGTGCAGATGCTTCATTTAGGGCTGAGGACGTTGAGGACGAGTCATTAAAACTCATAAAAAATCAGAAGAGCTACGAGTGCACTCATGAGTACCAACAAAAAAAACAGAATCTGCAGAGAAACCTGCGGGATGTAATTTACTGCTATAATTTCACCCTGTTTGAATATGCCTGATTTGGAGATGGATATCAGAGCGTGGCTCTCAAGATTAAATCACAGCAGTGTTTTACCCCCCAATTCAAACAAGGTGACGCATAATGGAGGGATCACACAAATGTACTCGCAGTGTTCATTTCACTGTCGATTATTTCTTAGAGGCTTGTAAATTCAAACTCTAAATGATCTCGTCAAGGCGGAAGAAAGGTTCACAGGGCATATTATTCTATCATCATAGAAAGCGCCGCAGGGAGTATTGGAATATGAATGAATTTCTCCATAGGACAAATGTTGGCTGTACGGGTCAAGTTGTTGTATTATTTACTGAAATAATGAAAAACGTGTGTGTGACTGTGGTTGCCTATAGGACTATCATGCCATCATAAGAGCAAATCACAGCAGGATTCCATGAATTTTGAATGAGTGAGTAAATGACTTACGATGACTGCTTTATGTGTGTCGCCACCAAAACATGCAATATACATGCATATGTATTGTATATGCATGTTGCGTGCCTTCCATATTACAAAGCACACTGAATCACGGAATTTCTCTGTCTAAGGTAAGGATTCCTCTGTAGGTAATGGACTTGTGTTTTATGTGCAGCAGAATTCACAAAGTGAATAGGACATCTCAGAGAGAAACTCACCTCGCTATCTGTTTGCATCTCTTTACCATTCAAAACCTTGGCTGCCATAGCATCCGATCAGCAACTTTGGCCTTTTAAAGAATGACTTTAGCTTTTAACTAACTGTGGAGAGCAGCTCCTCTCACTGCCAAAATGCAAATCTGGCAGACAGCTAGAGCCAAATAGAAAGTCAGAGATGGAATGAAATGCAATGCAATGCAATGTCAGGGCCAGATGAGTTGGAAATGTCTGCAGCTGTTAAATTGGAGGCTTGTGTGCCACGCGGCTATAGCTGCAGAGGCACTTAAGAGGGGAGTGGTGGTGTCCAAACAAGATTAGAGGATGAATACCATTCCTCATATGTTTGTTGCAGCTCTTCTAATCGTAATGTCACCTACAAATTCATCAAAAATAGCAAAGGGGATGATTTATTCTGGGGCTTGTAACTTCACTAATCTCATTACATTGAAATAGACCGAATCATTTGCCTTTTGTTAGAATATCTATCGTGTTAGGCAGCCAGTGCATATTAGCTTTCCTCTTGTTACTGAACAATTGCACTGAGAGATCCACAGACAGATCGAGATTGAGAGGTCTTGAGTTCACTAGTGGTGGAGGGGTTGGTCATTGATGCTTTCTTCTCTCCCCCTGCCCCCCGTCCCCGTCCTCTTCCAGAGGAAAAGAGTACGGTACTCTGAGCTGGACTTTGAGGTAAGATCTCGGACCTCATCCCCTGTCATCAGCCTGTCTCTGCTTTCTTGTGCTTCTGCCAGGACTTGAGTAACATAGAGGAGCAAAGAGCACTGCTAAATCCTCCCTTTGCACCTGTGTCTCCCTTGCATTTAGAACTATGAACTGTTTCAGACCTACCTCATGGTAGTATGCTGTTTCTCCAACAATGGCATTTTTAACAATTGATGTGTCAATTAAAAAGAAAAAACATTCCACTGACATGTACAATTAAATCAAACAGCACTGCCATGTCATTGTGGGGATCCTGGTTGAAGAAACAGCAAAGTAGAGTGCTTCTTGTGTCTGAATGAATACAAGTAATGGGTCAACACATATGTGGCCATAGTTGATTGGCTGTTAGAACCACAGGGGTTGACACTGTGTGAGTATGTTTGTGTTAGAATGACCTGGGTGTCCTGTGGATCTCCAGTCTCTAGCAACGTTAAAATAGCGCTCTTTGCATTGCTGTATTTTTGTTGTTGTGAGAATTCAGTTTTATTTAGACAAAGTTGCAAAGACTGGACATTCAAATTTCACCATGGAGATGTATCTTTCATATAGAGGGTATGTGTGGGGTTGAGCTACTAACTGACTATGGCTGATTGTTTTACTTAACTGGAGAGTCATTTGTGGCCGCTGCATGATTTAGCACAAGGAGATTGGCTCTCCTGGAAATTTTTCTTTTCTCATCAATTGACTATTGACTTTTGAGAAAAAAGTTGACGTAGAAGTACCACTAATATAGCGTGTGTGTACACTTCCATGATTCAATGGAAGGTAAACACATTTTCATCCATGTTTTTCTTCAATTGAGTTTACCCATCCTTTTTAGACGTCAAACATTTACTTTATAGACATATATGCTCTATAAACTACAACTTTAGTCATTATAACAGTTTTAAACTTAATCAGGAATTTAATATTTTAGGTGAAATAATAAATTTCTTAAAACTTAAAGGAGTACTCCATAATTGAAGACATTATACAACAGTAAAACTGGGTAGTACTTCTTGTAGTAAGTAAACTGAACTTTATTTGTAAAATCATTGGAGTTCCCCTGTAAAAGAGTGCTTTATTTTAAAGTTTATGAAGATCGCTTACAGGAGGTTTCATTGGACATTGATGATGACCAAAAACCATATGACTCAGACAAGGAAAAGTAAAGACGTAGCAGCAAAAAGGAAGGAACTTGTAGCGCCTTCTTAGCCGAGCAGAGATGAGTGCCCACTCTGAAGTAATTGGAGCCAGTGCTAAGCGCCAGTCCTGGCCGGTAAGTGTGCGGTTGTGAGTGCTGGCGTCTTGCCCCTGTGTCACTTTCAACCTCGCAAGCTGCTTTGACGATTAGCTACTGCAGAGCGGCTCCAGCACTGCCCATTAGCACAGTGACACAACTGCAGTGGCACTGACAAATGCAGTTTGCTGTCTGAGAATTAAAGATCTGGGTTTAGCTGCCCTCTAGACAGACATATTCAGAACACAGCCAAGGCTGTTTTTGTCAAATAGCCTCTTACTAGGGTGAGAGTTAAATTCCATGGCCTTCTGTTAGACGTTTAATGAGTTAGACAAATTCCTGAGTTAACGGGAGCTCCAGCTAGCAGGCATCAGTCTGGAACAATGGCATTTCTGTCATTCTGTCATTTTCACCAAGTTTTCACTTAAATGAATCCTCCACAGCACTATTAGTTTTTTTCTTAAAGACAGAGGAAGTGGATGATGTATGAGCATGAGCCAGCAATCAATCGATCTGTGGGCGTCACTTCTCTTAACGCCCTTTCACGGCTGCCGTCACTGCAGTCCTTAAGCCTTTTACCCATTCCCGTTCCCCTGCCAGCCCCTATATTGCCCCCCCCCTTCTTTTTGCTATTTTTTTTGTTTCCATTTGGTTCATTTTTGCTGTCCCTTCCTTTCTTCCCTTCCAGAAAGTGATGCACACTCGCAAAAGACATTCTGAGCTGTACCATGAGCTCAACCACTCGTCCAAGTTCCACACCATAGACAGGTATAGCAGGGACCCAGCCATGTCCACATTCAAGGTAAGACCATTGCCCAAACGAGGGATGGGAACCCGTTGTAGCCATGCACCTCCACCCCTTACGCACTTTGTCACAACCTTAAAACCCCACCCCTTTAACACTAAAGAACTGATACTGGAAAGCAAATGAAAAGCAAAGTTTTGCACGGATCAAAATTGCAGTAGCATGCTTCACAGAATCTACGATAGTGTGTTTATTTTTTTTATTTGATTCACTCACTGTTGTACCTATTATCACATATGGGAAGCCTCAAAAATAACTACCTTATCAATATAACTTTGACTGTAAAACATGTTATTATTAGCTTGTTTACTGTAAATGTCCTTTTAAACGGCTTAAATTGGCCTGAACTTCATTTATTCTCACTTGTGGTTGGTGCCTTTTTAAATACCTGTCAAAACAGTTGATCACATGCGTTTTTAGCTGAGGGATAATCAATCCTGGCCCTATCCTAGTTCTGCAATTTAAGACCTGTGAAACTATTTTGTACTCTTAGCAAATCACCTCACTAAAATGCATTGCTGAAAACACATTTGTGCTTTTGTCTATGCCTGTGTCACACTGGTGTGTGTGTGTGTGTGTGTGTGTGTGTGTGTGTGTGTGTGTGTGTGTGTCTGTCCGTCCGTCCGTCGTCTGCTTGGGTGGGCACCTGTGTGCATGAGACACAGAAGCATCTTTAAATCATTAATAATCCATTAGCAGCAGGCGAGAGTCCCTGCTTGCTCTCCACTGACCTTCAACGGGCCAGTTTCATTACGATATGAACACACACGCACATGCTCGCACTCCCCTCATCTGCGGCGCTTTAGTGCGTAGAGCCGTGATGAGTTAGCCAACCTTGATAGGTGTACTTTCCCCTGGCATTGGCGCCATTCTGGTTCACATCTAATTTACACTGCCAGTAGAGGAATAGAGGGCAACCTGACATCTCTCATATTCCCCATGCCATGTAGACACACACATACTCCACACACACACACACACAAACGCGCTGCCATTTCCCAATGCCAGACCGGCGGCCTTTTCCTTCCCTATTCATTTAGTCAACGTCTTGATCAAGATTTTCAGAAGCTTTGGCTGACTCCCCATTAATTAATGCCAAGCAAATATTTTATGGAAGAGAAGAAAAATGGCAGGCTGCTTGGAAAGGCATCAGCCATATATTAGTAGTGTGTGTGGTTCCTAACTGTTACACTGTGGAATGCTAATGCATCTCACAGGGTGTGCAGGTGTGCTTTGGGATTATGCCCAAATGGAAAAGAAATGGAAGCCCGGCCACAAATAATACATAGGCTATATCTAAGCTAATTAAGACAAATTGAAACTTATATTTCCTCTGGGTTAATGACGTCATATAAGTTATGAAATGAAAGGGGCCGCATAGATATGGTTTACTTATCCAAATCCATTATGTTAAAAGTAAGTAGGCAGTTCACTTAACTGCGAATAATTACACAGATAATGCTATCAGTGTCGGGCATTTGACAGGACCCAGCTTGAGTTCAGCACTGCCGTTGTCAACATCTCACTTTGAGAGTCACCCCCAGACACGGACATGCTGACTGTACAGTAATTATGGAAATGAGAAGGGTGTGTGCGTTGGTATGCATGTCCGTACACTTGAATATCAGAGTGCCTACATGTGTGGTTGCATGCATCCTCTGTGCCTTGTTTTAGGCAAGAGTGTATGTGTGTGTGTCTGTGTCCTTTTTGTTAGTTTTCATTTGTGTGTTTATCTGTTTGAATCACATACACTGTGTTTAGGAGACAGTTACTGCATGATTAATGATATAATTGTTTCATAATAACTTTAATAACCTCCTTTCTATGGCATATAACAGACAGTGATTTTCCCATACTGTACTACATGAGTGCTGTGATTAAATAGCAAACATAATTGCATTCTCTTCTCAAGGATGGACACCCAAGGTACAGTGGAAGTTGATACTCTCCCTTAACTTTATATGGCCAATTGACTTAGTCACTTAGGGCCGGGTGTATTGAGCGTATCTCCTTTAAATGATGAGGGAGGTTAGCCAGTTCCAGGCAAAACTAGTAGAAGAAAAAACCTCACTTACCTGTAACAATGAGTTTTGCAGGCCTCCCTCTCTCTTTTAAAGTGCCTAAATAGTATTTTAACAGACCCTAAACAACTTTTAATCCCTTCTAACCACTGCGGCCGTTGTTCGCCCACCACAGGTCCCCCCTCCCCCACCACCGAGGCACAACACCGAGTCATCACTAGTCATGCGCAGAACGTCCCTTGTTTACAAAAGAAAGTCAACGTAAGACATACTAAACCCTGCGTAAACCTCGTGCAGTAGAGCCCTCTTAACTCATTCTAAGGCGGATGAGTTGATGCACTACATGTCAATGAATACCATAGTTTGCCACTGTATGTACTGTATCTGTGTTTCCATGCTGTAAAAATTTACATTTCACATGTAATTGACTGTTCGCTGAACCTCTCCCCCAATCATAGTTTAGCAACTGTAACTAGGCTAGAAATGTAATGAACGGATTATACAATGTGTTCATCATTAGTATGCCAGGCTATCTGGCTTACTACGTACATTAACTGAGCGTTACTTTAGGCCAATAAGCACATCCTTAATTTGTATGCTCAAAAGTTTAATTTAAAAAAAAAGCCCTGTTCACTATAGCCCACCAACTGTGTAGAATTGTTCCACTATGTGGAACCTACTTCTGGAAGCAATAGCGGCATTTAGGCTAATGATGGAGATGGAGCGTCTTTTAGCACAATATCATGCATCATAGCCATCAGTTGCTTTTTAAGACCCTTCTACTCGCTTAAAAAGTCAGCTAAAAAATATAACTTTTTTTAAAGTTTTCAACCAAGTTATGGAGGCGAATGTTAACGCTAGCTTGATTAACTAGCTATAGCTGATAAAATACGAAGACCGAACAGACACTGAAAGAAATATACAGTTGCCAGCTGAAAATGAGAAACCGGCTTATGTCTAATCACCTTTTCAAGAACTAACAATAATTTTGATGGTAAGTCTGCCACCGTTGTCATGGTAAACTGCATATGTGCCTTGCAAGAATGGATAGCTTGACGTGTAGGGTGGTGGGGTTAAGCGGTCACAGTCAATTTAGAGTAATATACCCTATTCTTATAACATTACTTGCTAAAGAACATTTTTCACTGAAAAGCCTTTTCAAGACTATAATTATTCATAGTTGGTCAGACAGACAGTGTCAAAACTATAAGCTCACTCCATGTAGCTGCTCATCTACTACCAGCGTTGTCTTGTAGTGAAGTGACTGTATTTAATGAGCCTAAATATTAGATGCTCTCCTAGTGGTGTGGTAACAGTTCGGTGCATCACAGCTTGTACCCCCTGTGCTTCTGCATTCATTTAATGAATGCTAATTCCCTTTCCTCATCAACTCCCATACAAATACATACTGAAATGTATGATCTGGAATCTCTATAAACAGAGATTGATTTGTAAGGTGATCTGATGCGGGACTGGATTTTATCTACCATGACATCATTTTTCAAATCCCATTTTGTTATTGTTTACCTCTTTTGGACATTCATGTGGCGTCACTGTGTGGTGTGACAATCTATACATTCATTGTTCCCATTCCAGTGCCTGAATTAAACCGTATGACCAAAACACCATAACCAAGTGATAAATCAGTTCATAAAGACAATGACCCATCCAAACCGCTTTATAATCACCTCATAAACCATGATACTCTGTCCATAAACCAGCTCATTGGCACCAAAAATCGGACCAAACATGATGCACTTTGTATGGGTGCTGGTGAGAGAAATATCACAAAGGATTATAGGGTCAGAAGAGCTATGATCCATTTTGCTTCTCTGGAAAGGTAGGATCTCGGTGTTCAGGAGATGAGTGGATATCAGAACACACAAACATTTCTTTTTTTTCTACTTTCACATTTTATCCAATTTTATGTTCAAGTGAAGTAGGCTTAAAGTGGTCTTTTCCATTACATGTGCCATCTCAGATAGAATCTCTTGATTTCTGCTGTGCTTGTCTTTCCTTGTCACTCCAAACCACTATTCACAACTTTTGTTGACTCTGTATTGCCCTGTAACCAGTTATCCCTTCTATATACCACACTAATAGAGGCTTTTATGACTGTGATGTGATGTCTCAAGTATTACGCGTAATAGATGGAAAAGAGGGGGAAAGATGTGACCGGATAGAAGGAGGAGGCAGACGCTATATAACAAGACTCCCTGTTAACCTCAATGTTAAAAATCATCTTGTCTGTCTTTTCTGTTAGCTTGCTGAGGCTAATGGAGCCATTCATGTAGTCTGAAAATACATGAACATGTCCCTCTCTGTTACATATTCTGTTTTTAAGAAGAAAAAACATACGCGTGACATTTTAAAATCTAGCCTACTGATAAACTAACAAAGGTCAGCGGCATGCTGTGACATACATACATTTCTCCTGCCGGTTCCAGTCATCTGTGTGCAAGTTAAAGCAATAAGATGCATAGCAACTCTTATGCATACAGAATTGGGTCTAGTCATAGAGGCTAATTTTGATTGATTGGAGATTCTTCGGTATTATTTTTGCTTTATTGACATCACAACGGCTTCTGACTTTGACTCAAGTGTGGTATAGATACAGTTGCCACCATACAAGAATATATTTAGAGGTAATACTTGTATTAAACTCTGTTGAAGTGGATAGAAAGTGGTCCATTTTTATTGTGTCTCTCATGATGGAGACAGGAGACAAATGGAATCAGCGGGGTTACTAAGAGACCGAGTGGATGTAGTGATTATGTAACAAAGTATGCATTAGAAATACTGTGCACACTACTGTTAAGGTTACAAACAGCGTCTTGGCCTCGGTCAGTACGGAGTGTCGTTTTTTAACCTCTCCGCAGGGTTCGGAAGGTCATAACACAAATCTGCATGCGTGCCCAGTGAAGTGATGTTCCTGTCTGTGTGTAGGATGGACGCTGTGTGTTTGTGAGAGAGAGAGAGATAGTTTGCACTGCGTAATGGCTTGGCTGATGCATTTTTTAGCTCTCAAATGGGATATATTTCCATCCCGTCGTCTGCTGTGTTCTTGATTAAATGAAGCGTGCTTGGCTTCCCTCTCCAGATAGAGAGCGAGGAGTTGTGCTCCACGCAGTGGGATGGAGAAAAAGACAAAGGAAACAAGTGCTCTACTTTGTTGTGATTTCACACACGCTAGATCAGAGCGGGGACAGCAAGAAACATTTTCCGATTATGAAAGATGTATTTGCATTTCAATCTAAATGGTTGGCTGTAGGCGTTTGTTTGAATTCTGTGATGAAATCCTATCTATAAGGCTGCATATGGAAACACTTATGATATATTCTAAAATGGTTCTTCCATTAGCCTGCCCCATAAAAGAGAGGTGAGACCTAAGGTGCTTTCTTTAAGCATCCACAGTTGACATTAGTCGCTGTTATTGATATTCCAGCATGTTTTTAGGCCACTGAAGGAATTGTAGCCAAGGTAGTGTGTATGCTTTGAGGATGTCTCGTGTGACATGAAGATGTATAATTTGAAATGACAAAAGACTCAATTTATTGTTGATTCAGTTAGGGCAATTTGCCTGCACTTGCAGACCCTGTCTTGATAGTCAATTTTCTGCCATTAAGCTGAGGGGCTTCAATTTCACATTTCAGCAATAAAGCAAGTCCTCCCCTCTTCTCCCTCGTCGTATCCCATTCTCCCCTCTATTCATCCTCACAGCCTGACATTTTCTCTCCTGCCGTCTCCCATCGTTTTCTCATTTCTCCCTCTAAACTCAGCCCTCGTATTGCACGTTTGAGGCACTAATTGAATAATTAATTCCTGTCATTAGCTTGTTTTAATTATTTCCTTGCCCCTTCTCTTTGCAGAGTATAAACTCATCAACTGTTTTCATCCTTCCACACAAATTGCCCATGAAAACTGAGGGCTGGCGGAGTGTAGCTTCAGCACACTGGTTCTATCAGTGGCTCTTAATGAGGGGCGGTTTGCCCAGGCAGAACAAGCCTAACACTGGCTTTGTGCACCAAGAGGCACAATTCTAATTTAGCTCATTTAGTGTCCTTGGGCCAATTAAAGGGAAGTGAAAAGGGCTGAATCGCTAACTGGAACTGTTTTCACTATAGGAGCACTGGCCTTGGATTGCGCTGCATCGCTGGAGGCCCAGGCACGCCGTCTGATTGCTCATTTGTTTGCAATGTGTTGCACTAATGGAATTTATTTGCCCTACATTCTCCAGATTTGGCTCCTTTGAAAGACCTTATTATTTGTGACACAGATTCCTTCCCAGCTAGGGGGTAAATGGTCCTAAAGACTGCTATGCCCAGTTAATCTGTTTCTGTGCCCCCTGATAAATGATGCCAGCGTTGAATAGGCAATTTTGGATCATTATCTTGATGATATAAGGAAATAAATACACATAAAAACCTTGAAATAGTCCAGTTCTGGTTCAGTGACCCAAAGCCCACTGACAGCTGCGACACTACCGTCATGTTCTGGTATCCACTCAGTCTACTCTTGTGTTGTTTGACGTTGCTTTCATTTTCCTCATGTATAAATGTGATTTAAGTTTGTTTCACGTGAGCCTCACACTCAGTGTATGTCTTTTCTTTGCCTTACTGCCACATTTTATTGATTTGTTTTTTTGTTTCCTGTTTTATGTCCTTTGTTGGCTGTCTGGGCCTTGTGTTGCATGCTTGTTGTCATGTCCCAGTTTGAATGTAGCCAGACTGTCAGCAGAACCATGGGCATCCAAGTCAACAAAGGTAAAGTTAACCCACTTACCCACAACCACCTGTCCTCTCCCTTCCTCCCCCTAAGACAGCTTGCCACATTGCTCACCTACATCTAGACACAATTTCCATTCCATGGCCCAAATGAGGAGGAATCTGAGTGGCAGAGAGTGGGCCTCATCCACCAACAGTATAGCAGAGCTTCTTCTTCACATGCCTGTGCAGTAGCATCTTTTTTCGAGAATATGTGCTATCCCAACAAACACCCTTCACTTAGTTGTGTCATGCTTGCAACTTGTACATTGTGTAGCTTGCCTGAAACTTCAAATGTTTGGTGGTTCGGCAAGAATCTTTTAACTTGCGACTGTCACAACTTTAACCAGTGATGGACATTGTATTACTCTGCCATACACCTATGATTCCTCTTTAAAAGGTTTAGGTACAGTATCCGTGAACAAAAGTCCTTAATACCAGCTCCATGCAAACACTGATGGTGCACAAACTGTGCTTTTAGTGGTTAATTATTTGAATCATGGTTGATGCTTTGAATGCCGATGGGGCAGAAATATAAAGGCACTTATGGTGATTGCAACTCACCAGAAACCAGTCTGTCAGCCAAAAAGCCCATAACAGATGAATAATGAACAGATGAACCAGTCCTCCAACCCTCTTCTTTGGCTTTCTGCATGTTTTTCACTTGACAGAGGAAATAAAAGGAATAATGACAAGGACGGCAGAGATAGAAAGATAAATGATATCTATTGATAAATAAACCTAGATTACGTTAATTGAATGTCTATATCTATTTTCATCAGTTGGGATACTGATGGATATCAGTGGGCTTTGAGTTCATTTCCAAAACAATGTGGCTGAGGTCTAATTCTTACTTCTCTTCCTCATCATCCTCCTGATGGAACAGAGGAGGGAGGTCTGTTTGGAGCCAAGAGTCCTCTGTAGCTTCGTACTGTACTATACCATAAGCCTGCCCACTTTATAGTGGTCCAAATAAATGTGTGTACCTGTACACCTCTCAAATATTTGTTTCACTGGTTAATATGTCCAAACTCTCATTTTACTGTGCTATACTAATTGCTAATTTAAACATGTGGGCTAAGCTATAAAGCACACCAACTATGGCAGTAAATAATGATAACCCACAGCGATGTGTTTACACAGCAACACACCAACGTTGTGCCTGAGGGCTATCTTTTTTCCCCCCCACACACACACACACACACACACACACACACACACACACAGTCAATACAGCCAATATTAGCCAAGTCGTTGGAGCCACTAAACGGACGTAGTTTACCCAGACTTTAGGCAGACTTAGATTGAAAGTACAAATTACATGACACCACTCCTCACAATACCATCACACCCCCTAACCAAACGTCGTGTCGCTGGAATCACCAGAAGCTCACACACTACCATCCAACTAGGAAAGCACCTTATACTTCAGAACACCTGTACACGTTGGACAAAAAAACACCACCCATACAGAAGCAAGCCATAAGCAGCCGTAGGCTTTAAAAAAGAAGACGAAGAAGAAGAAAAAAAATACAGGGAACTTAAAAAACCCTGTAGAAAACTGCAGTGGTACAGCAGGGGGAAGTAAGGTTTATGTGTTTAAGCCAGAGAGCGGAACATACGGAGTCAGCAATGTCCACTTTATAGCCTGGCTTTAACTATTTTATGTGTTGTGTTAACACATACAGTATAAAATCAATAATGCAGATAGTGTAGATAACATTTCTATGCACTAGATAACCGGAATCGTTATCCACTTTCAACATTATTTAGAAAACATGAGCTCAAAGCCTCTAGCACTGCACAGCAGATTCACTGCTTTTAGAATCAGATTACTCAACGCCCACATGCCATCCTTGCTTTTATCCCCATAGTAGTTGTAGTTGCTTAGTGGTGTGTAGCGTGTAGAGTCCTTTAGTCACTCTGCCCTTGCTTTGTCCCTTTCTCTCTAAGCTTTGACAGGTTAGGATGGTAAAAGCACTGCCTGTTCCAACACGGTTGGATTATGTATGCGTACCTATGCTCACATTGTGCTTTTGCTCCCTTGTTTCTGTTCATGAGTGCGTGTTGTCAGTGTGTACACATGTCATATTTTGTCACGAGAGAGCTGGTGAGCGGGATTGAGAGAGAAGGGGTAAGGTGTAAAGCACAAAGCAACAACTGCTTGATCACCTTCTGAAGGTGTGGGAACAATGCTATTGTTTCAGGGCAGAGTTGTCAGTGACTCTGATTCCCCACCCCCCCCCCACCTTCTGCTCTCTCGTTCCTTTCCTCTCCCTTGTCACCCCCTTCCTCTTCTTCTCCCTACCATTTCATCACCACAGAGGGAAAAGCGATGGAGCATTTCGTCTGCCGGAGGTGAAAAGAACTTGTCGAGTGTAAGTAGAGGGGTTCTTGGCAGAGTGAGAGGGAAAAAGAGATGAGATGGGGCTTTTTGGCAAGGCAGAGATGGCGAGAGGGAATGGATAGACACGCAGTTGCAGCACAATCGCGTTAGCCTAGACTCCCAGGGATAAAGTTGGGCTTAACTGCAGCATTACCCACACTCCTGCATTACAAAATGTTCCTTCGCCAGCATTTAGCATGCAAATTGGCTCCCAGAGTATGCCTTTTGTATTCATTTTACCAACTGTCAGGCTGTGACGCAGGGAGAATGATAATCAGGCAGATATTGCCCCCTAGTGCTCCGGCGACAATCATCACACTGCAAGGGGGGGGGAAGGGAGTGCTGTGTTACTGCAGGTCAGTGACAGTTGTGTGTGTGTGTGGGGGGACGCTCTTTCGAATGTTGAATTAGTTATGCCTGTTGGAATAGGCACATATAGCGCTCATTTGAGCATTAAATTGAACATTCAGCTCCATGAAGTCCAAAAAACTCTGCTGCAACTATGTCCATCATGTCAGTGAAAAGCAACACAATTAGTCTGTTTTTGTTGTAGGTTTTTTGTCTTTGTGTGTTTTGCTTCACCAAGAGTCATCTCGGCCAGCGATCCTTCATGGTTTTCCCAGCTCGTATATGCAAAATCTTTATCTCGGTGAGATAATAAGTCTGATTTGAATAATGGCCCGTATCTGATGCATAATGTTACCCATCATTCAGTTTTAGCTAATCCCCCAACATATATTTTGCACGCATGATGGGAACATCTGTGGCACATCCATCCTGGAAGGTTTCATCATCGGATACTTTTATCAGTCTAAAAATTCACTGATTGGCAGATGTGGGAGATAAAGAGGACAGGTATCATAGTTATTGTTTTTGATGATAGAAAAAAGAGAGGTATGTGTGGTCCTGCTTTTCACTGTTTGTGAGATTAAATAACTTCTAAGAAATTACACTGTTTGTGTGTGTGTGTGTGTGTGTGTCAGTTAGTTAGGGCTGAAGACTTGAAAATGGAAAAAAGACTCTTGGGATGGGGCGTTAGAAAGAAGTGAGATTACCAGATTTCAGTTTTTTAAGGCAATCTTTTTTTAAGGTAATATTGCTATTCGTCTTTTATTTTTTTTTTAAGTTTGCTCAATCTAACTTCCCGTGTTTTCTTGCTTTGTCAGACAACAAGTCAGTGATGCATACAGAACAAATGGTGTTCAAAACCATTCAAAGATACCCAGTTTGTATGGAACCAGGATGTCCCTTTAACTTAGATTTTTTTTTTTTTTCTACATCCACGTGGTGCCTTCATATGCAGCTTATTTTTCCTTACATGGCCCTTTTTCTTTGTCCTCCTTGTGCATCAGGACAAGTCCACCCCGGAGGACCAGAGCTCCTGGGATAGCTTCAAGAACATGACCCCCGAGCTGTCCATCGTGCCTGGGGAGCAAAAGGACCGGATGGAGCTGCACAATAAGAACTGGGACTCCTCCTCGGCTAACACGCCTGACTCGTCCGAGGGAGACTTCCAGACTGAAGTGTGATGACACACTCACATACACACACACACACACACTCAGTTGAATACACTCGCGCTCATTGCCGAGGCAGACTTCTGAAAAGCTATACATAAGTACATGATTTCTCGCAAAGATCTCACACACACTCCTCCCCATCTCCTGCAATGTGCTCCTGTTGGATCCCATACTGTATTTGTTTACTGCTGCTGAGGACAGACATGGAAAGAAGACTGTTCTAACCTATATTTTCGCAAAGACTATTGTAAAGAAAGAACAGGGGCTTGACACGTCTGGGACTGAAGACATTTTTTAAATGAACTTAAAAGAAACTATGAAAAAGTTATTTCTGAGAAAAAAATGTCTTGATTTTATTCTGGAGAAAAAAAAAATGTCTTTCAGTTGTTTGATTATTTGGGGAGGGGGGAGAAAAAAGAATATGTCTGCACCGTTGAGTTTTTTTTGATAGCAAGGGGGGAAAAAAATCTCACTGAGGTTTCTCACACTGGTAGCCCCCCCTAGGCACGCTTTCATTTATTTCTTTTTATTTCATTCTAATGGATGATGGAAGCATTTGATCTGTCTTTCCTTTTTGTATTTAAAGTTTTTTTCTTGTCATTTTGGACGGAGAGGTTATGGGGGACGGGGGACGGGGGAAGAACTGCTCATTGAAATGTGCCATCCTCGCTGCTTTTTTTCAGGTTCCAGTTCACCAATCTCATCCATCCATTCCTCTCACACCCTCTGTGTCAACACTGTATTCCCTCTTATTTGTGTATTTTCTATGGTTTAGTTAAAAAAAAATATGGTTTGAAACTTTTAATGAAAAAAATAATACGATTGAAACAACTGTTCAAGAAGAATTGATTTATTTTCAGACTGGTTTGATTTCTGCTTCAGCTGCCTTTTTTCCATATTTTTTCATTTCCTGTGAGAATTAACCCATGTGGAACTTCTTCACAAAAAGATTCAGGACACACACAGCACATAAATGGGAGCTTACTTTCTGAGGTAATGTGTGCCGCATGTTATCCATCCACGAGGGAAAAGGATAGTGATCGTCATGCAGATTCTGCATCTTCTTCTCTTTTTTTTTTCTCCCAGTGCTTGGAGATAAAAGCCTTTTAAAGATTGCAGCATCTGAATCTATTTCAGCCATCACCAATCACAGTGCAAAAAGAGAATATCTCAGTCATTTTCAACCCAAATGTAATCTGTGCGAGCTCCGTTTAGCATCTCTCATTCTGCAAAAAAGTACGCTTATGCCGCCGAGTGAAATATCAGTCGGTTTAGTGGCTGCTTGCTCTTTTCCTGTAACTGAGGGAACATTGTTAGCTTCACATGATATGAGGTTTTCAAGCCAATGTGTCAAACTAGGTACAACCTGAGCCAAATTCTCCCAAAGTATCCCATCATGGATTTAAAGAGAAACATGCCTTCCTTTGCTTTTGTCTATTCCCTCCTTCTCGTTTCCCCTTTTCCTGCTGTCCACCCAGCGTCGTGCCACAATAAGGCATGAGATCTTAATGTTAGCAGTGAAGCCAGATGTTTAATTTCTCCTCATGGATCCCTGTCAGTGTAATTGCATTCTGCACTTGTGATCGCAGCAGAACGAAAGAGTGGAATAGAAAGACAGAGAGGTTACAAGGCTACAAGGTGGCAAAAATAAAAGCCAGTGGCGATGCTACCTGCATGACATTCTAGATCCATACTTCTATCGCTACGAGAACAACCAGTTTCCTGTCGTTGTCGACAGACAGACAGGGTCAGAGTCCAGGATGAAGTCAGTAGATGGCTCTATGACTTTTCTGTCTCTGTCCAGAGCGGCTCGCATTAATCAACAGTTTTTAGGAAGAGATGAGAGACAATTTAGGGAGAAAGAGAAAATGCTAGCCACGGGATAAAGATCCGAAAAATACATAACGAGAAAGCTAGAGGCATGCAAAAGATGCAGATTAAGAAGGGCGAGTGCTCAAAACAGTAAGTATCCGGGATGGCGATTTGTCCTGACATTTTCCAATTCAGCCCTCAAAGCATCTGTTTTAAGATCCCTACTGCGGTGGTAGAGCGGCGCGGCGCAGATGGTGAGATGAGTGCGACCCTGCTAACCTTTCAAGCTAATCAGCCGATAGGAGAACCTACACCCTGCTCGCTCTCAGAGGAGCCAGATAGGTTTGGCCCCCAGGTTACTGAGCGTAGGTCACATTCACCTCACCTTCCGTGAGGCTCGGGCTCCGGATCTACTCTACAGTGTTTCCAAACATGAAAAATAAGCCCGTCCGAGTACACACTCTGTCAATGGGTGTTAATCTATAGCAGAGGAAAACATTTGTCTCAGGGGAAACAGATTTGATCTTTACACACACACAAACCCTAGGTTTTTATTTATAAAAGTGAACATTTTAGAGAGAATGCTCAAGATGAGTTCGGTACAAAACCTTGTTCCCATGGTAACTTAGGAATGGGATATGAAGAAAGACAAAGAAATGGGAATGTTTGTTTGATTCGAGCGCACTATGAGATTTTTTTTTTTTTACCTCTTCAGTTGGTGAGCTTTTTCTTTGTTTTGAACAGTATGACAGGTTTCACCTCAGTGAGGGCTGGACTTTTAAGTTGCCATCTTCAGGAACGGTAAGTGAGATGCTGCTTGATTGATTGAGATTGAGAGTGAGATATCTGACGGATCAACACAACCAAGGATCATCTTACAATTTTACAGTCGTCTTTTCTATGATAACCTCTGGTCATGATGCAAATGCTAACTTATGAAGTTGATGGTAAGAGAATGTTAGGATGTCATGTTGTGATCCTTTGTGTGTTGAAAGCCTGCTCATAAAGAAATATGAAAATCAGGGCAAGCCAATGTACAAGTTAAGGTGGATACCTGCTCTAAACCCTACTATGCTCACCTTCACCTTTCGCCTTTCGATGCTTAGGTGTTAAACCACTGCTACGACCATCCGACATTCCCGTTGATTTAATACTGAAACCCCTCTCTTTCCTTTTTGTCTCTCATTTTTGTTCTTTTTATACATACGATTGTACAAAGTAGTCCTCTAATGTTTTCATAGTGTCTTTTTATATGAAAATAAATTTTCAAATATATCTGTCTCATATGTGCATACGCGCTGCTTCAAGGGCATCTGTGGATGAGAACAACTAGGCTCTTTCTTGATTTGCAGTGTACTCTCAATCCCATGTTTTCATATCACTCAGGGTGTTGAGCATTACCCATAAGCATTGAAGCTTAACTGTGACCAATCAGAGGCCCCGCCGGTCGGTCTTAAAATGTAAGAGGAGCAGTTCTGTGGGTTTGAAGTCATGTTACACTGCAATAACCAAGGGGTGGAATGTCAACTCAAAGTGATTATTTCATTAAAAATGTATAAACTTTGAGCGATATTTATGCTAATAACAATCCTTTCAAAGTGGATTTTCCCCAAAATGGTTTTGTTATGTAACATGGAAAAAAAATAATCGCAGTGGACAGGCTTTGATAGTCCAGTCAGCGCTGCTGGAATGAAGGAACAAGAAGCACGAGATAACACCGTGTGAATGCCTTAGTCATTCCACATTTGCCCTCCAAAGGGGCTTATGGGTAATTAAGTGTGGATGAGTCTTCCTGTGAAGCTACCATCACACCCTAGAGTAAGGCCACAAACTGGAACTTTCTCAAGGGAGTGTAAGGGATGAGAGAGAGGTCAAAGGACAGGGGAAATAGAGAAGCCAGACACACGCAAAAATGCATGGTGACAGAGAAAAGGCAAGGAGGCAGCTTTTCACATTACCTCTGGCAGTAGAGTCACAGTGATTACACTGGCTCCTGGTTAGTTTTCCCTGAGGTTTGTGGGTAATTAAGTGTGGTACTGGTGTGTCACCAGTGACCTAAGGAAAGACCCTGCTGACAAATAATATAGGGAGACAAAGTGAACAGTGGACGGTCATAAGTTGGTGGCAAGACAACATTTTCAGCTTGACTGAGGCTGTGTCCACCAGGAATCTCTGTTAGTGCTGCCTTTTGCTTTATTTACAATAAAAAGACAGGGCACGCTATTGAGTGTTCCTGACAGCGCTGGGAGGAAAGCCTGTTTTAGTGCTCAGAACAGCAAGTCCTAAAAGTTTTATATTGCTGAGTTGATCACAAGAGCAATACAAAGAGTTCCACTGTGGCTTTTTTAAAATTGTGACGCAGCAGGAACATGAAGCATTAGACTTCCCATGCATAGTCAAACGGATATGATTCTTTTTGTGTGTTGTGGCTACATATTCTGTAGCAAGCAGTTATTGTTATGTTTTGTCTCGTTATTTCCAGGGATCACTGCACAGAACGCTCGCCAGTATTGGGATGTCACCCCGTAAACAAACTGGCAGGGCCACAATATCCACTAAGGTACATTCTGCATCATTACCTAATCATGTGACCTTGTCTTGCACAGGGCCCCTGTGTCTAATCTAGTTTTAAGACCTTTATTGTTGTTGATATTGTACCTCACACGGTGCATATTTCAACATAAAGCTGTGTTTTTCATAATGCTACCACAAACTAATTGACACACAGAAAACCTGGGCCATGAGGTGTTGTTCCAGCACAGCTGCTGTGTGCACTGTACTTGATGGAAACCGGGAGGACACATGGGACATACTGTACTGCAGGAGGGGGGGGGAAGGGGGCTGTGCCCGAGAGCCTCCTGGGAAGCTAATTCAGCTATAATCAGATATATGTAATGAAATAAAAACTGTATTATCTGTTCAGGTACCACTTTTTCTTCAGTACTTTAGCAACTATACAAAGGCCGGAATAACTTCAAATGATCTGTTTTCTCTTAAAAGTAATAGTTGTAGTCACGGGTTAAGTGGTGTTGGCAGGTTATACACACACACCACTGCGGTGCCGTGAGTCGCTGGTGGAACGCTGTTTTGGAACGATATTTCTGTCTGATGCTTCGCCCTCTGTAACTGTTATCATTGTTATTGTTGTTAGTTTTTTTTCTTGATGACATGTTTAAAAGGGTGCCTTTGTGTGTTTACTTCACATTTGTAGTTTTGTTTGCCCAATTAGCTAGTTACTAGCCTTTATCAACGTTTCATTTACGGGATTGTACTGGTGGCGCAGGACGTTCCGGCGGATGTCCATCACCTTCCACTTTGTTTGTGTTGTCGTTCTAACGTCAAGTCGAATCGGGAAACGTCCTGTCAGCTATTACTGACAGTCAAATTATGTTTATCTTTTTTTGGAGAGAGATTATCATCACACACTCTATAGCCATTTTAATTCCAGAGCTTGCCTCTTTACATGCACATGTCCCATCAAAACAAGTTCCTTCCCAGAGGCACCGTACCTGCGTCCAGCGCCCAAGACGATTGTGATTGGTTTAAAGAAATGCCAATAACGCAAAGCACGTTTTTCTCCTATCCTCAAATGTTGTGTGGACTAGCCAGACCTACCTCCGTTGTGCTGTGGAGATAGGTCAGGCTATGCAAGACTACTAAAAAAAAGTCTACAGCAAAAAAACATGTATCCTCTGATTTACAGATGTCTCTTTCCCCATGTAAGTCTTTGGGGGAAATATTTTGTTTAGGCCAGAGGGCATCACATGATAGGCAGGGATTTGCAATTCCACTATGTTCAATTTGCTTCATAGCCTGCCGCACTTTCTGGGGGCCTGTTTCAGACCCCTCCATAAAGATATAAGTTATAGAAATATATTATTATTATAGAAAATGTGATCCTTCCAAGTTTGTCCTTAAGACAGCACTTCTCTAGAGTCATGGTGCCATTTTACAGGGGTCCTTGTGTTGCCGGGGGGATAGACAATGCCTTAAAGACTAAAAGCAGGGGGAAAAGCCAGTTCTGCAGTCAATGCCACAGATTACATAAACATCGTAACATGATTGCAGCTTTCCTTTGAGATCTGTAGCTATTTTATACAGTAATGCACAAAGGTCTGAAAAATCTACAATCTGAAGTGTGAGAGCTAGTAAACATTGACAATTTCAGACAAAAGCTGTGAAAAACACCAACAAAAACACTAAAGGTACCTGGTGGACAAGGCCTCAGGCTGTTTTGACTCAGCAGTGAGATAATTTTGAGTGAAAGCACAGGGAGATGGAGAGTGAGAACAACACAGACTAGCAAGCAAAATGATAACGCAAACAAAACAAATACTAAAGGGAGGACAAACAAAGAGCGCCCTTAGTGACAGTGTGAGCTACCTTGGGTGCATGCCACAACCTGAGTGAGTGGAATGACATGTCTTACTTTGACACTGCAATAAAGTGAAAGTGTGCAGGGCATGCAAGGATGAAGTGTGTGTCCTGAGACAGGGAACAGTGAAAATCCATTGCTGTAATGGTTGTAGCGTGTCTAGCTGTCCCTCATTGGTGGCTGACAGATGGTCCTGTCCCACAGGCTCTGATGCCAAGCTGCTCAGAAAGGAAACTGAGAATGAAGCAGACTGGCAGATTAGAAGGGAAGATGGTGTGGACAAAGCCAGAGTGGACAGGAGCGCAGACGAAAGTACAGATTAGATGCAGTGGTTATGTTGATGACTTTTCCTTGAGGATATTATGCAAAGGATAAGATCGCATAGTAAACTGAGTCACCTGAAATGTCTAAACCAAAGCCCTTAATAAGCCTATGGACAATACCATAGACATCTTATTTCTGATGTTTGACTAAACAGCTTATTCCCATCTGTGCTGTTATGAAACAGATCCCTGACTGCTTTGTAATGCCAACATTTCAGTTTTGGCCCAGTTCTTCGGTGCTGATGGCACAGCCAGACTCCTCGATTGCCTGTCCACAATGGCATTAGATCCGTATGAAATGCTCTTGCTGTTCCTTAACCAAATTATGGATCTGCTAATCCCTTGAGTGTTTTAGTCGCCATCATACTGTCCAGGATAAAACACAAGTGTCCTTTGACACTTTGAGGGTGATTAATTCAGAGCTAAGGTAAAGGACTCATTGAAGCTGCTTTTGGCTCCACAAAGCACTCTTCACATACCATGGCAACCTACATTTAGTCAAAATGAATTGCCTCTCCACGCTGCCAAGGGCTTCTCTAAACACTGGCATAATTCAGTGGTAGGCTTAAGCTAATGCAATCTACCACAGCCTCTCTCACATGCCAAGAGATGCAGCGCCTGAGACTTTGCTGCAAGTTTAACAGCTACTTAAAACCAAGAAAAGAACACAGGATGAGTCTGTGCAGGCGGCTTTATACCTCCAGGCTATTTGCAGGAAGACATGGTGTAGGAGATACGCTGACAGGGACAGGGAGGTGAGGAGTCGTGATGTTCCCCCACAAGTGTCTGAGTAATGAGACAGCCAAGCCGGCCTCTCGAACTCTAACTGTCCAATAGCGGTCAGTAGTGAGGAGTCCAAATGAGGGCAACCACCTCCAGACCTCCCACATGCCATTCTTTTTTGCTGTGTGTGTGTGTGTGTGTGTGTGTGTGTGTGTGTGTGTGTGTGTGTGTGTCTAGCATCTAAAAGAAAGGTCTTCAGCCTTGATTTAAAAGAATTGAGAGTTGCGTCGGACCTGCAGTTTTCTGGTAGTTTGTTCCAGATATGTGGTGCATAAAAACTGAAGGCTGCTTCCCCTGGTTAGTTTTGACTCTGAGGACAGAAAACAGACGTGTCCCAGACGTCCTGAGCGGTCTGGGTGGTTCATAACGTAGCAGCTGATTAGAAATCTCTTTTAAATTTTGGCCCCAAACCGTTTAGCGCTTTATAAACCAACACAAAGTATTTTGAAACAGACATGCTTAAGCTAGGCTACTTGAGAGTCCTGGCCATGTATTTACAAAGAAAAATCAGACAAAATTAGAATTTCTTTCCAAAATTGTACTACTTTTCCTGCTTATCAAAACATTGCATACAGTACATCTGCTTTTGGACTCCACAGTGTACCTTTAAGTTTCGTAACCTCAGCAGATAATAATTTGGTTCTAGGGAAATTATGGAGCATTTCAACAATATGTAGATTCTGGAGCTCTCCTGGAAAAAATCATAACCAAATTATCCAGTTCTGTCTTGGCAGCAATCTTTTTGGAACTTGGAGTAGATATTTTCAAAACATTGTATTGTTAGGCAGCATATGAATGTCTTCTTTTTAAATTACAGTGTGCATGCGTGCGTGCGTGCGTATTCATGTACATACATAACCAAAATACCACATAAATACTATCACCAACATGCAGACAACATAGGTTGGAGTCCTCATTATCACTTCACTTGACTTTTTATCCCTCTGCTGTATTCTCGTAGATAACGCTCAGAGCCCTTAAAGAGTGGCCTGAGATAAAAGCCGGTTGTGTTCTGGGACCCAATCTCACCCCTGAAGGAGTGGAAATATTATTTGATCCCACTCAAAGAGCCTCTCTGTACCAAGTCAACACAGACAGACACACACACTCACACAGACAGACACCCGTCTTGGCAGAGTGTTGGTATGGCATCTGTCACAAACATGAGCATTTGTAAATAGACAGTCATGTAAAATGTGTGTGTGTGTGTGTGTGTGTGTGTGTGTGTGTGTGTTTTAATGTGTCACAATCATAACTGTGTCTCACTGTATAAAACCACTTAATGATTTCCCAAAATGCCTGACTAAAATTTCACATTATGTAGAAACGAGAAAAAACACAATTTTTTTTCCACAGGGGCTTTACGGTACAATTGCTATGTTGTACTGCTTTAATGTCCCTCTACTGTAATTAACACAGGTTACAACGACTCAGCTAGCCAGCTAAATGTAGATGCTTGAAATTTGAAATCAATGTAAGTATCCCATTTGTTAATTATTGCTGACATGTATTTGGGTGGACATTTGCAGTGTTTTTGTTTGTTTGTGCAAAGAAGGCCTATTCCTTTAGCTAATGTTAGCTTCCTACAGTAGCTAGCAAGGTAATTAGCTAGCTGATGAATTTTGTATTCATCCATGCCATTAAGACTGACTATGCATGCCTATTTCCTCGCCTCTTATATAACAGAATCACTGTGACTTACCAAAGAGAAACATGCACTACCACTGCCTGAGCTAAGGCTTTACTTTTAAATTAACCCTGAATGTCATCTTCAAACTGACTCAGGCTGTTAAACCAAAAATTATTAAAATGAACATAAATACATACATTTTTAGAGATGTGGTACCTTCAGCACCTGTCAAACAAAGCACCTGTGCCATTTGTACAGAAGTGATTAATGTTGTGATTATTGCACAGAGTCTGTTCTTATTAGATTCTGCTCCCTCATCAGAAGAAACTTCTTCCAAGGACCTCATTAATCTTTAAATAGTTAAGAAAAGCAAAGCCTGTTGCAGTTCAAATTAAAAGTGCTAAAAAGAGAAAGAAAGCTTACGCACACTGTCACTCTCAGCATGTGAAGGCAACTGGAAATGATAAAATATCCTAGCTGAATTACTTTTTTCATATTTCAATCAGGAGTGACAAATGAATGACGTAAGGATGAATGTATATAATATAGGACGACATGTCGTAGTTAAGTCTTGGTGGAAAGTCTTTGATGCTTAGAATCTACAAGGAGATCAACAGCAAGATAATGAGTGAGTATGTGTAAGAAGATTGAATGCAAGGCCTAAGCAAGTAAAAGTATAGTCTTCCTGACTGAACTTCATTTGTCAAGCAATCATTTTGGCAGGATGCATTTTCTGGAACATCTTGAGTTAAGAATTGTTATGCACCTTTATCAAAAATACCTTTTTGATACACATACTGTAAATCCAGGAGAATTCTTGTTGTTACTGAGGCCAGAACATAGTGAGGCCCTGACCACTGTAATACAGTTGACTAAGATAAGAATTTTAGTCAGCCTTCTGCTTTAATGGTGTAGCCTAAAATACCTCAGAACTATAAAAGAAAATGAGGTAGCCACTTCCAAGGTATTCTTAATGGAAATAAATTGTTCAAGCTACGTTTCCTTCTAAATACTGCTGGGAGTAACATCTATAACATAATCATCATGTTGTCATGTATTTCATAGACACTTGCCATTTTTACATTTTTATACATGAACCCAACTTTAAATAAAATGCAAGACTTGTCAATTATGTGTTAGGCTAAATGTCAGCTCTTAATGTCTTTAGCAAAGCAATTAGCTGCTATGCATTTAAACAGCCTTTTAATTAGTTTACTAGAGCAATATATTTTTTTGTTTTGTTTTTTTACACGGACCTGTCGATGCTAATGAAAATGGAAGCAGCTTTTACTTATTACCCCAATTTGTTCATGAAGATGAGGATATTTTTTAAAGAGCTTGGTAATTAGATCAATACGGTACCAGATATGCTTCTGCATTAAAACATTTTACCCACTCAGTCCAAACCCTAAGGGGTGTGAAAACACAGCAGTCAGTCAAGGGTAGAGACTGCAGAAGTTGACTGAGTAACATCTACCACAGGTATTAGTCTAAGGTGACCAGATTTCTCAGACAAAATCCAGGGACATTTTCAGCTCAGAAGCGTATATACCTCCAAAACACGTCATGTTTTGGAGGTATATACGTATATACGTTCTGATCCTAGACCCACCCCTGCTGCTACTTCATACTCCACTCAAATACACTGCAGAGGGTAATGTTTCAAGATAAAAAGTCTTATTTCAAGATAAAAAGTCTTAATATTTCAAGATTAAAAAGTCCCAATACTTAATAATGTAATGTTTACTGAACTACATTTATTTGACAGCTTTTGCTTTATTACTTCAGGCTTGTTTCTGCAACAGCTCATTGAGTATCAGATACAATAAAAACTATTGAGGACATATTTTCCTTTGACATTGATGCAGTATTAAACGAGATCGCTGCAGTCGGCAGCAGAGAAGCAAGCTGCAATGAAATTTAATAGGATAATTGTCCAGCTTGTATTTACGTTCATAAAGTGCTCGTTTTGCTGCTGACAGACTCAGATTAATATACGAAGTGTATGACAACATTATGGAAAGGATTTCTAAGGAGGCTGACCTTTCTGTTAAAGATTAAGATCCTTTTTTAAAACATAAAAGTCCGCAAAATTACATTCGTTAAACTCACCAGACTCCATGTAAATAATCAGTAAGCGTATTAGCATCGTAAATACGGCTTTCTAAAACATCTCTGAACTCTGAGCAGCGCTGGCTCTGGCTGTCTTGAGCCTGTGTGTGTGTACTGTGTGCGACTATCGGCTCCGTTTCTGGTCTGTTAGTCACAGTGAAAACCGGGGACACGTCACCAAAACTGGGGATATCTGGTCACCCTAAATTAGGCCCTCTTTTATTTCCTTTAACCCTAGCAAGACTGTTAAGGTTCAAAGTTCATTATTACCCTTGGACTTCAAGGTAGCTGTACTGGAGCTTTCGACCATATAACACACTCCTGATCGTCAGATTTGTGTTTGCGGCACTGCACGATCTGTTCCACAGTAGCGGTCTACTGTTAGCCTCCAGTAGAACTGACCTAACAGCTGTTATATATTTAAAGGGTTATTTTTAGTTTTGAGGGTCTTTAACATGCTGTCTCAGCTAGTGGTTAGCCGAATTAGCTGTTAGCTAAACTAACGTCAGCTTTCCGGTGGAGGCGAACAGACTTTCTTTAACTGTCTTTGGGAACAGATCGTGCAGTGTCGTAAATCTGCATTCATCATGATATAAACAGGGGTGTCCAAACTTTTTGCAAAGAGGGCCAGATTTGATAAAGTGAAGATGCTTGGGGGCCAATAGTTTGTTTGGACATTTTTTAACTACAAAAGTTTCATGCAAATACACACTGTTATAAAACAATTTTCATTGTCACAATTATCTTTATTTTTCAAATGACAAAATAACCAAACATAAGCCACTCAGGCAGATGTGAACAACTCTAAAAACACAAATTCTGCCTTTCATTCATATCTGGAGAGTCAGATAACATTGAACAAACTGTATGAAATACCTTAAATTTACATGAGTTTAAAAATATCTTTGCCTCATGAACATTTAAAACAGGAGTTATGAGTAATGCAAAGTTGTCTGTTATTATTTATTATTATTATTTAATCTTAAAACAAGTGAATTTTGCTCTTGTCATTTACAATATCTTTCAGAAAATAATAGTTTGTGTCACATCTACAGGTTCATAACATCAACAGTAATAACCAAGTCTTACTCAAGAGTTTAATAAAAATAAGTGCCATAATCCCAAGTGCATAAATGTTTTTTTGGCTTTCACTGTTGATAGTGACAGATGTTAGCGTTCAAAATACTCAATTTCAGATTGATCAAGAAACAGATAACTTGCTGATACTAATGAGAAGGGTGATATTGAGATCTGGATTTCAGTAAAGAGGCCAGGTCTGGTTTAAGGACAGTGGTTGAAATGCGAAAATGTCACACAAGTGGGAGTCACTTAGTCTGGACCTCGATCGGTTCTTGTTTAAGTTCATGACAGAGAATGTCTTCTCACACAAATATGTGGAGCCGAATAAGCTCAGCATTTTCTTAGCAAATGTCTGCATTTCTGAAACCTGTCTTTATCCAGCTTGCAGTAAAAGTCAACGAGAAAAGCTGCTGGTGTTTGCCGCGCCATTCATCGTCACACTGCAGCTCAATGACCTCCAGCTGCAGCTGTGGAGGAGCATCATCAGGGGTCCACGGGAAGGGAGAAGAGAAAAGCAGCATGTCCTTTTCAATAACTGCAAAATCCCGAAAGCGTTTGTTAAATTCTACAGAAAGAGATGCGATAGCTGTTGCATAACTCTTCATTTGCGCACCGATGTTGTCCTGTGGGAAACTGTCAATGACCTCTTTCAAAGCCGGAAAGTGCGCGGTGCAGGGCTCTGTTTGTGTCTTTGGAAAAGTTGCAGCTTGGTTCCAAAGGCTTTGATGTGAGCGTATAGCTGGCTCACCACTGCATCTCGTCCTTGAAGATTAACATTCAGCGCATTCAGATGCTTCGTTATGTCAACCAAAAAAGCCAAATCTGCCAGCCATACAGGATCGGACAGTTCTTCCATCGGCTGCCTCTTTGCATTCAAAAACTGTCCAATTTTCGCAAAATCGCTGCAGTGCGGACCCCCGACTTAGCCACCTCACATCGTTGTGATATATTACGTCTCCATATTCAGCCTGGATGTCAAGCAAGAACTGCTGAAACTGTCGGTGGTATAGTGCTTTAGAGCGAATAGAATTGATTGCCTTTACCACTGGTTTCAATAACATGATCAAATTTGAGATGTTTGGCGCAGAGAGCCTGCTGGTGAATTATACAGTGAAGTTTAATGGCGTTACCTCCTTCTTCGCTGACTTTATTGCAGATCAGTGTGGACAATCCACTTCGCTCACCAGCCATGGCAGGCGCCCCATCGGTAATGATCCCAGAAACTTTACTCCATAGTTTCATATCATCAACAGCTTCACAAACAGAAACGAATAAATCCGATCCTCTGGTTTGGCCTTTCATGCTTTGGAGGTCCAGCAGCTCCTCTGTTATGTTCATGTTGTTGTCAACTCCTCTTAAAAAACCAGTAGCTGTGCAGTGTCAGATGCATCTGTGCTTTCATCGCAGGCTAATGAGAAATAATCAAAAGCTTCTCCCCTGTCCCCCCAGTTGTCTCTGAATATCCGACGATATGTCCTCAACTCTCCGTGCCACAGTATTACGTGCCAGGCAAACATTCGCAAATTCTTGCTTCTTCTCAGGGCAAATGTTCTCCATTTTCATAACACAGTCTTTGATAAATGTACCTTCAGTAAAAGGTTTGCCATGTTTAGCTATTAACATGGACACTTCGTAGCTTGCTTTGGTGATATTTTCTTTTGACTCACAGGCCCGCGTGAAGAATCGCTGTTGTGATGCCAGTGCAGCTTGGAGCTGCTTCACTTTTTCAGCACGGTCACTCCCTGTTAGCTTGTCGTATGTGTTAGCATGTTTAGTCTGGTAGTGTCTCTTTACGTTGAAATCATCAAGGCAACCATCTCTTTACAAATTAGACAAACACAACTGCCTTCATTTTCAGTGAAGAAGTATTGTAATTCCCATCTCTCTTGGCGGCCCTCACTGTCAACTTTCCTTGTTTTCTTTGCAGTGGCCATGGCAGAAATGAGCTGTGAGAGGTTCGCTGCACGGATGCAGAGACTGATAGTATTAAAGTGGTGCTGCCACCATTTGGTGAAAGGAGGAATTACAATTTCAAGTTTTATGATTTATTTATTCAGTTTGACAGTGCAGACGGGCCATAAATAATACATAAGACCAAAGCTGCGGGCCGTATGAAATCTGACCGCGGGCCCATGATTGGCCCCCGGGCCGGACTTTGGACATGCCTATAACATATTGCGCAAACATATTGCACATGCGCAGGACGGATCGTGTACCGACACATACTACTCTGTGTTAACTTTGCCATACATGCCATTGCAGATAATACTTGGCATGTGATTTATTGTTTGCAATAATGAACAAATGCATTAGAGAGAGGCCCAGCGCCCGGACTCTCCAACGCCAGTGTTGAAGCTCAAAGGGTAAGGTTTTTAACACTCTGATTTTCAGTAATGTTATTATATATTTTAATCAATTACACTGCCATAAAAAAACCTACATACATAGTCAAAATATATATCATTTCTCTTTAATAGCTGAAATGATATTATTAATAGCTGAAATGATATTATTAACCGCCCTTAATGTTCTGCCCGTGCTCTTGGCTCTAATTTGTGCGTCCTGCATCAGCTGATTCTGGCCCTGCTTCATCAGCAACTCTGTTGGAACAGAAAATTGGTGGTTGAAATGAGTTATTAAGGAAACACAATAGGCTCTCCAACTTACAAGAAAAGCAGCACTCACAGAACAGAAAGAATTCTATTACATGTTTTTTTTATGGTTTCAGTAGATACACACTCAAGATGAAATTATTGCTAGATAAGCACATAAAGACTGTATCAATGAGGTAATTTTGTAAACAAGTCATGGGCAATGGTTTCATGTACTGTACACCAACCACTTTACCACCAGTACCAGAATACTTGCACAGCCATACATAGCATGTCGAGTTAAATTTCTCTAGAAAAGTCTGTTCACTATTAAAGATATGTTTGGCTGTCATAAACATGTTTTTCAAGTCATTGAGGCCTTCAAATATCAAAAATAAATACAAAAAGGCAACTCAAAAACAGGAAGCGCGTCATCTTAAAATGTAAACCTGCATCTGTAGAACTGTATATGCTCCATGGCCTCCAAAATAGCAAAGCGTCAGTATCGACCTTGAACAGTTGCCATTAATGTGATCTCTCCTGCAAGCCTAATGCTGCTGCTACTCTCTCTTTGTTTGCATGGGCCTCCAGGCATCACAGCAATCTAGTGGCAGGCTTATTGTGCTTCAGTTACTGAGATAGATAGATAGATAGATAGATAGATAGATAGATAGATAGATAGATAGATAGATAGATAGATAGATAGATAGATAGATAGATAGATATTGATCCCAAACAATGGGAGAGTACAATGTTACAACAGCAAAATATCTGTCACACAGCACAGAATATACATGAAATACTAGGATACAATATGTATACAATAATAGGATGCAATGCAAGAACAACTATTTAAAATATATACAAGTTGGGCATCCAAAATGTACAACTGCTTAGCTAGTAATGCTAAATATGTAGATAAACCTATTGTGCCAGTTGCACTTAATGCAGATGTGATGTCTAAGAATCTTATCTAGCACCCAGTGATGAGGTGTTAAAACGTTGCATTGCCTGTGTTAGGAATGATTTCCTGTAGCGGTCCGTGTGACATCGAAGCTGTCGGAGTCTCTTAGAGAAGCTGCTCCTCTGTTGGGCCAGTGTGTGTGTGTGTGTGTGTGTGTGTGGTCGGGTTTATCCATGATAGATAACAGTTTATTCAGTGACCTCCTCTCCACCACAGCTTCACATGTGTCCTGTTCACGCCTTCCTGATCAGTTTGTTCATTCTGTTTGTGTCGCCAATGTGGGATCTCGAGTCGAGATATACAATACATTAATAATGGGGACCATTATTTTTCTGGTGGGTATCCATGCAATATTTTGACAATTATTGCAATACTGTCAGTCCTCATACCTTAAATGAAATCTAAAACCTACAAATATAATGCATTAGGGTATTAGACTTGTTATTTCCTAAATTTGATCTCCTCAAATGGACAGCCAGTAACTACATTTGGCCTTCATATGTTTTGCTAACAAACCAGAAATATGTGTAATTGGGATATTAAGCATCTGATGCTGAAGGTGTTGCAAATACAATAAATAGACTTACCTCAATGTTAGATCATTTTAAGAGAGATGATTTGATGAAAAGTATCACTGATGAGGTTTCATCATATACTGTCTCTGCATGTCCATGCTTGTGAATGTTTGCTTGTTATTGCTCCTGTTTACAATATAATTATTTAACCCAGGTTGGCAAAACAGTAAAGAACAGGGAGTAATCAACAAATGTGACAATAATACATAACCTTTTTTTGTAATGCAATGCAACTCTAGGATGACGCATTCTGAATTCAGACACTGAATAGTTTTCATCTGTATCACTGCACACCAGCCAGCTGTTCATGCTTTCCGTGCCAATGTCAGCAGGGACGTCATCCCGCCTCTGCCACACCAGGATGATCATCAGGTTCTTTTGTAAGGCAAAACCAAAGAGGAGTGTCCCACTCTCCAAGCACAGATATGGTACTACAGTAACCAATTAGGCACTTCTCTATGAGATCCAGCCCAGCGGGTTGTGGCAACATTTGGGCTCCCAGCAGGTCTGTAGAGATGCATGCACAATAGGCTGTTACATAACTCCCGCAATTCAGATAACCTCATTTAACAGGCCACTGATAATGAACTTTGGCTGATAATGTTTGCTTTAACCAGCCAAAACCCTGATGTCAGGAAATGAAATGCTACAAGTAGGGGTGTGGGGGTGTGACGAGACACTGCGCTCACGAGAAGAGACTCGAGATTGGTTTCACGAGAAGAAGACGAGATTTTAACACTAGTTTAAAGAAAACTTCAATAAAGAAATATGACTGGAAAATATGTCTTTTATTCAATCGAAAGTCACAAAATGAAAAATGAGCACTGTGAAAGGTTTTGACAATCTCAAATGACTGGCTTCTCTCCTGTTAAACTAACCTCTCCACACCCAATAAGTGCCGCGTGAGCATCTAACTTCTAATTTAAGCACTGTGTGACCTTTAACAGAACTACTTTTTGACTGTTTTTTTTAGTCTTATTTTATTAATTGCAAACCATAATCAAAGTAGTACTCTCAATAATCAAAGTGTTAACAGCGGCTGTCAATTTTTTCTTCTTCAAGCACAATAGACTGCTGAACCAAAAGATTTGGTCATGTTCTTTTTCAGGAATATGAGCACATCCATGTTCTCTATCGTACGTTGTTCCATATGGTCAATGGAGAGGTTTCTCTTTACTCAGAGAACCAAGGTAACAACGTAACCAAGCATTTAATTGCAGCAGTAAAAAAGGAAGAAGGCTGCACTTGTATCGGTTCATGACCATTTTAAATTGAAGGGAAAACATTTCTCTGTTAAATATCATTAAAAGTGAAGTTAGGTTTTCCTTTCTGCTTCCTATTCATGTTGAAAAAGACAGAGAAAGAGAGCAATCTAAGCGAGTCAGCGGCCCGTGTGTCTTATACAAGAGACGGGGGGGCGGGGGCAGTTCCCTCTAACACAGGGGTCTTCAACATTTTTTAGGAACCTTTCTACATGTAAAAGTTGCATATTAAACTGGGCCTACAATAATGTGTAGGGCGGCCTAAAAAGCCTTTACACAAACCTTTTTATGGTTTATACAATACTAAGGTATTAAAGTAACAATTATTGACATATTCATTTATTTATACATCATGTCTTAATGTTAACCATACATGTAGTGCAGTGAACCTTATCTGAAGACTTCCTTAGTGGCTAGGTTACCTATAGACCAGTAAGCCTGTCGTCACTGTTGTGTGTGTGTGTGTATATATAAAATAAAATGATATACAAATAAGCTGAAAGAATATGTTGGAGTTTATGTATATTATCAGGTATATTTTAAATTTTAAATGATTAAACGATAACTTGGTGGCCCCCCTGCAGTAACTCTGAGGTCCCCCTAATTGCCCCGGACCCCCTGTTAAAGGTCTCTGATGCTGGGTTTTACCGGCAGCTTTCTACAATTGCAACTGGGCAGGGGATCTTCTAAACTAATTTACAGGTCCAAGCCCGACTCATCTTCAACACCAGATGTATTATTTCCCCTTGCGGGATTAATAAAGTTGACATGATTATTTTTATAAGACCAACCAGGTTAGACTCCGTCTACTGGCTGCTGCTCTGCACTTGTAACCAATATAGCAAGTCATTTTTTACCTCGACGGGAAGTGTTGTTATCCATATAAGTGAAGTGATCCATATAAGAGAACATGTGCTGTGTCCATAACTGATTCTGCAATCATCCTTGGGCCATACATTGATGGCACTGTTTTATAAATTGCTTATGTTGAGCATGATAACATTCTCCACTTACATTTTAATATCAAGCTCTCAGCCAGCATAATGGTTGCCTGGTGGATTCAGCAGCACTCAACAGCCTGATGTGGTGATACAACTCCAAGATCATTGCTGTAGCAAATTTTCTTCAAATGTAGTCATTCTGTCCATTTCTATGAGAACAAATAGTACTTTCATAAAAATGACTAAACATCCTTTTTCAAATTGCTCTCCTGAGAATGATACAGACACCTGCAAACACATTAAAATAATTTGTGCTTCTTTTGCACCCGATGTGAAGTTGAATTGGATGTATTTCTAATAGCAATAATTGTGCAGCAAATTAAGGCACATTAATACTGTCCATTCAATTCATTTTTTATATTTTCTTTCTCTTCAATTACATCAGTGGGATATGTGTATTTCCAAGCATGCCACATTATGGCTTTGTCTTCAATATGTCACACTGCCAAGGAAGAAGTTCAATATCAAATTTTCTTGACGTCGAAAGTAACCTTTCACCAAGCGAAGAGTAATGAAGTGCTTGCTGCCTAATTAGGATGTTGTAAGAATTTCATCAAACCACAGAATATTATGTGTTTATCGTACCGTTTTATTTAGCCATGGCAAAGCATGGGCATATTCCTAACGCCTATAGTTTGTTACCCAGTTAGAAAGTGATCACAAATAACATGCTTGTTTAATTAAAGTCTTCACTCAACATTTTTTTTTTGCAACCAGCACATGGTTGAAAAGAGAGAAAAAAAGGGATAGTGCTTTTAAATCAACACATTTGTAAAGATGAGTATTCTAATCTGGATGTTCTATAGTTGCACTGCCCTGGTCAGAGAAAACTAATTGCTTCTAAAGATAATGAGTCTTCTAAATGTGGATTGAATGAAATTAACATTGAATAACAGATAATAAAAGGCTAGGAAAAAAGGGGAATAGTAAGTTGCAAGAACAATTTTTTATATACAGTGTGTGTATATATATATATATATATATATATATATATAGTGATGAAAATAAGTATTTGAACACCCTGCTATTTTGCAAGTTCTCCCACTTAGAAATAATGTAGGGGTCTGAAATTTGAAATTGTCATCGTAGGTGCATGTCCACTGTAAGAGACATAATCTAAAAAAAAAAATCCAGAAATCACAATGTATGATTTTTTAACTATTTATTTGTATGATACAGCTGCAAATAAGTATTTGAACACCTGTCTATCAGCTACAATTGTGACCCTCAAAAACCTGTTAGTCTGCCTTCAAAATGTCCACCTCCACTCCATTTATTATCCTAAATTAGATGCACCTGTTTGAGGTCGTTAGCTGCATAAAGACACCTGTCCACCCCATACAATCAGTAAGAATCCAACTACTAACATGGCCAAGACCAAAGAGCTGTCCAAAGACACTAGAGACTAAATTGTACACCTCCACAAGGCTGGAACGGGCTACGGGGAAATTGCCAAGCAGCTTGGTGAAAAAAGGTCAGCTGTTGGAGCAATCATTAGAAAATGGAAGAAGCTAAACATGACTGTAAATCTCCCTCGAACTGGGGCTCCATGCAAGATCTCACCTCGTGGGGTCTCAATGATCCTAAGAAAGGTGAGAAATCAGCCCAGAACTACACAGGAGGAGCTGGTCAATGACCTGAAAAGAGCTGGGACCACCGTTTCCAAGGTTACTGTTGGTAATACACTAAGACGTCATGGTTTGAAATCATGCATGGCACGGAAGGTTCCCCTGTTTAAACCAGCACATGTCAAGGCCCGTCTTAAGTTTGCCAATGACCATTTGGATGATCCAGAGGACTCATGGGAGAAAGTCATGTGGTCAGATGAGATCAAAATAGAACTTTTTGGTCATAATTCCACTAACTGTGTTTGGAGGAAGAAGAATGATGAGCACCATCCCAAGAACACCATCCCTACTGTGAAGCATGGGGGTGG
Organism: Etheostoma perlongum; assembly: GCA_026937815.1. Taxonomy (NCBI): domain Eukaryota; kingdom Metazoa; phylum Chordata; class Actinopteri; order Perciformes; family Percidae; genus Etheostoma; species Etheostoma perlongum. The sequence goes on along the minus strand of CM049384.1, from coordinate 23,024,092 downwards.
TAGCATCATGCTTTGGGGTTGTTTTTCTGCACATGGGATAGGGCGACTGCACTGTATTAAGGAGAGGATGACCGGGGCCATGTATTGTGAGATCTCTCTGGTGGCTCTGTAAGAAGCATATCAAGGTTCTGGCATGGCCTAGCCAGTCTCCAGTCCTAAACCCAATAGAGAATCTTTGGAGGGAGCTCAAACTCCGTGTTTCTCAGCGACAGCCCAGAAACCTGACTGATCTAGAGAAGATCTGTGTGGAGGAGTGGGCCAAAATCCCTTCTGCAGTGTGTGCAAACCTGGTGAAAAACTACAGGAAACGTTTGCCCTCTGGAATTGCAAACAAAGGCTACTGTACCAAATATTAAAATTGATTTTCTCAGGTGTTCAAATACTTATTTGCAGCAAATAAATAGTTAAAAAATCATACATTGTGATTTCTGGATTTTTTTTTTAGATTATGTCTCTCACAGTGGACATGCACCTACGATGACAATTTCAGACCCCTCCATGATTTCTAAGTGGGAGAACTTGCAAAATAGCAGGGTGTTCAAATACTTCTTTTCCTCACTGTATATATATATATATATATATATATATATATATATATATATATATATATATATATATATATATATATATATATACATACAAAAAAATCTGATTTACCAATTTACTTTCCAGAGTAAGAAGCTTGCTGCAGCAGCTGTCACATAGGCACCCCTTGTTTTTGAAAATTGCACTTCAGACTGCTGCCAGAGACAAATGCTGGCTTGACTACCTCATCCTTAATTTGAGACTACATGTGTATTGCGACATGTAACAATCATATGAGAAGTGATTACATTTGTCTTTTTGTAAGTAAGAAGCTCACACGTGGCTCTAGGGTGGCAATACCAATTTTTTAGTCAATGGGTCGGTCATCCCCTTTGGTACTGACATAACCACTATTCTTACCAGAATTGGAAGGATCACCATGACATTGGGTACAGACATTCATGTTCCCCTGAGGAAGAATTACAGCAAATGTAATGAGTTATGGTTAATTTTACCATAGTTCAAGTATGGTCTTATAATCATTATGTTATGTACAAATGTAGAAATTTGTATTTTGCCTCTTCCTGTTATGTGTATGATGTAGAAAGGCACATACAGTCTGGTTGTCCTCCAGACCCTCATGATGTTCTGTGTGATATATGGGGCTTCTGCGGTGGCTGATGTAGGTCATGAACTCATTACATGGTTTAGAGGCCACCGTTGAATGATGCTTCTTTATAACATGTCCAATGGCAGGCGAATGACACAGTGATGTGTCCAAGTGGACCTTAAACTGAAACCACTGGACAACATTATGACAGCCAAATCCACAATGCTGTAAAAGTGCATATGACACATTAAATGTTTCTGGCTTCTACCTCACTGTTTAATTGGTCTGGCTTTGTGTTATTTACTTTGACAACGCATTCTCTTCTCTCCTCTCCTCTCCTTCCCCATCAAACCCTCCCTTGACTCTTGCACAGTGCACCGTGCGTTTTAGTAGATGGTCTGGTTGTCAGCAGAGAAGGGAATTTATGGCAAATACATCTCACACCTCCCCAGTGGCAAATTAATGCTTAAGTTGTCCCTCAGGTCAGAGAGCTGAAAACACTCATGAATGTTATGAAAAAAGTTATGTGGCACTTTCTAGCAATAAATACTAAGACCAATGGATTTGAGGGATTCCTCGTATGTTTGCTTATCACCTTATCAACACCCTCCCGTTATTTCTCTATCTCACAGTATGCCTTTCCTCACCATCTCCCAGTTGTAAAATGACTTTCTTCCTCACTCTGTCTTAGTTGTGTCTGCCAGTGCGCTCTGTGGTTAGGGGGCTGTTGTTTTTCGCAAGTAGGAGAAGAGCATGTCTTTCAAATGGACATGTCATGTGGCGCAATACCCAGCCAGTTGCACTGGAGATAACCCTGGGGTCTAAAGCAGAACAGCCAGTCAAACACAGAGGAAGAGGGGAAATATCTTTGGCTGGGCGAGTCAGGATGCTCCCTGGGCCAAGTTGGATCCATGGAAGAGACAGATAGACAGTTAGAGAGATGGAGAGAGGACAGTGAGGGCTGTTTATGGTGCTGGTTACCAAATGTACTCTACTGCATTAAAAAACAGAGAAGCTGTGCACAATGAAATCTAGGAAGCCATATGGGTTTGTGCACAAAAGCCCATTTTAGACTGCAAAATTGCATTTTAAGAATCGCAGGTGCCCATGTATTGCATGTTAACATTTCTTTTAAGAAAAGAAATGGGATTCATGAAATAAGATAATTAAATCCCTTCATGTTAGTTGTACATGCACTGATGTGGAGTTCATTTTTATTTTCAAATGTTTCATTAAATTTTATACATGTCAATATTGTTGACAATCTTTGTTTTTTTGGAACATGTTGTTTAAGTGAGAGAAAAGAATGAGAGGGAAATGTGATGGGGTTTTTGTACTCTAAGATATGATGCAGATAGGCATGGATTCTTGAAAAACAAATTAAGAACTTCTTTGCATTACCACCACTACCCACATACTGGCTGCCTACCCAAAAGACAACAAAGTCCAAGTCAACATAAATTTCATATTTCATAATTTACACAGCCACGAGAGGTCGTTTTCAGGTCAACTTAAATGTACTGTACTGCAAAAATGACCAGTGATGTTTTTTTTCTTGTGTTGACAGTCTTATTTGCCATATACTTAAATGAGATGTGCTGCTTTATACATCATGTAATATATCAAACTAGACAGGGTACAAGGAAGGAAGAAAACAAGAGGTGAAATTAGTACAAAGTGAGGGAAGGCTCATCAAGATGAGAAGCAAAAGGCAACTGAGGTGAAGAAAGGGAGGGGGGGAAAGAGAAATCACCCAAGTGTGTCACTTTAACGAAGTATCATGACTGCCTCTATGTGCGTCTGTCCTCCTGACTCTCCCCAGACGCTACGGTGTCATCCCTGCAGGGAATGTGTTGTTTGACTGCCGCTGAGCCCAAATCTGAACTCATATTTGGAACCTGACCCAGGCTCTGGAGGGCCCAAAGGGATGAGGTGGGGCAGGGCCGGCCTGTGGCTTAGGCAGTATAGGCAAATGCTAAGGGCGCAAACCACCAGGGGGCGCCCGGCCTGTGCTGTACCTATAACCGTACGTTCACACCGCCACCGACTTGAGCGTCTAAAGATACCGGAAGTCATTCATTTTCAATGGAAGCCGGTTTCTCTCAGCTGCATGAAGCTGCAAATCTGTCGGCGTCGCGTTTTGGGCGTTTTGAGCGTGTTGAGCGTCAATCTGAAAGTTGAAATTTTTCAACTTTATGGTAATGAGCTATGACGCGGTTCAGCAGCAAGCAGCGGCTAACGCCAACCGCCAATCGAAATATAGAAGTCCTTCACGCTGACTGATTCCGGAGAAACATACGATGTAATCTTTTCGTTTTTACCAAAACATTTGTTCCGAGGGAAATGGAGGATCAGCTCATCCTCGCCGTTGCTGGGTTTCCTATCATTTATGATATGACGTTGTTTGCGTATAGCGACCAGTTAAAAAAAACGAGGCGTGGGAAAAAGTAGCCGAGATAGTCGGTGTGTCCGGTGAGTTGATGATTCATCATCTTTTTAACGAGGGAAATGAGCAGTGCGCCGTAGCATGGTAGTCTTCCTTGCTTGATGTGAATGGTACAATCTGTTTTGCAGATCATTTTACCCTTATTAAATGCACAAATGCGATGATCCATAATTATCCAATGATACACATAGAGGACAAGCGCGAAATATTGATGAAAGCGAGAAGGCAATTCAGTTGCTCACAACACTGATTTGACCAATTGCGCTATACGAACGCCGCCACGTCAGAGCGGCCAAAGCGTCTGAAAGCGTCCCCGTACTTTTTGACAAGCGTCCTTGGCGGGGCGGCCAGAGCTTTTTTGCAGCTCAAGTCGGTGGCGGTGTGTACGTACAGTAACGTCACCTTAATTAAAAAAAAAATAAGCCCGACTTCTTTTACCTGCATCTAAATCTCATAATGTCAAAGCATCCTAAACTGTCTGGTGCCCAGGGGAGGAAAAAAAGAAAAGAAGAGGAGGAAAAACGTGACAAAGACAGAGGTAATGTTACAGTAAAGGTGATGATGATAATGATATTATTTTGCTGTTGCAGAACAATGATCGATAATAGCATTAGCCGTTAGCATGACATAGTTGGCTAATCAATAAATAGCGAGCGCTATCTGTTAGTTTTAACATCAGTTAATGTTATGGAAGGGCCCAGTTGTTAGAAAATAGTGATTTAAATGCCCCCCCTCTTGCCATCCTCAGGCAAATGTGTATATATTAGATTTATTAAGCAGATATTATAATGTTAATTGCATTGACATGGTTATTTTACCTTTTCCCAGGTGGTAATAGTCGTTCAAAATACTATTAATTTTTCATACTTATAAGCCTAGCTATTAGCTGTGTTATAGCTCATATTATCTTAAGTGTGTTCATCATGTTAAACTATGTTAGTGTTAAAGTGTACATCATTAATGTTACAGCAAAGTTAGCATTCCCACATGCTATAGTATATTATTCTGCAGTTTACCGATCCATTGCATTATTCTAATTAGCATTTCACTGTAATAACAATAAATTACAGTAATAATTTTTCTAATCCAAAATTGATATTGTATATTATAAACAATATCATGCATCTCTTTTTTGTTTATATTGTTTAATTTAATTTTACTTCATTCTTGAAATAATGTGTTTATTATTAGACTGGGGTCACATATTCCTCTTCTGTCTTCAGATGCACTGCTGAGGTTTCTCAGTCAAACCCCTGCAAATCATCTCACCTCAGCAGCACAACCCAGCACTGAAGAAGCAGCATCAAGTGCCCTTCCTTTTGAAGTAATTCAAGTTAAGGCAGACTAAAATAACCAGAAGAGCTATTCATAAGATCATATTTTCATGTTTTTTTTTAAATGCTTGTATTTTTTGTGCCTACTCATTTCTTTGATTTCTTACTTTGCACAGTGCCATATTTATATTGTATTTAATTTAATGTCACTTGTTTACACTTTTTTGGGAGTATTTAAATGTAATACTTTCTATAGGTTATTTATATTGTATTTACGTTAATGTCACTTGTTTAAACTTTTTTGGTAGTATTTTAATTTGATACTTTATATAAGCTATTTATATTGTATTTCAGATATTGAGTTCATTTGTTTTGTTTCTTTAATTATTTTAAAGTTTTTTTAATGTGAATATTGTTTTATGTAAATAAAAAATGTCCAAGACAAAGCTTTTTAGTTTCTTGTGAGTATATGTACACTAGCAGACATGCAAGTACTGTACAGGGGGGCGCCACCTAAAATCTTGCCTAGGGCACCAAATTGTTTAGGGCCGGCCCTGACGTGGGGAGCAGATAATGTGATTGTTAAACCTTTCCTGTAAAATTAAACAGTGCCTTGTTGTTGTTATTTTTTAATTATAAAAATTATAATTATATAATTCGCATAACATAGAATCACATTCTCTGTAAGAGGCGTGACCAATGGGCATAGTTCAAATGACTCTCTACGCAATTGGATAGTCCTTCAACCAATCAGACCAACGATCTGGGTGACGTAGAAGCGGCAGCGGCATCAACGGGTTGCTGCATTTCGGTGGATTTCGGTGGTTGTTATGTTGAATGTAAACAATAAGCTGCTTGGTCGCTTCTCTATCGTCATCGTGTTAAACCGACCAATAACACGGCAGGTAGATATGCCAGTGCAGAAAAGCAGAAAAATTAAAGACCAAGCTGCAGGGCGAAATCAAATCGAGTGGGCGGGGTTTACCCAGTCTATGTTTTCACTATTTAAATAATAATAGTAACATGTGTGGCATGTGGCTCCAGTTGTGCACACTGTTGTTTAGCAATCAGAAAAAAACTGGTACCATATGGCTTCATAAGCATGATTAAAAAAAAAAAAAATTTTATTGGATGAAAAGGATTTATATATTATCATTGTATATTTATTTTAGATGAAACTTCCATCCTCTCCTCCATTATGTTTTTTTTTTTCAAGCAACAAGCAGATTAGTTCCCCGAAAATTACCTTCTGTAATTACAGCAGAGCCATATAAATAGCAGGCAGCCCGCTCTTATCCCTCTCCTATAGGTTGGGAGTGTGTCACTGTGTGTGTGGTTCAGCTGTGTGACTTTATGCTGTTAACGGAGTGAAGCGTTACAGTAGCGGAGCGAGGAGAATTAGGAGAAAAAGAAAAACTGAAGGAGAACGACTGAGAGAAAAATGCAAAATGAGGAGAAGGGAGGGACGAGGGTTAGCCCCTTTAAATCAAGCACCTTTTAATCAGCGCTCTCACAATAGGGGGAAAAAAAGATAACAAGGCAGCGAGAGCCTCCTGTTGGCTAACGTCACAGATTTATGGCTAGCTGGGGAGAGTCCTCTCAACCATGGATAAGCCACAGTGCCGCTGGCAACAGGGATCACACCATGGCCAAGCAAGTTATGAATATATATGGGATTTAGAAACCTGCTGTACATGCAGGTGGCTGTGTGCCCTGTCCAACACTACGCTACATGCCAAGACTCACTGTGCTTACTGTTGAATCTATTTTTTGTTGCCACTTCATTTTATCCTGTCAAGTATTAAGGTTAAACGTGTTACATAACATGCAACCATGGGAAGAGCAAGAAAACTGTACCACATTGATGAATCTCGCCCCGGATACTGTATGTGTTGCACTTCACAATAATGGCTGTAGAGATTCTTTAAATCTGACAGGCTGATACAAGAACCTATGGTATCAAGCAACTCAGAAGTCCTTTTATAAAGAGTTATAGTAATACTATACTACAGCAAGGAACATCCATGACCACTTGATATTGACAAAGCATACTAAATACTCTTAGTAAGTACTTTGTGAAAAATCTGTATTATTAACGCCACAACAAGTCTGGAGCCATGCTAACAGCTCTGTGAGGATATGTATTTAGGCACAGTGCTGCTTTGAGCAAAATGCTAACATTAGCATGCTAAGATGCCTACAATGACTATCTCACCATGCAGATGTTTAGCTGGTAGTTTAGCATGTTCGCATGCTACAATTTGCTAATTGGCACAACCCAAAGTACAGGCTTAGGGGAAAGTCATACGTTTTTAGTCGGTGGCAAATTTAGAGAGGATCTCATAAGTCATTGACACCATGGATATGTGTACCAAATCCATTCATGAGTTGTTTAAACTGCTTTAAATATAAAAATGTCAACCTCGTAGTGCTAGAGGAGTCCGCAGGTCCGCAGATTCTCTGGGGACCATGTACTATAGGTGTTAAGATATTTTGGTCTGGACCAAAGTGGTGGACTGATATCATTGCCTAGAAACACTAGCGTGGATAATACAAATGTGTGTTGTACTAATTAAACAAGTCCACAAAAGTACAGATCGTAGTACAAACCCAGAGCTGTTGCACCTTTCCTTGTTGCCAAAATGTGTGATAAAAGCATTTTAATGAATAAAGTGGGACATTTGTTTACTAAGACAGGGCTACACTGCTTCTTCACCCTTGTTGAAGAAAGGATGACAAACCTAGGCGGCGAACATAATAAAATATTTTTGCTCTCATGCCTTTTAAAAAACATAAAGTGTTACTTGACTTCCTTTCCGAAGCAGAGTAGAAATAATATTATACATGGCTGGCTCGTTGGACGAGGGCTTACAGCAACATTTACTATAGAAGAAAATGTTTTCTATCCTTGTGTATTTTCTTTATCCATCTTTCATTTTCTTTCAGCACTAGATTTAGGGGATGCAGATTTCTGTCATTATCCTCACAACAAGTCTCTTCCTCTCCCCTGCTCTGTGATGGTTCTTTCCACTGCAGACAAACATATACACGCCTTTGGGCAAAGCAGCAGGCACAACATTTTCTCTCCAATAATTCCGCATTGTGTCCAAGCAAGCACTTTTGTGTCTTCCAAATGTAGTGCATGGCCTTTAAGCACCTAACCCGGACATAATGATGGCTGGAGGGAAGGATGGGGGGGGGGGTCTGTTGGAGGAGTGCTTGAGCCCTGCAGCTCCAGTTTGTGATGACTGTTTGCTAGCCGTAGGGTCCCTGCTGTGCTCTGGATGCTGGGTCTTGAGGTGGCACATCTTGCAGGAAGAGGACTTCTATTTCATACTGTAGACTTCCATTTTGAGTCTGTGACTGACAGCATGACTGATATGCTTTATTACATTGTGAGTGCGTGAGTGAGTGAATGAGTATGTGTGTGTGTGTGTGTGTGTGTGTGTGTGTGTGTGTGTGTTTGTGTGTGCCCACTGTCTAGCAAAATAGTGCTTTTCCATCTTTTTTCACTTCTCCTCCTCCCCAGACAGCAATGTTTTTACAAAAGTACTGGTAACTCTTTTGGGGCTCTGAAATGGGTTTTATATGTTTCATGAGGGGATTCCATCCAATAAATACACTGGAAAAAGGAAGAAAACTATAATGCTGACCAGCATCTCCCACCTTTGTGACGTAAGTTGTATTCGTCAAGAGATTGTAAGCTAAAGAATGGCGTGTAAATATACATCCATATACACATTTGAGAGTGTGTGTATGTTCGTGTGTGCAGAAAAAGAATAAAGGAAATAGCTGTAGAGAGTGTCACACAGGGTGATGTAATGAAGTGATAATTCTTTTACAGTCCGCTCTTTGGAAACTGACTTTGATAGATGTGTCTGGCCGAATAATATGACATTTCCACACTGTAGCAGGAACTCAACTTGAAATGTCAGACTGCCCACGACCCCCACACCCCCTCCTCTGCCATCTCTTTCCACTGTGGGTGCACTTTCTCTTAGGTGTCTGGGCATGCATGCATGTGTGCACAGGGTCTGTACACTTCTCTGTCCTGTCTCCAAGGTAACAACAGAGTAAAAAGTCAGGTATCCCGAGCACAGAAAATCCAGTATTATCTCCATACTATGCTTTCTCAGTTTGCTCTTTTTTTGCAGTTTTTTTGTTCTCGTGACAGCTTGTCAACGCCTGTGTTTGATTCATCTTTTCAATACAGTGTAGGCCATCACTATGGGCAACGTTGGTGTCCATCAACCCATGTTTGATAAGAAACGCATTACGCATTTGACTCAGAGTATTGCTGAAGGTTGCATTCACTCTAACTGTGTAGGTTAATTACGGAGAAATCAATTAATTAAAGTTGTCTGTGAGCCATCAATGGTCTCTGCAAAACCATTGTTATGACAAATGTTTCTTTGCTTAAACTCAGTATTGATTTAGAATTTGTTTACAGTTGTCATCTATCAGATTTCCATTGACTAGTTTTTATTTACTACTGTACTGGAAAGCTGATATAATTCTGGATTGTTTGAACTGTTTGGCAAAGGTCAGTCAAGTTATCAGTTTAATTCTAGCAGACAGGCTAATTAAAATTAACTGAGCTGAACAAACTGTGTTTTCCAAAAGAGATCGAGGCATTTTATTTTAACCTAACATAAGCCAACACAAGAACCTTGATTACTTTGCATCGTTGCTCAAGATGACTCAAACCACTTGAAAATGTTAGCGTTTGCATCCAAAAAAGGGCGAAACTGAATAAAAAAAAACACTGACTAAATGTGTTCAGCTGTATGCTAATTCCTCAAAATTGTGTACTGCAATTAACAGAGCATGAAAATAATAAAAAGCCGCCAACATGTTCAGATGAGACTTCCTACCAAATACATTATGTGAAGAATACTGAGCCATTTATTCTTTGTTGTCAGTAACTATGTATATATGAATTTATATCCATCCATCCATCCATCCATCCATGCATTTCCGTTGCTGTGTTGGGAAAATTAGAATTCCATTAGAACATTAGATATACATATCCTTCTGTTTGAAGGTGTACAGCACACTGTTTTTCATAGCACAGCAGTTTTTAAGGAACGTCTAGCCCTGCAGCTCTCTGGTGCTTTAAAGTTTGTGCCATTTGTGTCACAAATGGTGGCTGCAGGGAGGAGGCCACACATCCGTGCAAACCTAGATAGAGAGAGGAAAGGGGGAAAAACCAGAATCCTGTAAAAGGCAATCCGTATGTGGATTTGTGTGTTCATGTCTCTTTAGCCTACAGTACATACTTAATTTCTAAAGAAAGGACAGGTATTGAGTTCCACAACAACATCAAGATGTACAGTGTTTGTTTTTTAAACACATACTGCTTAAATTGTTTGGGTCTCACATGACCATTGTTATTTAGTTGTTGTGTGTGAGTGTAACAGGTGCAATGCATCTTTCTTAATAATGCTGGATCTGTCGTTCTGTATGTCTCTCCCTTCTTATATGCCGCCTACACTCTTCTTTTCTTGTGTCATAAATGGAGGAGCCCTATGAGGCATTGTGTGACACAGATCCAAGCTGACAGCTTGAAATAACAGTTAACAGTTCCTCTGCCTGCTTCCCTCTGTCAAATTCACAGTGCTGTAATGTTAAATGGAGTGTACCACAGACCTGGGAGCAGCACAGGTGCTCTCTGACACCATGCCGACTTCAACTCAATGCCACTATCCTGCAGCCATCAATCCTACAACGCGCCAACCCTCCTCGTTACACTCTGTCATGTTCCACCATGTTTACTTCCAGCCAATGGCACTGCCGCCTTCTTTACTGCCATCTTTCTGCAGTGACTTGTCCTGTTTTTTCCCCTCGTGTCTCAAGGTAAGCTTGATTGCTATCTTGCAAGACCTTTCAGATAGTGGAATATTTATGGGTAAAAAGTGCTAGAATGACTTCTGCATCCTTACGGCATAGCCAGACTAAAAATGTATTGTTCTGGAAGCTCTCGGTTCATTTTTTAATTAGACCTAAATGCCTCTGGATGCCTTTGAATTGACCTACAATCAGAGCAACGAAACCACATAGCTTTGAGCGACACATGCAAGTGGGTGCGGTGCTTGGTCCGTTTTGAAGTGGGAAGAAAATGGCAGCCGGGTCACAAAACTTTTCAAATTACAGCTGAAGAGTACTCTATAATGTGTTTCTGAAAATATTTTGGGGGAGAGAAATAAGCAATACAGTAACAGAACTTTGATTCATATTTCATCAGCTAACTGGTTTCGTGAGGCAGAGCAAATTAAACATGAGTTGGCAGATTATCTGATTCCCAGGCTAACAGCGTAGAGGACAGCTTTGTGAATTACATGCCCTGCACTCACTTTTTATTTCCTGGTTTCATGACAGCCCCCCCCTCTGTTCATATATACCAGTCAAGATGGTCTTGTTTCTCAATAACAGGGAAACTGGCTTCCCCGCTCCCAGTGTTGTTATTTTCCCCCATTTTTAGTAAGAATAAATATGAACATTTTTACTACGGGAGAGATTTAATTTGGAGAACAAAGGATCTAAATAAGTATTACATTATTTCACAGCCCTCACAATAATCTTCTCCATTACACAACCTGTTCTGTTATGTCTGCAATCAAGAATGCAAATGTGCCGTGGCTCAAACAAAGACCAACCCCTCCAACCTTTTGTGTCACATCATGCATACATCTGTTAAAAACCCAATAATACATGACCCGTGTGCACAGCACATTTCTCATCAACAGAGCCATTGTGGTGGAACCCACCTCTCTGATTGCTTCTGCTTCTTTCTGTGCACATTTCTTTCATTTTCTCCAAATCCCTTCCTCTATTCAGTCTTTTGTTTCAAAGCAGCCACTTTAATTACTTTAGCCCGCGATGTGAGCTTTGCATGGCGGCTTTCGCTCAAGCCTGGCATCGGGGAATATAGGGAGAGATGATTTGTATTGATGATGGGTGGCAATGAAGGGGAAATGACGAAAGGGAGGAAAATGATATCAGACAGAAGGAGAGGAAGATCTGTCAGGAGAAATGGGGCCGATGAGCCCCAGATCATGGCTCAAATGAAGCTCGTCCAACCTTTTACCTTTCAGTCCATCATCAATTGTTTTTCCGTCCGTCAGGAGGATTTTCGCATGTTTGAGGCAGATCCTTAAAGCTGCACTGTCATGTCTGAGCAAATATGTTATGAGTTAACCTGGAATATTAAATTGATATGTGGGGGGGGGTTTCAGAGTAAAGGCATGCCAGATAACATTTGCTATTTGACTTTGAATGTGTTGGCCTCCAGCATGGCAGCGCAGGTGGCAGCTTTCACCCATCACTCCGTTGGCGTTTCACCACACTTGAACGCTAACATGCTGCAGGCATCTCCGATTGGTGAGGCAGCTCATCGATTGGTACTGATGTGAATCCAGGGCGTGTTTACAGACAAGAGGAGAGCTCACTCGGTCTTTAAGGCCTTCAGATGGTGTGGGCCTGGAGCGTTGTCCAGCGGGAGCTAAGTGTTGATCAATGCGACGAGCGAGGGAGGAGAGAGGGAGGGGAGTCAAAACAGAGGAGCGAAAGGCCACTGCCATCGCTCTTCCATGACGCTGAGGATCTGGATCCGCTGGGCTCCCAGGCTAAATTAAAACAACCGGCGTCCCATTGATTCCAGCGCTGACAGGGACCATACATCACCCCACAGCCAGGGAGAGAGGAAGAGAGAGTAAAGAGAGAAAGAACAAGGGAAGGGAGGGGGGTAATAGAGAAGCACAGAATACATTCAGGAAAGAAAATAATAACCAAAATGATAGGAGGAGAAAATAAATAAGAGGAGGGTAAGACAGAGAGAAGCGGTTAGAGAAGGGACATTTTTAGAAAAGAAAGAAGGAAAGGTGGGGAAGCTGGTAGAAAGAGGAATGGAAGGGAAGGGAAAAAGATGAGACGGCATACCAGACGTAAGCAATCATCCACTGACAAGTCAATTTATTTCCTACGCATGGTCGACGATTGCTAAAAAGCAGAGAGTCCTTTTGGTAGAAAGTTGGAGTTAGAGACGCGGCAGAAAGACAGTAGTTGAGACTGTTCAGTAAATACAAAAGCTGTTGAGATGGACAAAGCCAGTTGGAATTGCAGGGTATAGAAAAACAAGGTAATTGGACGTTAGAACAAACTGCACTCCATTCAATCTATTCAGTTTAAATCTTCTTTTCTTATTTCTGGGATTTAATGACTTCCCAACAGCATCTTAAGCAGAGGAACTACTAACTCGCGTTTTTTTCTCTACTTTTACCAGTTTTGTTTTGAAAATCTGTTACTTTTACTAAAGTATGATTTGTATGAAGCTGTGTTTGCCAAGACATCAAACACCTGTGTAAGCATGTAGAGGTAACATTAGGTTAAATAATACTTGTACCATTGCATTGGTAGTTAAAAAGAAGTTTTCATAGTTTAGCAAGAAGGTTCTGGGTTCAAATCCAGGTCGTTCCGGGCCTTTCTGTGTGGAGTTTGCATGTTCTCCCCGTGTTTGTGTGGGTTTCCTCCAGGTGCTCTAGTTTCGTCCCACCATAAAGACATGCATGCTAGGTTGAAAGCTACATTTTACTTTTACTTAAGTAGATTTTTATATGAGTTATTTTTCTTGTACTTCAGTAAAAGTTCATCAAAGTAATAGTGCTTTTAGTTAAGTAGAATATGATTGTACACCTCTGATCTTGAGAACCTCATTCTATCTTACTGATTTTCTTATTTCAGATCTCCTTCATCCCCCTGACTAAACGAGTTATTTCACTTATTGACTTGGATATGACAAGGTTATTCCGATGGAGTTCTTCATCAGCAAGCTCTTTGATGAGCTATCAGCATCCAAATGAGGTCTTGCAGTAAGAAAGGGAGTTAGACATGTGAGGTGAGCTTTGCTGGGACTATGGTAATGTTGAATTCAATAGGATCTCTCAAGAGCCAGTAGAGAAGAAAACCCTTAGAACTGTTGTAATTATCCTGTCATCACTGATTTACTGCACTTAATTGTGTTTAAAATCTCAAAACTACAGTATGTTCCCTTTCCCTTTTTATAGTTACATATGCTCTTTTTTCTATGTTGGGCTTCACTTACCTTGCTTATAATGTCACTCAGTTGCATCATGGCAAACTAGAACACCTGTCACCATAAATATGCATCGGAAAGCCTTTACACAGCCATCATAGAAAGCTGTATTGATTAAAATAGGAGTGCATGTGTTCCATTAGACATGTGAGGTGGACTGAGAAACACAGCTGAAACGCCCCCTGTGTTGATCATAACCTGTATATAAAGATGGACGACACGTCTCCGCTTCCTCCCCCTGTACAAAAGTGAAGCCAAAATATCCCAGGTACAGGCGCTGCCATCTTGTAATTTTGGAGCCAGTACCTGCACAGTGGTGTTCGGGTGGCAGAGCTTCTGTATACAAGTCCCACCAATACAGTCAGTCACAGCTGCCAATCAATGACAGAAACCATCTTTGGCGGAAAATGCAATGACAGAAACCATTTTTGTGAAAAATGTATTTGACTTTTTTATTTTGGCCCATCTGCCAACATGGAGGGGGTGGGATTTACGACCTCTACTGTAGCCAGCCACCAGGGGGCGATCAAGAAGTTTGTCAAGCCATCCATCTTAATGAACAATCTATTGTGAAGACACGCTGTTGTTGTTTTGTGGTTTGAATCATCTACTGGCTTGACATCTGAATGCAGTGGGGAGCTCGGCGAACAAAGCAGGCTTCAGTTCACAATGTCCTAAAGGTTTAATGAGACACACAGGAATATCCACATTTTCTAACAATCGCTCCATTCATTTAGATGACGTGTAGTAAGATAAGAAAGGGAGTCAGGATGGACAGCAGGATTGTCTCCAGGTTGGTTAAGACAGATAGGAAAACAGTTTTACAATTTATGATACAAATACAACAGATGAGAGGGGCTTTCTACAGAGTTCTCACAAATTGATTCTCCAGAAGACTCCTGGAAACTCTGAAGTTGTTGTATTTGTACGGTGTGCTTTTAGCTGGTTTGCTAACACTACCCACTGGTAAGCCTACAATCACCTTTCAGAGATGGAAGGTGTGCTACAGCTTCACTGAAGAGGTAGAAATCACGAATCACTTTGCTCATTGGACTCACTTAGTTCACATTCCTAGACCTTCCTCCACAATGCTGCCTAAGAGGGTCTGGCCTCAACATTCCCAGGATGGGAGAAAAACGTGCTCTGGTTTATTGGCATTTTTTTAAACCAATCACAATCGTCTTGGCTGGGGCACCAAGACAAGAGGACCTCTGCAAAATAGCCTCGGGAAGGAACTTGTTTTGGTGAAACGTGTACGTTACCCTGCAGTTAACCATAGTCCACATAAATCCACCGGAGTTTAAAATGTCAACACAAAGAAAGCAGAAGGTAACGGACATCTGGTTGAAATGAAAGACATTCGACGGAATTTCCAGCAGAACTTGAACAATTGAACAACTTGAAATATATACTACTTAGTATGTAGTCACTGACTTTGTAGTTCATTCACTTTTTTCCATAAGCTAAGCGGTCGCATATGCGTTCAAATTCAATTCAGTACCTACGTCAGTAAGTACTGACCATTTATGCGTGACAATAGCAAGTGAACACATCACAGAATACCGCCTCAACATTCAGTGCTGTCTTCAGTTCAGTAGTAGGTTTATCTGTTTGTGGTCCAAGTTGTCATGTTCAGTTCAGTTCAAGACTAGTCTATACAAGTGCTGTGCACGCAAATCTCACCAACCTATTATTGAAGAAAGGTATAACATTCAGATTGTTTCTGTGGCTTTTAGCATGGAGGTAATGTACTGTGCTCTCAGTCAGTGAGTGGAGCTCCACGGCTAAGAGCTACTATGTAATTCAGCCAATGACAAAAGTCACTCAGTCAGTTCACTTTGTTAATGAAGAGTTGTTTGTACATGTAGTGAACACTTCTACTGCACTGTTGAGATAGGACTTAGCAGCATGCGGTCCCCGGGGGCAAATGTTTAGCTAGCTGGCGATGGTCAATAAATACCTTCGAAACATTCAAAAGAGTGGCTTGTTAAAAAACAATCTATTATGCTTAATTTCTATATGTAAAATACAACATAACAAGTCAGGATGTGTAGTCTAAGTAGTCTTTTAAAAGCCTTTGACAAACTGTGCTGAGTGATTACTGTTATTGTTGAGTAGGAAAAATAGATGAACTTTTAATATGATTTGGGCCGACAGAGAATGACATTGGGGTTTTCACAAAAGTCAAGTAAAATGTTCAATGCTCTGAATGCATCTCTAAGACAATCTACAGTAGTCTCTGTAAGAAATAGCCTACCAGTCTAAGGGCACTAGAAGGCCATGTACATCTTCTGCTCCAGATCACTGGCATTTGAAATAATGTACTGTGATAAAGTTCCCCACACAGTTTAAAGTTTCCATAATTGTGCCGCACTTCAGGAATGTGCAGTACATCCCTCAAATTACAGGCTGCAGATGGAACAAATCACTCCTGCTGCTGTATAATGGCTACAGCGATTTAATCAGCTGAAAGGGAGGGACCTCATATATCCTAGATGCAGTTGTGGATGACACAAGAGCCCACATTGATGATACCCAATACAGAATCTGCAATCACTGCATAAAATTTTGACTTTTGTGCCTTAAAATATAGCACAGGGTGGCTACTTTAAAGAAACTAGAATATAAGACCTGGCCAAAAGTTTGGAACCACCTTCTCATTCAATGTGTTTTCTTTTTTTATGACTATTTACATTGTAGATTACCACTGAAGGCATCAAAACTATGAATGATCACATGTGGAATTATGTACTAAACAAAAAAGTGTGAAATAACTGAAAACATGTCTTATATTCCAGTTTCTTCAAAGTAGCCACCCTTTGCTTTTTTGATAGTGCTGCAAACCCTTGGTGTTCTCTCAATGAGCTTCCTGAGGTAGTCACCTGAAATGGTTTTCACTTCACAGGTGTGTCTTGTCAGGGTTAATTAGTGGAATTTCTTGCCTTATTAATGGGTTTGGGACCATCAGTTGAAGAAAATTGCAAAGACTTTGATTGTGTCCCCAAGTGCAGTCGAAAAACCGTCAATCGCTACAACAAAACTGGCTCACATGAGGACCGGCCCAGGAACGGAAGACCAAGAGTCACCTCTGCTGCTGAAGATAAATTCATCTGAGTCACCAGTCTCAGAAATCGCAAGTTAACAGCAGCTCAGATTAGAGACCAGATGAATACCACACAGAGTTCTCGCAGCAGACACATCTCTAGAGCAACTCTTAAGAGGAGACTGCGCGAATCAGGCCTTAATGGTTTAAATAGCAGCTAGGAAACCATTGCTAAGGAGAGGCAACAAGCAGAAGAGATTTGTTTGGGTCTAGAAACACAAGGAATGGACATTAGACCAGTGGAAATCTGGGCTTTGGTCTGATGAGTCCAAGTTTATTTGCGTTTATTTGGACCATCATTTATTTTTCAACAGGACAATGACCCCAAACACACCTTCAAGCTGTGTCGAGATGGTTTGGGGTGAGCTGGACCCCAGAGAGAAGGCAAAAGGGCCAACAAGTGCTGAGCATCTCTGGGAACTCCTTCAAGACTGTTGGGAAACCATTTCAGGTGACTACCTCTTGAAGCTCATCAAGAGAATGCCAAGAGTGTACAAAGCAGTAATCAGAGCAAAGGGTGGCTACTTTGAAGAAAGTAGAATATAAGACATGTTTTCAGTTATTTCACACTTTGTTGTTAAGTACATATGTGTTCATTCCTAGTTTTGATGCCTTCAGTGATAATCTACAATTTAAATGAAAATGAAAATAAAGAAAACACATTGAATGAGAAGGTGTGTCCAAACTTTTGGCCTAGTACAGGCACTATGATATATACTGTGTGTATATATATATATATATATATATATATATATATATTAGGGTGACCAGACGTCCCCGGTTTCCGGGGACAGTCCCCGGTTTTGGTGACCTGTCCCCGGCTGGATCTGTCCCCGGAAATGTCCCCGGTTTTCACTGTGACTGACAGACCCGAAATTGGAATGAAAGAAAGAAAACATTGACAAACATAGCCGATAGTCGCACACACGCAGGCTCAAGACAGCCAGAGCCAGCGCTGCTCAGAGATGTCTTAGAAAGCCGTGTTTTATGATGCTAAAATTACTGATTATTTACACGGAGTCTGGTGGGTTTAGCGAACTCAATTTTGCGGACCTTTAACAGAAAGGTCATCCTCCTTAGAGATCCGTTCCATAAGGTTGTCAGACAATTACAATATTAATCTAAGTCTGTCAGTAGCAAAACGAGCACTTTTATGAACGTAAATACAAGCTGGACAATTATCCTATTCATTTACACTGTAGCTTGTTTCTCTGCTGCCGACTGCAGCGATCTCGTTTCATACTGCATCAATGTCAAAGGAAAATATGTCCTCAATAGCTGTATCCGATAATTGTATCCAATACTCAATGAGCTGTTGCAGAAACAAGCCTGAAGTAATAAAGCAAAAGCTGTCAAATAAATGTAGTTCAGTAAACATGACAACATTAGGAAATATTAGGACTTTTAATCTTGAAATATTAGGACTTTTATCTTGAAAAATGAGGACATTTTATCTTGAAACATTCCCCTCTGAGGTGTAGTGGAGTGGAGTATGAAGTAGCAGCAGGGGTGAGTTTAGGAGTGTTTTGGAGGTACATACGCTTCTGAGCTGAAAATGTCCCCGGATTTTGTCTGAGAAATCTGGTCACCTTAATATATATATATATATATATATATATATATATATATATATATATATATATATATATATATATTTACTGTATATGTATATATCATAGAGACAGAGACAATATTCTAGATATATAGTGTATTATTGGGTGTTATATGTGTGTTTGTGTATGCCAATTGCTATATTGACAAAATTATTGGTCACTGTAATTATCCCTCTTCTCCACACAGGCCAAGAAGTGATTCCATCATAGTACGACTACACGCTGAGAAATGAGGGACAATTGACGATGATTACACCGACCAATAACTCTGTCAAGGTACATATGTGAGTGTTCTATAAAGATAGACTTAGGGATTATTTATATACTATAAAAAGGGTTGTAGTAGACACTAGCTATGTGTACATCCACACGTTTTTATCCAAATTAAGTGATATTGAAGGAAAAATGCCTTATGGAAACAGTAAAATTCGATTGAATTTCATAAATATCGACTAAAAGGAAATACGTTCGGTCTCATCGGATTTTATCTTGATCGATATACGGCTTATGCAATAACATTTGCCAAATAAATAATGAATTGCTATTAAGTTTTAGGTCATTTTATGGTTGCAACTCGCCACAAAGCGAAGAAGAAGTTGGTTCATTTCCTCCCAGTATTTCCTCTCTGTTTGCACACATGGCGGGTGTCAAGAAAGACAGATGGACAAACGAGGAAACGAGAGACTTTTTTAATTTAATTTACGAGCAAAATATAACGGCTATTTTAAAAATCTAAGAAATGCCATAATTTATTAAGAACTCGTGAAGGAAATGTCCGACAAAGGTTATGACAAGCCGTGGGATGTCCTCCGGGGTAAATGGAAGGCACTCAAACAGCGAGACATGTCTCAAAAAGTTGTTGTGTTGTCTCGCAGCAGCAAATAAGCACTATTACAACTTGTGCAATATTGATCATGTGTTGGTAGATGGCGTTGTGTCTAGAAAAACTTTGGTCACAGCTGTTTTCTTGGATGTTGTGCGATTCTGTGCGAAAAGGAACGGAAACACCTTAATGTCTCAAATCAATTCGATATACCAATTTGATCGCAAAACAGCATGTGACATCATTACGCACAGGTTTTTATTCACTTTAAAGCCGTTGGATGAAAACACACTTTCACCAGCTTTATTTGCATGAGTTCTTTTTACTGAACTTCAGATAATTTGATTGACAAGTGGATGGAAACTTAGCTACTGTCTGCAAAGTGAGTTTTACAGTGGAGGGGCATGGGGAGACTTAAATAATCCCTCAGTAAGAGCCAGTCTGAGTTAATAATTAAATCTATTATGAATCCTCTCTTCATCTTGTCCACATTACTTAAAGTATTCACCGGTTCATTTCTCTTTCTTGCCCCTCTTTATCTCTCTCCTTTTCTTTCTCTTTCCCACCTTTTTGATCCTTTAAAACCCTACCAAACCTTGAAGATATGGCTGCAAAAGAGGTTTCTCTAAAAAATATGATCCCGATCTGGGGTTTGTCAGACATGTACAAAGTCAGATGTTTTGAAGTTATTCAAAAACAAAGACAGTCCATATAGCAATACGGGATGGGAAAAAACTTGCGCTTGTTTATTGGCCAATCACAATCGTGGGCGGAGCCACGATGCCGCTGCAAAATAGCCTCGGGAAGGAACTTGTTTTGGTGGAACAGGCATACGTTCAAAGGTTGTTTTAGTCGTGCAACAGAAAACTCTGATTGGACAGATAGTCTGGCTAGCTGTCTGGATTTACCCTGCAGAGATCTGAGGATTAAATTACAACAGATAGAAAGCGGAAGGTAAGGGGAGATTTCTGGATGACCGACAGCCATCCAGGAAATGAAACGGGGTGGATATAGTCACTTTTATGAGATTGCTGCCAGTTGTGAGCAACTTGCAAGGCCATTTAAAGTAGATGAGTGCCACAGTTTGTCAGGTCAACTATGACATTTTGGTTTAGCTAAACAGTGCAATGTTTTCTGTGTAGGTAGTGGTTGCACTGCGGCGTGCCTAGACATGTTATTAAATATAAAATTTTTTTAACAAAATTAGAAATGCAACACTTTTGGATATAGACA
Organism: Etheostoma perlongum; assembly: GCA_026937815.1. Lineage (NCBI taxonomy): Eukaryota > Metazoa > Chordata > Actinopteri > Perciformes > Percidae > Etheostoma > Etheostoma perlongum. The sequence goes on along the minus strand of CM049384.1, from coordinate 23,003,374 downwards.
AGCTAAATAGTAGCATTACTGTTTCACTGCACTCCCATAGCAGAACACCCACAACCCATGATGGAGTTGTTGAGGCAGAAGAGAGACATTACCTAAAAGCTAATTAAATGTATGATGCAATTTGTAATTTGCAAAATGTTATCATTTTGAAACAGCAGAAACATCAGAGAAGAGCTGGTATAGCTACCTGTAGTGTATGTGGTTTTGTAATGCTTTTGAGCATACCCGGACCTGACGGATGTGAGATACACTGTGTAGTTATCAGCTTGTGCAAACACAACAACTGGGAAGCTTGTAACTAAGACGGATTTGTTTCCAGAGCCCTTGTGATTGGAACTGTTGTGTTATAAATGCCACTTTAGGCTTTAATCCAGTAATTGTAAATTCAGGATTAAACCTTCAGTCCTGTGGCATTTTCTGGTTTGATGGAAATGGAAATGTGCCATTGGTCATCACAGTGAAAGCTTGGATGGCGCTCCAGGGCAAAACAACAGCACATCCTGGCCCTGTTCTCTCAGAGAGACAGGCGATATGGTAATGTGGGGAATGAATAGTGAGCCTCTTTCCTCCTGCATGTGTGTGTGTGTGTGTCCAGCTGCTCTCTTGGCCACTGTGGCCATTACTGAGCAGTACCAAGCAGCAGAGCATGACACACACCAGCTGGATCTGCACACACCTCCACTGAGAGAATAGCCCTGTGCCAATGAGACAAGGAGAAAGAGAGAAAGTGAAAAGAGAGGGGATGGGGGAAGGATGGAGCGAGCGAGAGACAATGAGGGACAGAGGTGCCGCGGCCAAGGAGACCGAGGAGAATAAGAGGAAAGATCCATCCTCAAGGTAAGATCATTTAACACTGTGTGAATAACACCAACAAACACCAGCCACCCCCCCCCCAACACGCAACACACAATAACACACACGTCACACAAAGCTGCACTCAAAAATATATTATCTTAACCTCAATGTCAGACTGGTTATGAACATGTGCCAAATTGTGTGTGTGTGTGTGTGGGAAGCTTTGAGGAAGAACAATGTCCGCCATGTGTTACGTTGTTATGGTGACCATCAGAACAGCCATAAATACAACTCAGATCAGCTGCATTAGGGAATGTCCAGCTGTGTGTGTGTGTGTGTGTGTGTGTGTGTGTGTGTGTGTGTGTTCACATGTACTGTATCTCCTAGACATATTGAGGCTGCCATATGTCAGTGAGCCATTTTCTCTCACCCTTTCTCCCTTTTTTCTTTCTTTAAGGTCCAATGACATGGTGGTTTTGGATGCTCTTAGTGGTCCCCTAATACCCTATCAGAAGTCTCTTTTCCAAATTCAGCCTTGGTGTAGAATTACAGCCACTAGAGCCAGTCCCACAATGAGCTTTCCTTAGGACATGCCATTTCTTTGTCTGTAGCTATTGGCCTCATAAGGAGCGAGATTCCAGATCGGCCCATCTGAGCTTTCTTTTTCTCAAAGGCAGAGCACGATACCCAGGGCTCGGTGTACACCTATCGCCATTTCTAGCCACTGGGGGACCATAGGCGGGCTGGGGGAATGCATACCATGAAGTGAAATTTTCATGCCATGGTACCTTTAAGTAACCGCTCTGTGGTAAAACTGCTCTGCACTAGCTGTGCCATTGTTTGTAGGGAGAGCAGTGGAAGCGTAATTTTGACCCCACTGTCGCTTACCTTTTGAGGCACAACCACAATGATGACGTAGTCCTGCACTGCGATTTGCCTCTATACCTGCAATATGCTCTTCACCTCGGGGTTTTACCTCTGATCATGTGTAGGCAGCTTTAGTATCTCACTCTCACACAGCTATTCACAAGGCACCTTTGCCAGTGATGAAGAAAAACATTATGCATAGATGGATGGGGTTGGGGGTTGGACGGTGTGGGGATGGTAAAAAAAGATTAATCATATGCCAGAAGATAAATGTATTTTCACTACTTGCCTCATTCCCTGGCCTCACCTGCAGCCTCTCTTCCATCTCTCCCTCTTGCCTCATTTCATATTCCGCTCCCTCTCCTCTCCTCCTGACACAAAACGTTAGAGCACTCTGTCATGGTGTTTGGAACACACAGAACATCACTTGTCAGCTGAGGTACGACAATGGCTGGCATGGAGTGGAGGGTATGCGGGCAAAGCGGGACATTCTACCTCAACCCGCTTCGGTCTTTGTTTAAATCCCATTAAAGGCAGGCTGGAGTCTTCTTTTCTTGGCTGGAAGTCGATAAGAGTCTCAATTTGTGTTTAAAATGTTTTTTTTTTCTCTGCATGAAGCCAGGGATGCTAATTCACTAAAGCCTCAGCTATTACAAAGCATTGAATTTATCTAATATTGTTTGGCACTAAAAACTTCCAAAAGCCTTTCAGAAAATCCACTTACATCGATTAATTCTGTAGGCAAGCAAAGTAGTGAGTAACAAAACAGTATATTTCTTTCCAGTGTGATACATTATCGATGCGGTTCAAAAACTAATATAGCTTAGATTGATCCTGCTTCCCTAGCACAATATGAACTGCTTTACATAGTCTTTAATACATTTCTGTCAATTTTATGAGATTGCTTCCAGTTGTGAGCATTAAACTTGCAAGGCTATTTAAAGTAGATGAGTGCCACAGTTTGTCAGGTCAACTATGACATTTTGGTTTAGCTAAACAGTGCAATGTTTTCTGTGTAGGTAGTGGTTGCACTGCGGCGTGCCTAGACATGTTATTAAATAGAAAAAAAAGTTAACAAAATTAGAAACGCAACACTTTGGTTTTGCCTCCATTTTTCATGAGCTGAACTCAAAGATCTAAGACTTTTTCTATGTACACAAAAGACTTATTTCTCTCAAATATTGTTCACAAATATGTCTGAATGTGTATTAGTGAGCACTTCTCCTCTGCCGAGATAATCCATCCACCTCACAGGTGTGGCATATCGAGATGCTAATTAGACAGCATGATTATTTCTGAAAACCAGTCAGTATGTGGATTAGGATTAGGGTCCATCCGTGAAGAGAAGACCTCTCCAAAGTGCCAGACGCCTTTGAATGAGAGCATTTGCCCCCTCAAGTCGGTTACGAAAAACGGACTGCAGTCAGGTCGAGAGAGAAAGAGAGAGAGGGAAAGATTTCCAGTAGGCTTTTCAATTTTATTGACATGTGCTGTGTGCACGTCTCGAGGTTGCTGGATCACAAAGTTGCTTTGTAAAGTTTGATTTATAAATAAATAACAGCTATCACAAATTGTTCTAGTTGGAGGGTCTTTTTTTGTCTATTGTTTAGGGCTGCTGCACAAACTTATCACACACTACACACATACAACACACACACACACGCACACACAATCACAATGTGTTACCAGTTAAAAGCACTTACCTATAATACCTTTGATTATATTACCTTTGATAGTACATTTCTTCACCTGAATTTAATTATATAATGTAAATGTACTGTACTTGTACTTGTGTGGTTATAGGATTGATGTAATGTATGTTTCTTACACAATTACTTAAATTATGTTTAAAAAAAATCGAAATATTAAAACCCTTTTTCTTCCATGTCTCAATATTATGACCAGGCTTTTCCTATTGTATGGTCAAAATGTCTTCCGTAAAAAATAGGCCTTTTGTTGCCCTTTGAGCAAACGTTGAGCTGAAGATCATGCACATAATAGCCTTAGAAAGTTGATATGTCAAACATATCAAAGGTAGCACCATGGAGCAGCATTTGCTGTTATTTGGAATCGTATTTCCGGCAATCTGTTAAATGTACAGTATGTCCAATATTGCTCTGTTTTTACCTCTGCTTCAGTCTTCGCCAAACCATATGAAAAATATCAGCATCATGCTTTAAAGCTGCTACCTGTTCTATTATGCCACCCACCTAGCTGATAACTGCGTCTGTCTGCTGTTTGGTGCTCTAGACATGTAGTGTGACTGAACCAAATCACCAAAACGGTTTTGAAGGCCTGAGGTAGAGAAAGAAGGAGAAATACTAAATATTTTAGACTTTAAATATGTACCTTTAGGCAGCAACTCCAGAACTGCATAGCTAGTAGCTACATTTGAACAGCTAATAACAAACCACACAAGCCTCTCCTCTCCCTCTCACCATTTTTCATTTATTTTCTCATCTCCCTCTCACCTGTTTACCTGTTTCGATAAGTAGCACCGAGTCTAGTGGTGGCCGATGCCTGTGCCATCTCAGGAGTGGCCTATTTAGGGCAGCTAATTCATCATGGCCTGAGAGCTTACATACGGTACATATAATTACCTCCCAACGCAAACTAGACCCTCTCGGTCTCTGTGATTTATTGTCGTGTCAAGGGAGAGAGAAAGATGGGCATGAAGAGGAAGAATAAGGGAGGGATAGAGGTGAGTCGAGTGCAATAGGTGGGAATGAAGAAAAGGATTTAGAGGTAAGAGTACAGAGAGGTATGAGACATCTGAGTCGACAAATCCTTGGGTTAGACAATATTGATATTAGTGCTGCATGTCAAAGTCAAGGATTTCTTTATGGTACTCTTTTCCTTTTTATCCCTTTCAACCTGTTCACAAAGAATCACCGAGGATTCCCACTGCTCATTTCAGAGTCATATCCACTCTGGGCTTTGCTATTTCTGACAGGAACATGTGGCTTCACCTATTGCTTTTGCACACGGTTCCTGTGGTGCTCATTTTAAAATGCATCACTGGCCTGTTTCAACTGTGGCGCTCTTATTGTACGGCTGAAGGCAGCTGAGATGGCTATACAAGTGAAAAATGAAGAGAAAAAAGGGGGGAGATGGAGGAGACGAGAGTAACAATGAAAGATTTATGACAGGCATTGAGAGCAGGCGGCGGTTTTATCAGCCTATTATCAACCAAATCGCCCAAGCTGAGATGTTGCACATATCTACTCTGTTCTGTATCCCCACTCACTCTCTTTCCAGATCAGTGCTCACTACCACCACCATCACCATACATAACCTGACTTTCCCAACCTTACCTTTTTACCGTTACTCTTTTGCCTCTCCTTTAGTATTTACTCCCCTCACACCTTTCCCCCTTCCTCCTTGTCTCTTTGACTTTGTGTCTCTTGCTCATTCTACCCTCTTTCCTCTCTTTTTCTCTAGCTCAATTTGTGTCTCTCTGCTTTATTGCTCTCACTAGCTTCATTCTCTCCCTCCCTCGCTCCCTCCCTCCCTCCCTCCCATAGCTGCTGGAGTATTGTCTGCCTACCCCCCCACCCCACACACACACACCCCACAGTCTGCCTGCATATTTGCCTGCTCTCCGTAACCCATGAGGGGTCTTAATAAATGCCGGTTTCATCCCCCCCCCTCTGAAAAAAAAGCAAGGCACCTAAGGGTGAACAGGTTAATGTTCTGGCAGTTTGAGATACACTCCTGACATTTCAATCCGGCATCTGTTTTTATCGCAGCTGATTTAGGAAGTGCGGTGGGTACATGAGGGGGTAATGGAAGAATGAAAGGAGGGATGGAGAGGAGGAGAAGGAGGAAACAGCCCATGGCATGGTGCAGCTACCCAGTGATTGTGGACTGTGTATAAGGTGCAGTAGGGACTGTGGACCTGCGGTTGCAGATCAGTTAATAAACGGAAGCATATAGTCATGTCGCCCCCAAGTGGCAGGCAGCAGAACTCTTGGAGCAGGGACAAACTGTCAAAAAATAACAGCATATACTCTTCAGGTACAGAGTGACGCAAAAAACGCAAACATGTTTGGAATAACTTGCCATTATGCGGACAGAGCACTTCATAGCAATCTGTATTCTCCTAGTTCCAATCATGACCTTTGAAAGGAATAATAAAAACCTGCAAAGAGTTGATTAGATTGTTGGATGCAGAGGGATGATTACAGAATGAAGCAGGGAAGGCCATGTGGGGAAAATAATAAGTGGCAGAGCGAGAGGGCAGATGAGGACAAATGTCGAGCGGTGGTAGAAAACACAGATGAGGCTGAGATAGAGGGAAAAGCAGGGAATGTACACCTGAGAATAACACAGAGACCCTGGCTTTTGGGTGAGTAAAGCAACCAGAGATAAAGAAATTAAAACGGAACTCTAGAGGTTTGACTTAGTGGAAAGAAAAGGATGAAGGGAAACAGTGACAACCAGACTTCCAATGAGCAGAAAGGAATAGAGAGGGAGAGAGGGAGGGAAAAATAGCCGGAAAATAAAAGAGATGGAGCAGATATGACAGAATAAGTGAATTAGTTGAAACTGGGCTGTAGATGAGCTGGGGGTTGGAAGAAGGACAGACTGGTGATGTGTCGGGAGGGTGGTTGGATGGTGGGATTGCTACACCACACTTTCAGCCAGCACTTTCTCCTAAGTTTTATTTGATATAAATTCAATAAGCAGCGGCCAATCTCCAGGCCCCAGGTGTAATTACCGGCAGAACATCGGAGGCATTGTGAGCCCCGCCACAGCCTAAACGCCCTCCTGCTCGCTTCCAGGTCAGCACTGATCTTGTCTGAGAATGTCAATTATCGTCTTAAACGCCATCTGAGGAGCAAGGGAAGAAAGGGGGGGGGGGGGTTGAGAACCATGAAAAATGGTGGAGGAAATATTTGCCCAATGTCGCAGTTTAAGAAAAAGAAGAGGAAGAACATTAAAGATAAGGCTACAGGCTAGAATACTAATGGGTTCCTCTTCATTGTTTAATATAAGATAGAAGGCAAGAGAGCAAGAGATACTGAATTCCCTGTGCCACTCTGACTTGGACCTATTGTGCCATATACGGCACACGGTAGGTGAGCTAAGACCAAGGTAGAGGGGGCAACCTGTGGTCTGTATGCAACCCAGTATGCTAGGAATTATATCCCTGCTGGATGATTGGAGCTGGCTCCTTTTCCCCTCCCTGTCTCTATCACATTCGGTGCCCCTCCATGAAGTAGTTTGACCTTTATGTAGTGAGGACAACAGCATCTCAGCACACACACACTTGGCTGGAGTTTGCGCTGCCAGTTAGTTTAGCTTAACACAAAGACCAAAAACAGGGGGAAACAGCTAGCCTGCCTCTGTCAGACAGTAACAGAATCGGAATCCAAATGAACATGTTTAAAAGCAGAAGTATATAAACAACCCATTATGGTTTCACCAGGGGTGTGACTGTTTCTTTCTAATTCTTTAATAGCAGTTGTGCTAAGCAAAGCTACTGGCTGTAGCTTTATATTTAAATTTATCAGCGTTTTAAGCCCCCAATGTCTCCTTCCAGGCAGCCTGGAATCCACTAGGATTAGGCAATGGTTATGGTTAGGTTTGGGTTAAAACGCAACGCCTGGAGCCACGAGGTGCACGGGTACAAGGGGACCACTGGTGTGAGTAAAATACAAGGTTATGGTTAGGTGCCTTGAAGTCAACGGTCGCAGCGCTGCCTTGAAATTGATTAGGCAATGGTTATGGTTATGGTTAGGGTTAGGGTGAGGGTGAGGGTGAGGGTGAGGGTTAAGTGCCTTGAAGTCAATGGTCGCTGCCTGGAAGGAGATGTTGGGGGCTCATAAGACCATTGAGCTACTGTATATTTACTTTACTCTTGGCAAGAAAGCGTATGTCCTAAAATGTTAAAGTGTCCTGTTAAGCACATATTCACATTTGTTTGCCATGACCATGAGCTTTCCCTAACCTTAACCAAACTGTAGTGGTGTGGAAAAAACCTTGTCTGTGAACCTCATCTGAAACAACAATTGTTATATTAACATTATTGTCTGGCAATATGGTTGCTGTATGTTGTACTTTAGTTGGACTCCCTTGTCAAACCACTTTCTAACATAGGCTTTGGAGAGACGGTGTTGGGAAAATGTTGGTACCTTCTACAAATGACAATCCAAAATCCACGCCAACCTCATCTAGCATTTGTGGAGATGTGGAGGTGTAAGCAAGGCTTAAACTTCTCTCTCAGGCTCTCTTTCTTCCTTCTTTAGTGGTTGCTGTAGTTCTGTATTTCCCTGTGCATAATTAAGGGCAATATGAACGTCTTCCAGAGGAGGCTGGTTTTCCACCATATCTCGTCTTGCTGCTCTCCTTGAAGTTTGGCTTTTCATCTTGCTACTAGTTTGGACATTCATAACAGCCTCAAACACTTTTGTCTTTGTGTTGAACGAAGGCAAACGTGTTTTGTACCAATTACTGTAGTTCTTCTCAAGATCACCCCAGCGATAAGATCACCGTGAGTCCAGGTGGATTTTGTGAATCTCTTACCTATTCTCTATTTTGTCAACATTGTGGAGGAATTCCAGAAAGTAACCTACTGTATTGTTTCATTGTAGAGGCATTGTACATCTTTACTTCTAGATAGTCATATATATTTAATATTCTTTGTGCCTGTTTATTATCCTTCAGCAATAGACTTGTTTTGTATGTAGATAATCTCCAACTGGCGTTGTGTATTCCTCAATCGGTCACACCTCTTTTAGTATTATAATATAAGAATGAAGACAATATATATATATAATATATATACTGTATATATATATATATATATATATATATATATATATATATATATATATATATATATATATATATATATATATACTTGCCCTCATTCTTTCTATGCACTGATAATACATGCTGAATATCGTTTTGCCCTGTATATGGCTAGCTGCCAGTGAGGTTTGAAAATGTGATCGATAACCACATCTAATGAATGTTGTTTCATTTTACTCGAGCAACACATTCTTTGAGAAGAGTTCTGCTCCTAATGCAAATGGCAGTGAAGCATATGCATTATAAATTAGATGTGATCCTGTATGTTTTTAGCCATCCATCTAAGTGTCCATTACTGCATCCATCCATCCAACCATCAATCCAGCCTCATTGAAATTCAATCATCCACCTCGGTTTCCTTCCCTCACTCCCTCCTTGTTCCCTTTGGGGGGTGCCAGTGGGAATGGTCCGCCCTTGATCTGCTCTCAGAACAAACATCCTGGTAAACATCATGAAACATTTAGTGGAGGCAGAGCAGCCTTCTCTCTAATTTACACTGGCGACCCAGAGACGCACGAAAACAGCTGCTCCCAAAACTCGCTCCTGCAGAGGGGCTTTAGTTGATGTGAGCGCACATACGTAGAGTATATGGTTTAAAGTGTTCATATTATGCTTTTTTGCTTTTTCTATTTTCCCCAAAGGTGGGTCACCATCTCCCACAGAAAACACTGTTCACAAACTGCTTGAAAAAGCTCTATTGTAGTCCATCCATACTTCCGTGACAAACGTGCGTCATTTTGTGTTAATTTGTAACAAACGTTGCAATACTTACCTTGCTGCTAGTGTGGCAAGCCCTCACACCAAGTTAATTAGAGCAAAGGCCCGAAAAATCCAGATAGTTGTCTCGTCATGTCCAGGAGACTGTGCAGAATTAAACGTTACAAATGAAAGATTTCATTAATTTAACATTTTAATAACTTACCACTCTTACTTACCATGTCTAGCTCCAGCTAAGCAGGTTCGGGGTGTTCGGCCTGTGTTTGGGGATCAGACTCGCGGGTTTGTTTTGGATCACACTAGCTTGCTTGTAAGGCCCGCCCTCCTCTGCTTCTGACTGGCTAGTAGTCCTTACCTAGGTACTGCGCATGTGCGACTCCCAACATCGATGAAATAGAAGTGAGATGCCTCGGTAGCTAAAATGGAGAGCTCAACACACAGGATAAAAAGAGGAGCAGCAGCAATATGCAGTACCAAAAAAATATGGTGTTTTTTTTAAAATTGAACCATGTAAACCTATTTCGGTACAACTCAAAATACAATTATGAACCTGAATATGAGCATAATATGAGGTCTTTTAAGGGGCTTTACTTGACATTTAGAACTAAATAACAAAACGTATTATTGCAGTAAAACAAATATTTGCTAAAAAGATATAGTGGAGTTGTGATATCCTGAGCATGAGAATCAAGTCACACTCCCTCTGTGTGTGTTATGATGTTCTTTGTTTCTGTATCCGGTCCAACCACAAACAGGGATGCGAGTGCCTTATGTGTTGGTATCAGACGCTGAGGTCCATGACATCTGTCAGCATCTGTGCATCTGTGAGAGCAATGTGTGCAATGTGGAGGCAATTCCAGACCACTTTGTTTTCAGTATTTTGAGTATATACCCTTAACATTTCTGGGAACAGAGATCAAGCATCATTCATTTGTGAGTAATATGTATGTAAGGGCACATACTGTAAGTGCTTTGCATACTAGAAGTAGCCAGTACTAAATGTTGTAAACAACAGCAGTAAGAGCTTCTAGAAAATAACACTCTGCACTGCAGAATAAATTGTCATGTCTAGGTAGATATAGATATTTGGCAAGTGCCTTGTAGGCAGGGAGAAAAACAAATAAACGGATTAGAATCACAACTCCCCTCAGCTGGAGGTCTGAGTCGATGCCTTCTTCAGAACAAAACCCTCTTCACTGATTCCTTCTCACTCTGGCACAGGAGACTGTCTTGTGCTCAACATTTATAGTTATTTGTAAAAGTGGATTGCCTCAGTGGTTGGGTAAATGGAGCAACCGCTGCCTCGGGATCTCACCTACATGTAAACATCACAACTCAAATTTTGTACCTCCCTCAAGCCCATAGACATTTCCGTCTTGTCAAAGTGTAATGTCCCAATAACACCATTCCCTGTCTTGGGTGTAGAGTGTAATTCCAAATGTTGTGTCCCCAAAACCTTTTGTTGTTGTTTTCCCTCAAAATCAATAAGTTGATTACCTGGAAACACAAGTTTTCTGAAGGCCAGATTTTGAAGCAATGGACAGTTTTTCTTGTTTGCCCTATCTATTCACTGTGAAATATCCATTAAAATCAATGAATAATGAATTAAGATGTGCAGCCTCTTACTCCCTTAATAAAATGTAGCAAGCGGAACTGCTTATTCAGTAATGTCACACATAATTAGCCGTGCTGCCTAGACAACCTTCATGCAGTAATCTTTTGAGGCCTGACCTGCATTCTGTTTCTCTCTTTTTTCTCCCTCTCATCCTTCGCTCATCTCTGCCTCCTTCGTCACAGTTACTCCTCTCTAATTCTCCATCTCTCCCTCTCTCTCTGTCTGTCTGTCTGTCTTCCCTTCTTTTTAGCTTGTTTGTATTTTATTCTAAGATCATAAACCAAGAAAATCGCTTCAAGTGTGTGGCTCAAAGGACATACGCACTTCACGCGCGCACACACAAGCACACAGTTCTCAGATGGATACAACAAACAAGCGTGAGGGGGTGAGCACTTGCAGTGATAATAGGCCCCCCCATGCTGTGCAGACTCCCAAGCGGTGTTGCAAATGATTTATTTTGTAAATTTGTGAAAGTGTACATGTGAGGGCATGCATGCTACATCAAGGCCGTAAAATCTTTTTTTCAAACCAAAACATTTGACAACAATCACACCGTCTTAGTGAAATAGAATACGTATTAAAAACCAACTTGTGTATCATTGGACTACTGCAGTGGTGCTGTGTGGGCTTCAGTGTAAGCCACAGCGAGGCAGATACTTACACTACAATCAATACTACTAGGCCCTGTTAGGAGGGAATCGATCAGCTTAGGACTTGATGTGGAACAGTCTCTTTCTCTCTGTATCTCTCTCTTGTTCTGTCTGTCTTTCTCTATTTGCCCTCTCTCTGTTCTCCGTCTCGCACCATCATTGATCTTGGGCAATGATAGCGAGCATATCTTCTCTACTGGGGTGAAGAGGTCAACACTAAACCTTCTTAATGACCAGGACAATGTATGGGAAGAATGGGCGGCGGACAAATAACAGATCTTTGTGTCAGCTGTTTCTAACCTCAATGATCCTGAGTGAGAAAGCTACACACCCTCTCTTCTGTTCACCGCATACGCTGCGAAGACTTCATGTTGAAAATATCACCTGTCGACCTCGCTGAGCTGCAAAGGGTTTGGCTGAGGCTGGCTTCCGCACAACGGGGTCTAGCTAATCTAAAGTAATTGCAAGGATCACTGATGCATATGAAAGAGAGAGAGAGAGGATGTGACAGAGAGTACACACAGACAGATGCCAAATAAAAAGGCTCTATCTATCCTGCTGCTGCTGCTGCTGCTGCTACTACTTGCCTACACATTGATGAAAGACAGAGAAATGAAATCCACATTCTCCAATACTCAATGTGTTCCAACAAGATGTGGAATGGTGTACAGTATAGTGTTACCAAGTGAAAAAAGTGTATAAATACATCTGTCTATATGGATCGCAATATCTACAACCCAAAGTATCTTTTGGGCTTCGAGCCTGTTTTGTTCCAAGTGTAACTTGATTTTTTATTGGTCAAAACACTGCTAAGGAAAAAGAGGTTCCATGAATGAACTCATAGAGTGTGGGCTGCTTCTGTTCTGCTGAGGATGTAATGTGTCAAGTTTTTCATTTTTGGTTTCATTCCTAAAGGTTCTTGAGATGCAGTGAAAACCCAAGCTAAAAGACGCATTCGTGACTTTGATGGAGTTCCTAGAGTCCTGTGGTTTGGGAGTGTCAAAAGGTCCATGTAGTAGCTGGGGTATGTTATCATAGTACTGTACCACTGGAAGACAAACTCCAGTCCTCCTTATTTATCCAACATGCAGAAGATGCATTGAGTTTGATATCAACAATAACATATGAGAAACTTTATGCATTAGAAACAGGAATATTTGGTAACTAATCCTGAGAAATTAATTATGTACAGTATATGATTAGGTAAAGGGGCAATGCTGATATCTGTGTTTTCCCCCAAAACACCTGCCCACTTTAACAAAATCTTAGAACCTAAGAAGTAGCATGATACCTCAGCTTCCCTGGCCTGCAGGCCCGTCTTCTCAATGCTTGTTAAGTCAACTATTTATCAGATAAAAATAAGACTGACTATTGACCCTTATTTACTTGTAAAATGAAACGAAAGGAGAGAAAACATAGCATGATAGTCTGTCTAACCCACTTTCAAATCATGTCTGTTATGCTCTGACACACAACAGAAATTAAAAAGAGATGGCAACATAAGATATGGCAACATGAGGTTTGCTTTTCTGACAACACCAAACAGCTAAATAAATTTCTGACAAGTAGCTACTTTGCAGCAATTTAGCCCACTTCTGAACACATTCTGAAAACCTTCAGGTCGTTTACATTACATGGAATAATGTTTCTGTTTTTCTGCCACTTTTATATTCATTGAAGACGGAGAACAGTGATTGTGTAATCAGTGTAACATGGTGACAAAAGAGAAATGTGGCCTTTTTCTTCTTGAAGACTTGAGTGTAGTGCGTGGTTTGTCTCAGCACTGATTATATTGTAACCTATGCACAGCACATTGTGTTTAGCTGTGTTTATACTCCAGTCATAGAATTACATGGACAAAATGTACAGTTTTCTGAATGGAGGACAGCCGGTCCCCCTTCCTGTTTGTGTACCCGTCACTTTTCATGTCAAACTTTCACCCTTGTGCAGCATCCGTCATTAGGGTGGAGAAATTAGGTGAGCCTGCAGCCATCTGATGCTTTGTATCAGTATATGATGCTTTAGACCTGCTGATAACATGCTAGCAAGCTCCAGAAAACAAACCTCCCTTCTAATGATCTCTCAGTATGTTAGAAGTTTTATTCTGTGCCGAAGCTAATTAGCCATGGATGTGGTGGATTGCTGTTGAGATAACGAGCTTGGAAAGGACAGCACGAGGCCACCGTCTGAGCCCCATATTAATGAGCCAACACTTTCATTAAACCTGCCACCATCGGCTGTCAGAAGTATCCTGAACTCCTGGTGTGCTTCGTTTACCTGGCGGACAGTTCGATTAGCCTAAAAAGCCTCCAACTCAGCTCTAATTTACATTTACACTTTCTGGGTTTTGGGGCTGTAGACCAGAATCAAACCTCTCAGAGATGGACAGGAAGTAATGGTAGTTCTAACTCTACCCACCCACCAGGAGCACTCATTGCATACACTCTCCACTAGCAAATATAACTTTTTTGCAGGCATTCAAGAAGAGTTTTAGGTCCCCTGATTAATGGACCGCTTATAACAGACACAGCACTGAGGTTACAGCAGAGCTACACAACGCTGATATTGCTCATATTGATTTGATTATAAATGCTCTGTGGTTGTGGTTGTGAGTATGCACGGCATGAGGCATGCTCATATTGATTCAGTCAGACACTTGCTGTTGTATGTGTTTTGATTGTGCTTTATGACCTGCTGTAATTAGCCACAGGGCCATTGGAGGACATGCAGATGCCGCTACATCTTCTTTATATTGCCTTGTAAAATTCTTCATGGTAATCCAGTTTTGCTTCTGCTGATAAAAGACAAGTCAGTGTGCTTTTGCTTTTGCATGCTCGGGTTGTGTGTTTGGGACGTGAGTGTGCACACTTTATCCATGATAAACTATCTAAGCTGATTAACAAAGAGGAAAGTCTTGAGCGATGCTAAATGGTAATATGTATTCCAGGTGTGTCTCTGTAATCTCTTAAAGTGCAGTTCTGCATTTGAAAGTAGATTGCATGCCCGTGCAGCCCCTGGGCAATTAGGAGACAAGTGTCAACAGTCGACCTTGGCCAAGTCTTAATGCTCCTTTGGCTGTCTCCAGCCCTTGAACTAAAGACATCACTTCCTAAGTCCTCTGAGACAGCAAAGTGAAGAGGGCTTTTTTAGTTATTGTTTGTAGAGCTCCTTGGCTCCCTCGCACATCCGCAGAAATAAATAGATTAGCTTCGAGTACTGATGGAAAGCAAAACACCTAAGAGGGAAGATTGTTTGCCCCTGTGACAAGGCGCCAGCAGAGGTATTAATGATAACGATCCTGAAACTACGTATTCTGTTTCTGTTGAATCAGACCCGGCCCCTCAAATGCTCTCCAACCAGTGGTAGACGGGGAAAACCGTAACATAACAAAGGTTCGGCTCCAACAGAAATATTACTGTTACTGACAAAAAGCTATTTCTTATGAGCTCCTATGAGCTAAACTTTCCAATTTTTAAAATTCCAATCAGCATCAGCTGTACTTTCAGCTAACAAATGTTAGCATGATAAAACGCTCAACTATGATAGTAAACATGGTACACATTGACTAAATATATATGTTTTCTACGTAACTTGTATATGTGAGCCCCCGCGTTTTTCCTCGTAACTGTACCTTAACATCATTCACCAGAATTCGTCAATTGTTTTGACAAACCGGTTAATGTTTAGCTGTCTGCCTCGCAGTTTGCCATTGCATAGTCTGAGGAGATGCAATGCATTTTGGGGCGGTTGAGTATGTCCAGTAAGCTTACATCGCTTACTCAAAATCCACATAATATGCAGTTGGAATGCACTACATACTCAATTTTACGTCATACGTACCGGTAGTTAGAATAGTACGTTTTTCCATTTCAAAGTTTTTTTATATCGGAAATATGGATTTCTTTCACTCAAATTGTCCAAAAATAGCATTGCTGATTCTGTACAACATTACTTTCATTGAATTGTTTGGGTGTTTTATTTAATTTTATAGCATTTGAATTATTTTTTTTCAATGGTTTCAAAACAGTATACGGACTAAACTTTGACATATACCCATCTGTGATCCACTCAACATAATCTGATCTTAACTATTAGTCAAAATAATTCATAATTTCTGCCTTTTTAACTAAAAACATATGTATAATTTTATATATTTGAGGTTTGTTAACGATGAATTCAAAGAATAAGTGTAAAACCTATTATTAAACCAGCTCACGTTATTAAAAAAAGCGCCAAAAGCTGGAAAAAGTGAGAAATAAATCAGAAAAAGCGACAAAAAACTCGGAAAAGCCAAAAAAATATTAATTTTCAATTTTGACCTGGAAGGACAAGTTCAAGGTTAACCGGAAGACAACACAAGGGTTAAACAGAGCTATGGTCTTGTTTCAGGTTAACTGGCATAGAAAGTAAATAATATAGGAAATAATAACTTTGTGCGTCTGTGTGAATGTAACTGTACCTTTAACAAAATTCTAAAGCATTCTAATATTAATCCCAATCCCATTTTCAGTTGTGTCAGGAGGAAAATCGGAGTGTATTCTTTTGACTGCAGTTGAATTTGTCATCTCAGGAATATGAATGAGCCAATAAGCCTACTCAGTCTTCAGTGATTGTGTGTTTTGTTGACACAGAGTTGTACAGACTCAGGTAGAGGCTTGTTGCTTAGCGGCTGCTAGGGTGAGGTCAGGTACAAATACATAATGCGAACATCAGGAATGAAACAAATTACATAGACATAGTATGTCCAGACACACATCCACGCATATACATGTAAAAACAGGTATTCAGAAGTTCAGCATGAAATAGACACACATTGACTAAATCAAGGAATTGATAGGGGGCAAGTCGTATTTCTTATTTAATTAAAAGGGAATGATCTGAACAAGAAGCTTGACTGTTTTTAATGTGGAAAATACAATTTTGGCATGTTGTGAGTCTCGAGTTCATTATGCAGCATGTTTTGAAAACTTGGCAGGAAGAAAATCCTTCTCTTTCAAGAAGTCCTGGAAGCAATGAGCTCCCATAAACTTCTGAATAACGTGGCCTGGTGAGGACCTTGCATGCTTCCTGGCTCCAATGAGAGTGATACACCAACTCTTTCCAGACGCCAGTGGAAAACTACTACTGCAGCCAGTGTATTTCCCCCACAACTCTTTGGTCTCTCTTCTTTTTTTTGTGTATGTCTGAATGCATTTCCTCCTACTCTCTCCCTCTTTCTTATTAGCCTGTGTAAGCATATTCTGCAAATCCATCCCCCCTTCTTTGCCTTTCAAACCTTTCTTCTGGACGGAAAGAGTGAGATGAGGGAGGGGAAAGAAAATGCAGTTGCTGGAATATGTGTCAGTTGGCCAAATAAGCTCCACATGCTTGTCTTCACAGCGCAGGATGTGGCAGACATAATCTACCCCCTCTCTTTTTCAAGCTTCTCTCCCCATCTCCTTTAGTAACTATCTTTTTCTCTTTTCTTTATGGATCCCATTCCTTCTCTTTATTGGGCTCTATTTTGTGCTTCCCTCCTATGTCACGACAGGCAAATTAGTCATTAATAACGTATTACAGTGTCTCGCTCCCGTCTTAAATCCAAAGTGCGCTGTGTGTGGCGAAGCTGTAATTTAAGTTGCCGGTTTGCTGCAGCTGTGGGAGTTTGACTTTACTCCATGGCTTATGCAGCAATAACGCAGACCAGCAAACTGAGGCGCTCTACACACATACACACACAAACTGTTTTATTCATGCTAGGCTGAAGCCTCGGTTGCATTATCAGCCAACAAGAGCCAGTGTTGGGTATTAAGCCAATTTACTGGTACACACCAGTGTACCGAGGCTTTTAATGCCTATCAAAACAGGAGTCCCTCGCTTTAATTCAGTGCTGTGTGCTCGTCTGTGTTTTGTGCGACTGCCCATCTATAAGTATGTGTGGCTCTCTCTTTCCTCATTGACTGACTGATTTATGTCGGCACTCATGCTTGAAATAGAATCCACTCCTCTGCCTGGCGTAAAGATGCAGGGACTCGCCAAGTGTATCTTCTCCTCTGCTGTGTCTGTGTGTGTGTGTGTGTGTGTGTGTGTCAGATTTTCAGCATTGCGTGTGTACAAGTTCACTGACTGCAACTCTAAGGTGAATGCAAAAAAAAAACAAAGTACACTTTTTTTTTTCTCATTCTCCCTCTTTCTTTCCTCGCCCAATCCAACTGAACTAAGCCTAACAGCCACCCACCCACCCCATCCCCTCTCTTCCACTCTTTCATTGCTCCCTTGCTCCCCCATCATCCCTCATCCTCTTAGAGGAGCAAGGGAGCATGCAGTGGAAATACCAGAGCCAATAAAGACACTGCCAGAATCCATCCACTCCCTGTGCCTCACATAGTTACTGAGGGGGAGAAAGAGTGGTGAGGTTGCTGGAGAGGAGACTACGGGAGGAGAAACGGGAGAAAGGTCCATCTCGAACATGTCTACAGCTTTGGATGAAGCAAGTGGTGGGGGAAAAGATGCAGGAGGCGTATGCTCGTGACAAGATGAATGAGGGTGGATTGAGAAGGAGGGCAGGACATAATGAAGATGGAGAGGCTTGGATAGCGGGATGATAATTCTGGGAGGGAGCATTTGCACACACATTTGGATCCCCTCCCCTGATGCCTCTTCCTTAGCCAGGGGTACCTGTGCCTGTCCTGGAGTACCCACTAGAGGGCTTTGCAACAGGTGCAATCCTTTCCAGTTCTACACCACTTAAGACTTTTATTTGTTATCAACAGAAAAGCTCAAGAGTCGTCGGTTGGATAGCTCAGTTGGTAGAGCAGGCGTCCATGTATAGGGGGGTTTGCTCCTTGTCGCAGCAAAGCGGACTGCGCTGCATGCCATTTCTCTCCCCTTTCATGCCTTCAACAGGTCTGGAAATGCCCCAAAAATAATCTTTAAAAAATAAAATTAAACATTAAAGAGTCTGCAGCTGTAATCAGAATGGATTGCCTTTCTCCCTGTTTTTTTATTATAAGAACTTAAGGGAGCTTGCATTGAGAAGACCTACTTCATTTTTAAAAGCGGTATCCAAATATGGAACAAGTGCACTAAAAAGAGCAGCAGAGCACAGCAGAGTTGAACAGAAGGTGATGCAAAAGGTAGAGTGCTGAAAGAATAAAGCTGGTCAGTCCGAGGTCCCGCATCTCGTAAATCATGGACCGTTTTCAGACCACCATACGATGCCGGTTGACTAAGCCATTGATCCTCATTTTCAGAGACAGTCCCCCGCCGAGAGCTGGGACTCGGCCAAACCCACCAACCTCGCACAGGATGTGTGATTGTATCGCACCACAGCATCATACACACACACGCACACACACACACACACATACCAAGCCAGTAACACTTGGACCAGTCTAACCAGGCCATATTCAGAAGCCTTGTGTTCCCTGTCAATGTGTTGTAACAACAGCACAGACTGATTTGAGATGAGGCCAATTTCATTGCAACCCACGCCTTCCCCAAGGCTCTGAATTTTCACGATTATATCTCAGTCTGCAATCCTTCACAGCAATCTTTTGCTTTGTTTTATTGTTTTTGATTCTCTTTTTATTTATTTTTTTATTTTTTACAATGAAGCATTTATGATCCTGTCTCTCAGGGTTGTCATCACAATTAAGTCCCACCAGGCGATGATATGAATGGCTCATATGCATGTGAACTGGAGCGTTTACATCAATTCTCATTGAAAGTGTAGTCGCATGCCGCTGCATGGCCTGATTTTTTTTTTTTTGTACGCAGATAGAATTTGTGAAGAATTGGAAGAGAAGACAAATCTGTTACCCGTATGTAGCTCTCATGAGGCCTCTGAAACAGCATCCTTTCATGTATAATACAGAGACCTTCAAAATAATTGCCTCTTTCTTGTCAATCCTTTATCCTTTTTTTTCGTCCTCTCACACACACACACACACACACACACACAAACACTCACAGCACCTTTGAAGGAAAGGTCTTGTAATTATTATATGCAATTTTTCCTCCTGATTGGCAAGTTTGGAACATAACACTTTACAAGCAGAAAACTTTGGCAGGGATGTTTATGTCTGCTTCTTAATCACTGACATAAACGACAAGTGGATAAGAAGCAACGTTGAAGTGTCAGTAGAGTGTTTGTGTGTGAGAGTGGGACATCATTGTGTGATAGTTTTCTCTCACCATATCACCATGGAGATGCATTTAAGGGGTGTTTTATTTTTTGGAGATGAAAAGGAAAAGGATGCATCTTTTCCTTTCATTCTACTGGATTGAACCTTTATTGTATAGAAGCAAAGAGAGCCAATTTAAATGTGAATCTTATAGGAATACTATCAAAAAACCCTATCAAGAGATCACACGATCAAACCTGAGGCAAGCATGACAGCACAGCCACCCCCCCACCACCCATCCCCCCCGTCAGGTGCCATGACTACACAGGAGATATACTATAGAATAACTATACTATGTTCTCTCTTTGATCTCAGCCATGTTGTGTGCATCCCGTAAGTGAATGTCCTTATTAAATATTTGATTATATATTTTTTATTGCACACACTTTCTATTGAGACGTTTGATTTAATGTTAATAATGTATCTATCTTTATCTTTGCAGAGCAAACCAGAGAACCACCCCAAAGAGATTTATAAATAAGTCTACCGAGAGATGAAAAGAAAAGAAAACTACATTTGTTGAAGCATGTATGCACACCTTGTTATTATACTTTTGTGCTACATACGAAGCCATTAGATTTAGAATCTTACAAATACCTGGCTGTGACATTCAAATACCACAGATTTTTTAGCATTTAAATGTTTTACTATGAAAACCATAGTTTTACATTCAAGTGGATCACGTTTTCCAGCAAATACAGGCAGAAATTTCAATTGGCAAACATTCAAACAACACTAAGAGTCTACAGCCATGCTGGAATGTTGTACTTGGCTGTAGATGTTGAGATATTTCACCGGATAAGTGAAAACTTTGATCAGAGGAAAAGTCAGGGGGATAACCAAAATCCTTAGGCGTGTTATGGTTGGGGTCCAGCTGGCTGTGAGTTTTTGTTTTGTATATTATTTTTCTGTATTTTCTGTTGGCCTGCCATGGGGCCTGTTGCACGAAAGTAGAATAAAGATATCCAGGATAAGTGAAAAAGCGCAGCTTGACTTAGTGTGATCCGCTCATCACGGCTTTATCGGTTGCACGTTTGCCGAACCAGGATGAACAGGTGAAGCTATGTCCAGCCAGGTGTAGATAGCTGGGATAAGTGAACGTTCACGGCTTTCTCACATAGACCACGGTATCGATCACAGATTTACTGATGCAGAGATGGAGAAGACGCATGCAACATATGTTTCACCCAATGAGCAGCAGCTTCTAATGGAAAGAATATGCAGAAAGGGAAATACGGCTCTTATCAAACGGAGAGAAAAAGCCCAACAGACTATAGCAGACCGACTGAATGTGTGAGGGTGTAAAAATATCTACTTAGCCTACTAGTCACAACACATTTTTACAAAGTTGTAGGCTACACTGTGTTTTAGTTGCTTTAAATATGCTAGTTTTATGTGTTGGTTGTATTGCTGTTTCTGTTTTTATGTGATAAATGTGCTGGTTTTACCGTAAAGTGTCTTTTGAGCAGCCTAACATGTGAAGAACAATATAAATAAAATGTATTATTATTTAGCCTTTGCCTTAAAAGTGAGCAGAGGGAATTAATGATCCTCGGGAAAATGGACCCGAAGGACTTTAGGCTTAATTTCAAACCCAAACGTGAGAACTTGTTTTATAACCATATGCACAAATCTCTATGAGCTATGTCTAATTCTAAATATCTTTGTACAATTAATGTTCATACAGAACAATCAGAAAGGGACAAAAACTAGAAAAAGAAGTAAGTGACTTAAATACACGCTGTGAGCATATACTGTATGTAAAACAGTATTCATGTTTTTTTTTCTTCTGACAAGTGACAGCACCAAAACAAAAAGATTAAGAAGCATTGTGGTGTTCCCGGTGTGATGAATGTAAACTACACTACATACGTACTGTATATAGGCCACGTTATTGGTCCAGGGATGGGAGACTAAGTGAGAAGGTTATGAAACCAATGTAAGCCATAATATATTAATATCATCTGGGAATATCGCTGCATTGTGCCACTTAATCTCCGGAGCGTCCTGTATAAACCTGAAGCTGCACAGACCACGGACGCCACAGAAGCTGATTTAACACATGAGACTCCAGGATTAATCTTAGCCTGGATGTTAGCCTACTCTGGGCCAAGCTAGCTGCAAAGAATAAATCTCCATGGTTACTTGGCTGGGTTTAATTCAACCTGGTTTTGTGCAACCAAGTCAAAGCTAAATTCATCCAGGATATCTTGAATATCCCGACTTAATACCCTATCCTGGTTTCATGCAACAGGCCCCTGTACCCTGTTCTGTTTGGTCTCTCCCTCTTTCCTACCGAAGCCAGCTGACTACTCATCAGTCATCAACTGCTCCCGCTGCTCACACCTGCCTGCCATCAACCATCTCCCACAGTATGTCTACCCTGGCTCTTCATCTACTCTTCACCTGATTGTTGCTCCAGTCACACTGGAGAACCTCAACAGTCATAGATTCATATATGGTCTCCTAGTGTTCTGTGTACTCACCTCTCTGATTTTCCCTGCAGTACCATCCTGTCTTCCTTACCTCCGGTCAGCTGGCTTCACCCCTTGGTCCTCCTCCCACGGCGCCCCGCTTCCATCAGCCTCCTTCTCCGCTCCTCGTGTCCGTGTCTCTTCCTCGGCTCACGCTCCCGGTTCTCCCACGTTCCACCTCCCGTGTCTCCTCCTCGGCTCCCGGTCTCCAGATATCCTCACGTCCTGAGTTTCCCCCCAACCTCCGGTCCTCTGCTTCCCTGATCCTGGTGTCCATCTTCCTACTCCCTAATTCCTGTTTTCCCAATAAATCCTGTTATTATTGAGCCGAGTCTTTCTGTGCTACCGTAACAAGGCGTTCTCCTCTGGGCCCACATTTCTGAAAAAAAAAAAAATTCCATTTTAAAAACTCAGGTTTCAAATTGGATAGAAATGGATTGGTGAAATTTGGCATGAAAAATTTAGTAACACTTTACTTGAAGGTATCTACATAAGATACATAAGATGACGCTGACACATGAACCCTAACGCTAACATAACCATAACTTGTGATGACAACACCAAATGAGACTTACTTAAAGGCGCGTTAAGTCATGAACGTTTATGACTTGTTTATACTGTGTAAGACACGTTCATGACAGTGTCATGTCACTCTTATGTAGATACCTTTAAGTAAAGTGTAACAAAAAATTCAAACTTGAACATCCTGGTTGCCAAGAAAAAGCAAGTGACACCTGTCTTATCCATAGACAGTTAAAGAAATGGACCAACAGATCCCGTTGTTCTGGACAGAGACCAGTGAAGGATATTAGAAGCACTTTTCCGGTGAAAGCTGAGCGTTACTACGCAGCCTCCAACTGAGCTTGCCGACGTGGATGTGATGTGAGCAACCTGTCTGAAAGTTGTAAGTCTTCTGATAGCTGTGCCATGAGAAATCTCAATCATTCCCAATCAGCAGAGATAGAGAGCGTAGCTATATTTAAGGAGATAACATAGGCACACGCTAATTACTGCTAACTAAAATACTAGTTAACATTTGTAATTAAACCTAAACAGCTAATCTGAGTTGAAAGTGTGTCTGTGGTTTTCCTGACAATACAGTGATTTGTTGAATATGAGACTATGAATAAGTTGCGTAATTATGACACAATCGTTAGCTTATTTTTACAAAAACATCTGCTACGGAGCCATAACATGAGGTAATGGAGCCTTTTATACATTGTCGTGTTTTTTTAGAATTAAACAATGGACAAATAGAGTCTTTAAACGCTTCAGATGTAAAGTTCTTCACCTCAAAATGAATGGCAGTCAATGGAATGCTAACGGCGGGCGAGCGCTTTGTAGCATTAAAATGGCGCCATGGGAGCTACGCTTAGAGAAGAGAGGCTTACCCTCTTGGTCAGAAAGTTCCTTTCTGTCAGCCATATAATTCAAGAAAGAGACCTTCACATGAGTAGCAGGTAATCCCAGACACAGAAATTGAGAACCAGAAAAAAAAATCAGTTTTTTGACTTTGCACTTGACATGGAAATGACTACTGGGAATGTCAAAGAGCGGAACTTTGAACAACACACATTTAGACTGATGGCTTTTTAAAGGAAGCTATTACATTGTTCTTCTGTGGTATTTAAATTGCAACATTTAGTGTTCAGCAATGGGTTAATTTCAAAACTATGGAGGATATATATATATATATATTTTTTTTTTAAGATAATTTTTTAGGGTTTTTTCTCTTATTAGATAGAGACAGTGGATGGACAGGAAAGGGGAAAGATGGGGGATGACACGCAGCATAGGTCCGCAGGCCCACATAGGGTGAATGCTCCCACTGGGTGAGCTAGAGGAAGCCCCAATGGAGGATATGTTTTATTTACACAAAACAAGGTGTTCCATTTAAAAAATAATAAGAAAAAAAAGATCCCAGCCTATCTTTTCTTCCGTATGATTGTGCCACTAGCACATATGACAACCCGGTCTCAAGTGTGTGACACGTTCACACATACACACTTGTCCCACAGACAGTGTCTTGTCTTGTGTCTCACACATACACACTTGTCCCACAGACAGTGGCCAGATGACTTAGTTTCCACCAATGTTGTTAGCTTAAAATGCTCACATCCGGGTAAACATGAAGGTTGCAGCATTGCTACACAGCTGCAAAACCCATTGATGGAGAGTAACCGTCTTGTTCCTCTCATAAACTAGTCAAAGAGGCTTTGCTGGAATTCACCAAGTTGTTCTTTCTCATTAGGCTGCTATTAGTTTATCTTTCTGAGATAGAGGTTAAAACTAATGAGAGTGTGAAAGATAATGGCTTTGCGGAGAAGTTGACCCCTGACCAGAGGACAGAAATAAATATCTTGACGATGTGAGCACTCCTCGGTGCCTATTCACCCACAGCAGAGGGTGAGGCACACATAAATCAAATGCCAAAGTGATATTTATTTGCCTCCTCAACTATTTACTTACTGACAATAAAGGTGGAATTGATGTGGCTATTAAGACGAGTGTTTCGGAATGGTCAGGGGCTGCAAACGAGGCCACTTTATGGATTGGATGCAATAAAACCCAGTGATAAAACAATATGGAAGATTTGGACCTGGCCGTCAATCAAAGGTAAGTATGATATGCAAGTTCATTAATTTTAATGGCAGAAAGTCTTCTGAATAATGCACCAGCCGTGCTGCCATTATCCATATTTCTTGTCCTAATACAGTGCTTTAACCCAGACAGAATGGAAGCTCCCCATACCCTCCAGAAAGCCATGAACTCAAACAGTGAGAGGTGAGGGAGGGAGGGAGAAGAGGTGAGGTGAGGGGGGGCAGAGGGGCCTTGAAGAGAGATCAGAGAGATGCCCCGGGCTCATTTTCCATCACTGTGGACCAGGTGATGTCACTACACGTTTCACTAAGGGATCTCCCCCTCAAAGAGAGGAGGGGAGAAACAAAGGGGGGTAGGAAGAAGAGACATGGGCAGGGGGAAGAGAGACTGAGAGGAAAAAAAGTAGGGAGGAACGGATAAAACCACCTACTGAAAGCAAAGGGGGGGGGAGTAGAAGTGGGAGACTCTGGATTTGGATTGTGCAGCAGCGGTGGTGAGAGGGGAGGGGAAAAGTTGGACACGGACAATCTTGCAGCAACTTTTTTCTTCTTCTTTCCTTTCTCCGTGGAAGAAGCCTCAAGAAAAGAAAGACAACGGGACAAAAGACGCCCTGGATTACATTTAAACCCCTCAAGAGTCCCCTGGATACAATCACCGATTATTTCCGGATTGATGTGGTCGCCAATTTGTGGATTTATCAGTAGTTGAAGGTATGGCTTTTGTGGACTTTTATAGACGTGTTGCTTTAAATGTGTAAAAGCGTGTGTAAATTAAAAAGAATCGTCGCAATAAAGGTAGTGGAACTTTATGCTGAAACTTTTGCAGAAGGCTATATGTTCGTATTGCAACAGGCATACAGTAGGCTACATCACATGGGAATATTAGAAGCGTATAACAGATAACAAATAAATGTCTCTGTAATCACTATAGACCCACCAATGGGATTATCAGCGATGCTTAAGAAAAGTTATATATTTAAATATAATGTTAGGAGATAAAAAGCTTTTAACATGTATGATAAACCCACTTTCTCCCAGTGGGGATCAAGTTATATCTGCTGGGCAGTCCTAACACATTTTTTCTATATTGGAGCTTGCGAGAAGCTTTTTGCAGAAGTAATGCTGATTTTCCCTTCATACTCCAAGCCAGGCCTTATAGGCTACAACACATCATGGCCTGAGCTGTTACTGTAAATCTATGTGGCTTGCATCCAACCCCTGTGGCACGGAAAAGCCTCTCAGCAGCGCCGTGTTTGGATCTGCAACATGCATATCATTCGGGCCAAGTAATGTCTGAGCCTATCACTGCACTGATCTGAGATCAGTGTCCAAAATCTATCTCTATTGCCTCTATACGTGGGGCGGAAAAAGGAAAAGTGCTGAGGAGGAAGCTTGAATGCCACAGTCGCATCTGTTTTCCTCATTACCCAGCCATCCCCTGTTTGCTGGCTTTTGCATCCTGTCTGCTAACACATCTTGAAAGTTTAGTGTGGTTCCTTCCCTGCCAAATGTGGAACATCTCAGTGTTGCCTGTTGCAACTTGAGAAAAAAAAGAAAGATTTATTTATCTGATGAGATGTGTCAATCTCTCCACTGTTACCTCTTCACCTTCCGTAAACAACAGATATTTTGTTGAAGGATCATTTTAACTAAGATATTAAGATAATCTAAAATGCTTTAAAAAAACTTGTTTTCTGCAGGATCTCCTGGGGCACCCCCCCCCCCCCCCCTGCAGTAATAGGTACTGCTCCCTCTTCAGACCCTGGGGGAACATAGCCCTGTAAATGTAACAAATTGGTGTCCTTGAATTAAACTGCACATTAAGTGTTGCTCACTTAACCTGCCGCAGGCGGAACATGCAGTATTTAGCTGTGAGCCATGCCGGATCTGTTTCATGTACTGCTTCTAATTCTAGCCTGTACTGTGTGACTACAGATCATTTCATCATCCACTTGACTCTTTGCTTATTCCGGTCAGCAATGAAGTGAACATTAAGTTAACATTATCAGAAAGGGTGAGCCTTTAGCATTTCATCTGCAGACTGACTCAACCATGCATAGAATGGGCTTGAGGCCAACCAGTTCACTTTACATCATTAGTTCTGTAAGTGGACCAAAATTGTCCATGGCAGTGGAACTTTGAGGCAAGCATGAGCAGAAGGAGCGCTGTAAGTATTCAAAACTCCCTCCTTTTGTTCTAAATCTGCCACTGTGCTGGCTTGATTCTCATTCACAACTATTCAAGGCCCTGAACACAGCCCATTATGTAAGACTAGTAAAAACTTGCCACAGTTTTTTTTAAATGTTATACAGCTTTGGATAATGTCTTTGCTAGTTTAAAAGTTCCTTTTGCTCTTGATCAGTGGATATCTGGAGAGTCTATCAAAGCCTCAGGACATTATTAATTACTTTTATTCCCTCAGAGTCCCCCGTTGTAACAGGCCCACAATGCACTCTCAGATTTGGCCTGAAGCACATCCAAGAGCCATGATTACACGTGGACATGTTCTTCTGTTCATGATGACATCAGAATCGCAGTAAATAGAAGCTTCTGGCTGTTAGAGATCTTCCGATACTTCCTGTCTGGCAAAAACAACTCTGTGGCGTGCCTGAAAAGATAGCAGCATACTGACTGTTGTCAACATCCATCGCCTGTTGGGATGGCAGTGTCACTCACTCGGTCCATCGCTTTGGTCCGGACAGAAATATCTCCACAGGTACTTGATGGATTGGCAGGGACATTTGGCACAGACATGCATGGCTGCCAGAGGAAGAGTCTACTGGCTGAAGTGATGCTCTGACATCATCGCTGTCACCTCAATGAGGTTCACATTAATGGTTTCGAGTGAAATGTCTTAACGACTATTGGTTGGATTGCCATGAAATTTGTAACAAACATTAATATCCCTACCAGAAAGAAGTAGTTCACACCAAATTCAAAAATACATAATTCCCTCTTACCTGTATAGGGCTATTAATTAGTCTAGATTGTTTTGGTGTGAGTTGCCCGGTGTTGAATATATTGGCTGTAGAGATGTTTGCCTTCTGTCGAATATAATGGAACTGGATGGCACCCGGCTTGTAGTGCTCAAAGTGCCAAAAATACACATTTGAAAAACTCAACAGCTATGTCTATTTCCAGAAATCATGACCTGGTAACTCACAATAATCCACAAACCTGGCTGTGAGCAGTTTCATTTGGGAACTAGTTTTCTTTTCTTTATTGTTATTCAAATGTATTTTGTGTGCCATCTAGTTATAGTGATTTACTGTATGTAATGTAACAATATCCTGCATCATTGTGTTTTTAGCCTATATTCATAAATATCTTTCTGTACGTCTGTCTGAAACAATTCTTGTTCTGGCTTTGTGACCACATCCTTGTATTTCGCCATTTTTGTCTTCTGTTGCACACATGATGTACTGTATATGCACATTTTTTATGTCATTGTATGCATCTACCCGTCCACTTTTTATGCAGGACTTCTGATTTATGGCTGCATTCCAGTCAACTTTTAGTGGACTTTCCTACACATTCTCTGCTGGGAGAGGACTTAACCTGGAGAATCATTCAGGGTCACATCCCCACAGTCCTATCAGGAGGTTGTTTTCACTGCCCAACACCCAAGCCACTCTGGATTGAGTGTGTTTGTACTGTGAGCAGGCTAAATTGGAAATAGATACTCTGTGAGCAAACTGTCCATCAATCTTCTTGCTAAAGAATGCTGGAAGAGACAGCTGGAAAGGCAGTGAACCCTCAAATGTTACATGGCAGACACATTTATGCTGGGTTCTCCCATATAAACAGAGGGAAAGGAGTCTAAATAGTGGGCAACGTTTTCACTGTTGTTTAATCATCCATGACTCGGTGGCTAATAAGCAATTCTCTTGTCAGGCCATAGAGAGGACATGTTTCATTTAACTCTGTCAGTGTGTGTTCCTCTAAACAGGCTTTTGTTGAGGCTGTTGTTCCATCTGTAAGCAGTGGCAATGATGATGAAATGTGTGGCAACCAAAATTGCTAAGCATTGAGCACAAATTAGCTCCATTGTTAAATAGGACAATATCAGCGCCTGTCCATGTATTCAAGCCATAAAAGTACTGGAACTGGTAGCTGTACTGAAAATAGAAACTATTCAATAGGTCTGGACCTAGAACTTAAATGACCCCTAGAACTACTGAGCTGGTCTCTAACTTCCATGTAGAGACATAAAAATGCTGTCCAGGGTGAGATAATGAGCGTTGTGATTGTTAATGTTGCTCACCATTTCTGTCCGCCAGCGCATGTCTCCAATCTTTTAGTGCTGGAAGACTTTCAAATCTGTCATTGTTTTCCTTACTGTATTAGCTTTGTGCTCAGTGACCCGATCACTCGCGACCCTGCTTACCGGGCTCATAGTCCACCCAGCGGCCAAGTCCAGTAACATGACCCCATACTGCCTTTATCTGCTGTAGCCAGCTGGGTGGCCCGTGAAGCTGCAAGAAACAGAGACAACCATAGAAACACATATTGGGAGACTATTAAATTGTTTTGGATTATGGCCAGATAATAATAGCAATGAGCTGTAACTTTTCCCTAATACTGTGTTCTCTGGACTGTGATGCAGTATGTATTATGTACTGTGTCAACTTTCTTATTATTGTGATCATGTGGCATGAAGCTTATAATAATGGTTTCAGCTTTAGAGTGCTCAAACTCAGCCGTCTAATGCTTTGATTAACCTTCCACCCATCCAACTGCAGGGAAAACTTTGTTTTAATCTATTCTTCTTGCTGTTTAGCTCACAGCTACATTTACATAAAAGTGACCATGTTGTCAACAGTTGTGCAAACTGATGAATTGGGCCCCAGCCAGATTATACATTGTCTTGAAAAGATATTGTTCTTTTCATAAAATGGCAGCCCTGGCCTTTTTAATATGGAAGAAATCAAGGGAAGGAACCACACCTTGAGTCAGCAGCACGCCAAATTGAATGCATAATTTACAATGCAGAGCATGTCAAGCTGTCCATATTATTTTAGAACATAATTTGAAACACCATAATCCACCACACTGTCTGTTAGCAGCAAGCTGCAGGAAGTCGGTCAGGCTAGATGGTATTCACACAGTGTCCTCAGCTGGGCAGGTACGCCACATTGTGTACCCCAGGGAGAGTAGGGGTCATTTCTCCTGGCAGACGGGACAGGTGTGTGTTCAGAGACACTCTGCTCGCCTGCCTGCCTTGAGGGCCCTGCTGTACCTGTAAACACTGCAGAGTTATAGGCTCCTCACACATGACGAGGGCAAGTCCAGGTCAGCTGGGATGTGTTTATGTGAGTCGGAGTAGGCGGTGTTGGCGTGTTTGTGTGCGTGCATTCTTGTGTGCGTTCATGAATAAGGGGTTGCAGTTAGGCAAAGGGACTGTGGAGACTCTGAATATAATGATTATTTAGACGTGGCAAATATTTTAATCTGTGCAGGAGTGTGTGTGTGTTTGTTGTTGGGCCACGTGGAAGCATCTGGTGCAATACAACCATGACTCCAGTGGAATAGTCTCCAGATGTGTTTGCGAGTTTTGGCCCCTGGCTCAGGACCAACCAGCCTGCATGTAAATCATTTGACTTCTGTGTGTGCGCTTTGTTTTGTTGTCTTGGTATTTGTGTCAGCATGTGCACATTCTTTTTTCTCTTTTACAACTCTTTCCTAGATATGTGAATCATGTGAATGTGTGCACTTATGTGCACTCTCACAGACATGTGTGTGTGTGTGTGTGTGTGTGTAGCAGCTGCCCAGTCAAAAGCCAACCAGATGGACAGGATAATGACTATGATCAGACTTTATAGAGTTACACTCCCTAATGAAGCACATTCTGGTTAATTCATATGCCACTAACAAAGCCCGCATCATACCTCATAATTAACCCATCAACTGTGACTGACTCATAAATATACATCAATGTCTATTTAAGAGTCAAGCATAATGTGCAGCTGTGTGGGTGTCCTTCTGACAGAATGTAGGAAGGATTTGACTTTTTTGACTTTCTCTTTTTCTGTTTGTTCATCCATCAGCTGGTGACGTGAGGTGTTTTCGGTGGAGTGAAACCATGTGGCTTCTCTGTTCATTTCTGACTCTGTTGGCCCTCAGCTTTGGATCGTGTGACACGCTGACATCAGAGCAAGGTGAGTTTCCTCTACCCTGCTGGAATGTTTTTGAAAAAAAGAAAATGTAAACTCTAGTAGTTCTTATGTATTGTTAAAAAGTCATAGTCAGAAACAAAAGAAAGTTTTACAAATGGATATTGCTAACCTGGTCTTGTGGCTGGGTTAGCTCAGTTGGTAGAGCAGGTGCACATATATATATATATATAGATTTACTCCTCGACTCAGTGGCCGAGGGTTAAGCTCCGACCTGTGACCCTTTGCTTAATGTCATTCCCCCTCTCCTTCCTCTTTCATGTCTTCATCTGTCCTGTGGAATTAAAGGCCTAAAATGCCCAAAAATGAATCTTTTCCAAAAAAAACTAACCTGGGCTTATATGACAAAGACATAGCTACTAGAGGCTAACCATTATTCCCCTGTCTCCTTTTCCCTGCATGTTGCCTTTAACGTGAGAATGAGACCAAACTTACCTGGATAAGTGTCTTTCCAACTTCTAGAGGGATTTTTTGCTGCGTTAAATGGACTCACCCAGACACTGCATCTGTTTGCATCTGAAGTCGGGCCTACTGGCGTTGGTCTCTCCTGGCCGCCATTCCATATTCACTGCTACGCGTTCACTGTTACACGTCCTGTATTTGTTTTTCGACAAAAAGTTTGTAGAAAAAGTAGAATAGTCTTTCAGTGTCTTTGTCTTCTGTAATGTTCTCTATGAAGAAACATCTGGTGTACAAACAATCACCTCAATCAATCCCCTCCACACACCTAAATATGTGTTATCAGCATCTCTCACACACACACACACACACACACACACACACACACACACACCCTCAAGTCACGTGTCAGCATTTACAGCTAACTACGCCCTTTTCTCTAAAGACAACTGGAATCAAAACTGATAATTTAAAAATTGGACATTTATTCCAAATTGAATGTAAAAAATAAAAGCACTGCATTACATTTATAGTCACTGTGAAGCTCTTTATATTAAACTGCCTACAAATGAAGCTGTGGATAAAAATATTAAATGATAAAGGCCACAAAAAATGACTTATTGCTCTCAACTAACTGTTTCTCAGAAGAGTCCCTGTATCGTCATTTACATGCTAAAAAGACAAAGTCACAAATCCATTCTCACAGTTATAACTAAGACACATTTTTTCTACCTGGTGTTGTATGCTTGACGAACTGTGCATGCGCCCGGTGTGTGATGCGGCCCAAGGCTAAAAAAAAAAAAAAAACGGACTGTAATTACAGCCTATGTGTGTTTCATGCTGGTGGCAGAGCGGTTAGGCTGTGGCAAGGAGGCACGTGTGTTTACCATGTGCGGTTGTGTTCCTTTTCATGAGCCATCAATCATACAGAGTTTCTGTGTATATGTGTAGGAGAAACATATTTTTTTATGTCTATGTGCATATATAAACTTGTGAGCATGTTGTGTGTTTAATTGTCTGTTGTTAGAGAGAACGTGTGTGAGCATCTGTGTGCGTTTTATCTATTTATTTCATCCCCAACTGTCATACTCCCTCATCACACTGTCGGTGTGTTCTCAGGGGTAGGCTCTGTGATATCACCCCGGGGGGGGCAACGATCCGCCATGGCTCGTGGAGCTCTGAAGGGAGCTTTGTGGAGGAGGGGATCCCTCTTGGGAGACCCTAGTCAGAGCTTTTCAGATGAGACTGAGCCAGCTTGCAGTTCCCCTGAGTCCTCCCCCCCAGTGGTTGGAAGAAAATGCTTTCTCGAGTGGAGCTATACCACTGTGTCACAGCTAGCACCGCACACAAACTCTCACACACACACATTCCTCTGACTCATCCAAATCTCTACTTACTGGTAATTTGCTGACATTACAGCAGGAAAAGCTGTAATGTCAGTTGAGTAAAACTAGTGTTGAGGAGTCGAGCTGGATGATTGCACTGCCGTTCTGCAGTGTATCCGCCAGAGACACTAGTCCCCAAAGTTGTATTAAATTGCTGAGATTCCCTGCCTTTGGTAAAGTGCTAATATGGGTTCTATTGGTGGGCCACAGACCCTACGCAGTCTGAAGTAATGGATTTGTCTATTGATTTGTTTTTACTCAGCTTTCCCTCTGTCTGAGCTAGGTTGTATGATTCCAAGTGCCAATGAATTGTAATAAGCTCATTTGCATAGAATCAGAAGTTAGAGAAGACAAGCAGCAGAAATGGACATACATTACAGAGCCTGGTTAGGGGCAAAGCTTGTTGTAATAAATATCCTATATGCTGTCTTTGCTTCTACGCTGAGAACTGATTATATTCTGTAGCCCCTTATTGCAAATATTGTACCTGTTAATCTGATGTAATTCCATCTGAAACAGGATGTTGGGACGGGACAGCAAAGAGGGGTCTACTTTAATGTAAACCAATTAAATAGGGGAGAGAGACTGTCAGATGTGATAGGAATAAATCTGAGCAAAACACTTAAACGTGTAACTGCTCCAGGGTGGCTACTTCATGAACGAGCCTGTCCTGTTATGTCTCTACTCTTTGCAGAAAAAAATGTGCATTGCAGTAAAGCAATATTGAGTCACATCTCAGTACTGCCCAGTGCATACAAATGACCAACAAGTGACACATGTGATCAGTCAAATAAATGTTGAACATTTGGAGCTGACATGTAATAAGAAGCAATTTCCTTTTTAGTGTCTGTCGTCATTTTTCTCTGATTGTCTAATAAAGCCTCACTTACCAATACGTATACGCCCACCCTGCGCACACACACACACACACACACACAAACACACAGATTGCCAGACATCATGTCAAACAACACAATCTTATTTGAGAAGTGTACAGACCTCTGCATGTACTGTCTCAGTTTATTTTTGTGAAAAGCTTGTAAATGTGTGTCATAAGTCCAGTCTGTCTGTGTGTGCTTGTAAGTGTGTTTTGAGTGTGGGCCAGAGGCCCACAAAGGGGAACATGAGTGAGCTCATCCCTCTCAAATACAGCGTTTTAAGTCTTTCCACTCCTCTGTGCTGCAGTTTTATCTCTGAAGAAAAAGAAAATACAGTACAATACATGTTCTCTCTTGTCTGTCTTATTTGCCCGAGAAGGCAAGTGAGACACACTCTCCCCCTCTGCGTCAAACACTTCTTCGGTTCTTATCATCCTCTCCGTTTGTGATTTTTCCCGACACTTTAACCTTACATATAGCGACATTGAATACTAATATTAAATTGACTACACCACCCAGCATCCCTGTCCCATATCATGCTTGTGTTCAGTAGCTCCGGGACCTGGAAGACTCTTTCTGAGTCTTACTTTCTGCTGATCAGCAGCCCAGTCCAATTATCTTGGAATGCCACATTGTAAAGCACATTCAATAACTACAATATCCTCTCTTATTGCAAACACACACCAAACACCTTCTTCTGGGCTCTCTTCTCCCTAATGAAAATGCTGCGCCAATTGTTCTGCTACAGAAACCGAGTTTAAACTCAGGGGCAGTTGGTTTCAGTGAACCCTAGCCACAGTAAGGCACTGCTAAATAAGGCCATTGATTCCTTAACCTTCTAAAGTTTGTTAAATATCTTGCAAGATGTGAGAAAGGTCACCCATTACTTATTTTACCTGGGATATTGCAGTGGGCCAGCTAGAGTTGAGTTGACACAACATTGCTCTTTGGCATAGTGAATTGATTATGAATTTAACTTAGGAACCCTCTCTTTATAGATTTAACTCAACAAATAGATTTATTGCAACAAATAGAAATACAGTTATGCTTGGCAATGATGGCTCATGATGGCTGATGCTAATGCTCCCTGGACCATGCTAAGCTGAAACAGGGATTGCTATGCAGAAACCTCATTGGATATAGAAGAGTGAGCCAAAAGAAAGACATTGAAGGGCTTGATGTGAGAATGGCTGTGATTGGTGTTGGGGTATGACTTTCGACTTTCAGGAACTAATGCTAAGCTTAGTTCATATTGGTGTTCCATTACTTCCTGTATATTGATGCATTTATAATAATCAAATCATCTACATTTCTCCTTTGTTATCACCTTCCCAGTTAAGTGTAAGTTTGTCTACTGTACATCAAAACGTAGTTTTTAACTTCACTAAAGACCCATCATATTCCTAATTTTTTTTGGTCTATCTTTGGCAAGAAGGAAACTTGGGGGAACACTCACAGCAGTGTGCTGCATGACTGCCAGTAGTTGTAGAATCATTACCTGCTTTGGCACGACTCAAACACAACCCATCAAAGAGGAAGTGAACTCAGCCAAGACCATCCAATCTCTTTAAGGCTACATGCAGCTGCTAGCAGGATCCTGGAGTGGCACTCTATGCTACGTGCTAATTAGCTTGTCAACAAGCAAGCTCTTTCCTTTGATCACAGCTTGAGAGGAAATGGGGTTCAAGATCCGCTGTATGTCCTCTGCCAAGTGCCTGAGTCTGCAACGGTCCACTAAAATATCATAAATCGTCTGAGTTATGTGTAAATAGCTTGTTTATCCCATGAGCAAAAGTCTCACAGTCTTACAAGTAAACAAAACATTTAGCTTTAAACGTTGTTTACCAATTTGATTTATCTAAATGCAAATGCAGCCTGAGACTCATCTGGTTTTGTCATCTTCAGTTATGCTGCATCAGCCTTACGTCTCGTTCACACATGCATTCTAAATGTTGAGCATGCCATTTACATACTGAGCGTGTTCATTTCCTGAGCAAGCTTTTCCCATGGGTTTTGTTAAACATTTATGTTAAATCTATATTTTTCTATTAGCATTGGATCAGGCGGCAATGTATAATGTGAGATAAATAGTGACAAACCCACAGAGAAGTATCGGCCAGCTGCTGTTCCTCTCAGTTATCTAAAAGGTTTTAGCTTCTTTCAGCTCATTGTTTTTGCTTTAATGGCCGCAACTTTACTGTTTTTGTTTCAATGTCATATTTCGCTTTAGCCCTCTTACTCTAGCTGCCGCAGTTCACAGTAAAACAAGCTCTGATAAACCCACTGTAGACTCTAGCACCAAGTGACGGACAAAGTTAGCAACTAGCAGCTTGC
The DNA here is from genome assembly GCA_026937815.1 of Etheostoma perlongum. Lineage (NCBI taxonomy): Eukaryota > Metazoa > Chordata > Actinopteri > Perciformes > Percidae > Etheostoma > Etheostoma perlongum. Next base: position 22,967,506 of record CM049384.1, on the reverse strand, counting down.
TGGGCCAAAACAGAGTTAAAGCTAAAGTGAGTATTTGATTTATTATCATGGTGGCCAGAAATACAAATTCAAATAAATGCTAATGTTGTCTTCAGGATGTTTAAATAGACAACTGTTTGCTAACAAATTCCCAAATTCAACATTATTAGATGATATTTCAATGTTGTGTTTAAAGCTTGGGGACCCGCCACCAATTTGCCCAAGGAAATCTATAAATCTTGGTTTAAAGCTATATCGTAGAAGGTGTGTTTTGTTAGCTGTAGCTTGACTTCATCAACCGTGGCTATATTTTGAGCTTAATGCAACATGTTCTCAAATCTTGAAGTTGGCAAATTAACGTCTATGTATGAAAGATGCTAAAAGATGTTGCGCTAACTAAGCATGCTAAAAAAAATGGAGCATGATAAAAAAAAAACAGACTGATGAAAATTGAGCAAAGTCATACAATGTAGAGCATGAGCTTGACAAACTGTGTCTGAGATGTCCTTAAATGTCCACTGGAGAGACAACACAGTCTTTAGGGTAAAGAAAAAAACACCTAACAACCCACTCTCTGCCCTCCTGTGTGTTTTTTCTTCCTCCTCTCTCCACCTTTTCCTCTCCTCTGTTGCTTGACTTTTCATTATGCTGCTTGCCTCTAGACAGGATTACTCCTGACAAAGCCTTCATCTCGATTCTGTCTGATGGAAATGGGACGGTGATGAAAAACAAAACACAAAATAGAGTAAGCAGTAACGAAAGGTAGATCGTACCATCTCTTGACTTCAAAAAACCTGCAATAGGCGATGCGAAGGCAGCAGTGTCTTTTTGAGGCTGCAGAGAGTGTGCTGAGTCAGCCGATAACGTGAGGTTTCAAAATGGACCAGTCAAGTAATAAATACAGCATGTGTGATTGTGTGTGTGTGTGTGTGTGTGTGAGAGAGAGTGTGTATGTGTGAGAGAGTGGGGGAAAAAAAGGATGTACAGTAAGAACTGCAGTGCAACTGTATCTGAGAGCCCCAAAGACTGCTTGATACTTCCCTTACACTCCACTGTATCTGTTACTTTGTTCCTAAGTCACATTCAAGTCATACACTTTCTGTGACTATTCATCTTAAGTTTCTCTCAGCGTACTACCGCACTGTTTGACATCTCGTTTCTCCACCTTGATTTCTACTTGCAGGCAGCAATAAGAGAATGGCACACTGTAGGCAGAAATGTGCTGTGCTTTAAAACGGTCTTTGTAGATGAGCAGAAGCTGCAGGGTGCCAATTGATGAACTTGATAAAAGGTGATGGAGCGCTGAATGCGATTTAATTCTTTCTTGAGCCGGCCTCCATGAAATTAAATTTCTAACTCTTAATTAAAGTCAGTTGGATGCTATTATTCATGTAATTACATTAGGCTCTTTCCTTTTGTTTTGATGTGACTTTCAGTCACTCGCATAGACGGCGTGTCCATTGCACTCTCAGACGTTATCAATCTGTAAAGCTAGGGGACACAAAACACACTGCTTTAGTTTGGAGTCCAGAAAGCTGTTTTTGTTCAGGCTTTGGTCCGTTTCTCATTTATATCGACAGTTATATTGAGCTTCGAACAAATCCTATATCTGAATTAGCAAACGATCTTCAGTTTATGTTTCTGCATACACAATTGACCGTTAGCTAAGTCCCATCCTCCTTGGTTACTGTTGCTGTTTTTCATTCTCACAAAGCACATGCAGTTTACAGTGATAATGGTGACAGAATTACTACATGAAATTTGCAGCAATTTTCAAAACAGTTTTCTTCGATTTCACACAAGTAAAGGGAGGAGATAAAAGTACATTGAGATCCCGACAATAGTGGATTTTGTCTAACTTTTTAGTAATTCCAGCTCATTCATTTTTTTTAACATTTCGTTATTGAATTTATTGAACATACAAGATACAGCAGATATCCATGGAGTAAAGAATAAAGCCCTAATTTTTACCCCTTAAAACCACAAAAATTAAAGAAAAACAACAAAAAACACAGATTTGCACAGCTGAGGCATACTCAACATAATCCATTGTGTGTTATCTGGAAATGTTGAAAGAAATATGCACTAGTGCAGAACACAGGACCTTCTTCCTGTATTTCCTTTCTTGCTCCCACCCCAGACACATGTGACCAATAAGAGGAATGAACGTTCTCGCGTTTTATGAAATTACGCATTCTGGTACATTTGTATTTTTCCAACCAAACCCAAAGGGAACCGCTCCAAGTTTACAAACTCATCAACTGATTCAGACTAGAGCAAACAAATTCTAGGTGTGAAAACGTCATTAAATATGCAAATGCACATGCTATACTGCTAAAAGACTAAGGCTAGGGCTAAACTTCCCAAAAACAAGTGCAAAGCTCTGTCGGGAGAAGTTTCTGTGCTTTCTGCCAGTAATCCTTCTAGTGACGTAGAATAAATAGCTAACACCAAAAGTCAATATTAATTTTAGACTTACTTGACTTATTAGTATCAGTTTTCAGTTGCTGTTTGGTTAGTTTCAGACACCAATGCTACCTCGTAAGTAGCAAGAAATAGCTACCTTAGCTACCTTATCTAATTAACCATGGGCATGCTAATGTTTGCATCTTGACATTATAGAGCAGATAAACATGCAGTTTAACCTAGTTTCCGGTTTTAAAATAAATTATGTAAAAAAGTCACCACCATCTTTAATATAGATCATTGTGCTTAGTTGGTCCACATGGTGCGCATGAGTTAGCCTTGAATGAGGTTGAATTAAGATATCTAGCCTTCAGCTTCACATTAATCATTTAAAATAGTACCAAATGCAACACCCGCTTAAAGAAAATCATTTGGTTTTATTTGTGGTTAACGGTGGGCACAACCTGCTTTCACATTCTCTGCAGTCATAATAAAAAACCATGCCCTGAATGTCTCGCTCGGGGGGCATTGGTCCTTGAGCCCCAACGAGATCAATTAACTGTGGATCACAGCGACTCACGGGGTCGATGTCTACCTGTACAAGCCCAGTTTTTCTTCACATCACACATCTCCCCTCTGTAGTGATGCAGGCCGCTCTGACAGGCAACACTTTTCTCTGTAACCTCCCCTGACAGGGTGAGAACATATCCATCAAACGGGGGCTACCGCGACAGACAAGCATGGTGCGAGACAACTTGTCAGACGAGGCTGTCTTCCTCTCTGCACAGCTTTGCCCTCATTTCATCTTGCTCTCTGTGTTTTACACTTTTTGTTTGACTCTCTTTCACCCCGACCAACTCCCCCTCTACTTCTCTTTCTTCCAGATCAATATTTCCTTTGCAATTGCTTCTTCTCTGTCTCACACAAACTCTGTCCATTCCACCCGGCAGAAGTGTTGCATTTGAAATGACTTCCATCCAAAGTCTGATGTGCTCTTCTTGACATTTTATGAATGCTTCAACTATTGTACAAATCAGGATTTTTGCTGTTTACGCACCCGCATTTTGACTTAATGTCCATCTGCTTAACCATGTATGTGTTGGCTTCACAGATGAACAGTGCCCATCCTTACAAGTGGATGAGTGGAAGTTTCCCCAGGCTGCCAGGCAAAATATCACAGGTGAAAAGACTTCAAGCTTGAATTGACAAACAGACACATGTCTTTCTCCGAGTGTTATTTGTGTGGGTGCTGATCGATGCCATTTGTTATTAGGTTTCAATCTGGTGAGGCGATTCTCCCTGCTCAAGAGTACAGATGTCAAGAAGATCCCGCAACCCTCGAGGACCCGTCATCCTCCGCTTGGGCAAAACTGCACTCCTACGTCCCACCGAGTAAGTTTACATGTCTCTCACTGCCGCTTTGGGTTTTTTTCAGCAACCTACAGACAAATACATCTCACACGAGCACATTGTTTAGCTTTAGGTTGTAGAGAATGTATTACAGGAAGTGAAATAAAGTGGATTTTTTTGCTGCCTTTTTCTGTCAGCCTAATGTCGATAGGCTCTTACATTCCATGCCATGTATGAACAAACAGCGATGCAGAAAGACTGGACACCCTATGGCGAAGCAGCCTCTGAACCCTCACGCAACATGTCAAAGCTGTCGAGCGGCTGTTGTTTAAAAGCACTCGGCGAACCATACACCACGGGTCAATCTCTGATTGCATTTCCAGAAATACCACTTCATTTCTCTCACCACTGACACTGGCTTGTAAAATTGAACTCTAACAGTCTTTTGGTTTTCCGGTTGTGAACCACATATACTTAACTGTAACTAGTTTTCCCATGAAATGTCTGGCTTTTTTGCTTGAACCCAAACTAAAGAAGTGATGCCTTAATTAGTAGGTGTAAGGCAGTTGCCTGTAAAGAAATAAAATAAGTTACAAGGATAGGAATTTTAATAGTGGCATTTTTAAAGCCTGAGCGTGTTCTCAACTTGTTTCTGGGCGAGGAGACCTGCTGCAATAAACTCCAACAGAGCATGGCTTCTTCACACAACATGATTTTGCAGCTTGACATGGTGTAATTATGCTTTCCTGGGTTTTCATGTGATTATTACACAGTAGTTGGGTGCTGATTGTGTTTGGAATTGCGTGACAAGTACTTATTAGGGTTATGTGCTCACTTTTTTTCAGTCTTTCCACCCACCGATAAAGTGTTTTTTTTGGAACTCGCCAATTGGGTCAGCCCGAAATATTCTATCCCTCCGTCCAGCACTGTGAGCTCCATTTGCTTGAAGGCCCGATAAATCTGTCTACAAAACACTCTTTTTCTTTTCTGAGACATTTTGTTCTAAAAGTGTCACATAGATTGTTTGTCACAGGCTTAGAGAGTACTTGTCCTTTGGAAAAGAAGGGTGAAACACAAAAAAACTGTCACATCTTAGGAAATCAGCATCTTTTTGTGTTTTTTGTGTTGCCTCTAACTATTTCCTCTCTGCTGCTGGTTTGGGAATGTTTTGTAATGGTGCAGCATTTATTGAAATGTTGATGCCATCAAGAGCTCTGCAGTCAGTTTTATCATTGAAGACTGCTACCTCTATGACTTCTTTGCAACTCCGACAGTGAATAATCAATGTTAGCACATCAGCCTTGCCTGTCGGCTGCCTTTCATTAGATAGCATCTCTCTATCTTTTCTGGGACATGAGGTGTTATTTTGTGTCTCTGGTGCTTCCACACGCATACAAATTTGGAAAAAAACATCCATGCTGTTTTGAGTGAGATACAGGTTTCTGAATGTCCTCTGCCTTCAGTCTCCGGGTGAGCTGTTCAAAATCTGCACGGCTTTCTACGTCACTAGCCGAGAAAAGGTAGCTAACCGTAGCATGCTAGCTCGTTCTCAATGGCAAAACACTGCTACAGCGCACACTAGTTCACCATAATCTACAAAAGAACTACTTCCATGTCACTGTTCTGCAGGTATTCCACAAGTGGTCCTCATTTAGAAGACGTCTCCCAATCCTGGCTTGTACTGACCAAAGTTGGAGAAAGACTTATCTAGCTGATGTAATCCTTACCTAGCTACTGAGCATGTAGGACTCCCAACAAAGATAGTATAGAAGTGGGATGTCTCACTCTGTAGCTAAAACAGAGACCCAAACCTATGTAAACCTATTATTGTACAAGCACAAAATACTATTATGAACCTAAAAATGAGCATAATGTGGTATATATGGGCGCTTTAAAATCAGGAAACAGAATCAGAGGACCTGTTTTTGCATTCTCCTCCTCTTCTTACCGCACAGAAAAGTAGATCAGAGAGGACTGTCTATCTTCGTTGCTTAGTCACAATCCCTTCTTTATTTCTTTATTTGCTTTCAATTTTTTGTTTACTTTTGCCTGCTTAAATGGCATTATATGGAATTGTTTTCACACAGTTAGAAAAGAGGAGTGGAGGCGGAGAACAGATGGGCAGTTTAAAGATGTAGTGAGGGTTAAATGTTTAAATCCAGGCAATGAGTAAATGCATAAGAACAAACCCTCAGACTTGTTTCATGTCTTTTTAATCCCAGTAACAGTAGGAGTGTATGTGTGCTCAGTGTGTGTGTGTGTGTGTGTGTGTGTGTGCGAGTGAGCGTGTGCCCCGTCTGCTTAAAGCTGTACAGTATGTGTGCAGTTTCAGCATCTTATTTTATCTCCCCCCCCCCGTATCCCATCCCCAGAGTGCGAGCCGTGTGTATAGTAATTGAAAAGCTGCGTTTTGCTTTGTATCAGAGGCTAATTCATTCAGCTAATCCAAGGCTAATACAGATGAGTAACAGCCAGATGAAGATACTTGTCTCTCGCCTCTCTCAGTTGTCTGCTGACAGAGAAATGGACTCCAGTCACAGCTGGTCACATGCATTTTAATTCCAGCAAAATTTGATTTGATTGCTTTGGGCCTGTTCCTTTAATGCAGCTACAGTGTGTAGGAGAGAGGGGATTCTTTGATGTAATGGCATGAGGCCAAGATATTTCAGAAAGAATTCAAAGACATTTGATAAATTCAACACTTATTATGACATAGCAAAAGTGGTACAAGTTGTTTAAACGTAAAGCATTTTGCTGTTGTTATATGCAGGAATTGTTTAAGCACAATTCATTTTTTATTGTGAGATCAACAACATGACATGCAACCAAAGAGGGAGGGCAAATGTGAGGGCACTGATAAAATGCCTTTGTGACGGAAGGATTATAAACGAGCAAACATGTAGGAGGACAAATGCAGAATCATATCGGAGATATGCGTCAACGAGGAGAGGGTTATGTACTTTTCACATAAATATTTCAGCTTACATCAGCAGAATGCAGGTGGTTACTAGTCTAATGTTGATTTTCTGCTCCAGCAAGCCTGACTCCATGCATTAGCAATACAAAAAATGATTATGTACCAGCTTTATCATCCTTTATTGACCTGGGGAATGTTTTGTGATTGTTCGTGCTCTCTTGTTTCATCTCTTTTCTGAGTCAAACTTGGGAGCAGCTGCAACCTTAGAGCTACTATGACAGGAGCTCAACTGCATATGTGCAGATGGGAGAACAGGAGCCCAGTTTTTATATTGGCTCAAGTGATTGGCAACTGCAGTCGGTCCAATCACTTTGGTCCAAACCGAAACATCTCAACAACTATTTTGTGAAGACATTAATGGTCCCTAGAGGTTGAAATCCCACTGACGTTAGTAATCCCTGACTTTGTTGTACTTTGTGTTTAGCTAATTAGCAAATGTTATCATACTTACATGCTAAACAAAGATAGGGAATATGGTTAACATTTCATCTGCCAAACATTAGAGCTGGGTGATATGTAGAAAATCAAATATCCCAGTATTGTTGACCAAATACATCGATATCGATATTGCGGCAATATTGTAGTGTTGACTATTGGTGCTTTCACAAAATATTTACACAATGAGAGTTTAGATTTTAATAATCATCAGTAATGTGGATATAATGACTAAGTGGGTGAAGGCAAATAACAGAACAGCTAAAACAGGTTGGAAAGTTCAGAAAATGACATCATGTTACTGTCATGGAGCCTTTAAAACCAAGAAAAGACACCACTCACGTCAGATCACTATATTACGATATCTAGCTTCATATAACGATGTCGATATAATATTGATATATTGCCCAGCCCTACCAAACATGTTAACATTGTCATTGTAACCAAGTTAGAAGGCTGTTATTAGCATTTAGCTCAAACCACCGCACAGCTTTACAGAGCTGGTAGCATAGCTGTGGACCACTAGCCTTGTTCAGAGTTTGGCCCACTTGTCTCCTTACCCAGTATTTGACAAGGGAACCATAACCCTTAGAAGGCTTGGGCCAGTGATGACAATGGCGATATGAAACATTCAACTGCACCAGCAGCAGCACTGAAATTCCCATATCTAATTTATATTTTTTACACTAGTTGTTAAGGTATTATGCTTATGTGTGTGGGTTATGTGTGTGTTTTTTTGCCAGGACTCTACATGTAATAGGCCATGGTGAGGTACTTCCGAGTTAAAAGTCAATAGTTTGTGAGTGGTTTTGTGCCCTGCAGCTCATGTCACTAATCAACAGCAAAACCACTTCACTCTCAACATCAGTTCATTCCTTTCTCTCTCTCTCTCTCTTTCTGTCCGTCAATGGGTCTCTCTTTCTTGCAGACACTTTTTCCATCTACATATTGTCTACCTATACTGTAATTTCAAACTCTTGTGCATTTTCATATTATACCCAGAAAGCATTTGTCCCCCACCATAGTTTGTTTGGCTTTGTCTTCTCTCTCTCTCTCTCTCTCTCTCTCTCTCTCTCTCTCTCTCAGGCCTTCGGGTAGAACGTTTTTTCTTCACCTTTTTTTTCTACTCATCCTTTCTTTGTTTTGACATCCTGTAGTTGGCTATTTTCCCTTGGATCAACCCTTAGTCATAAATCACTGTCACCCCACTTCTTCTGTGTGTGTGTGTGTGAGTGTGTGTGTGTGCCCGCGCAAAGAGAGAGAGAAAGAAATAGAGCAAGAGAGAATATTTCAAAGTGTTCGCCATCTCAGAGAGCAGGCATTTCACTGTGCTTGTTTGTGAGCCCTTCATCTCTCAATACATCCACACACATCCATGCAGTGAATATTCGGGCATTTGTTTACTTGTGTGTGCTTAGATGCCCTTGACCAAAAGTGAGGCTTGCTGGACTGTATCTGCTATGAAAATTAATGCTAGGGGGTTACACACAGCTTTGCATTGTACTACTGGCTGCAGTCACAATGTGTGGAGAGAAAAGAAGAAAATGGAGAAAGAAAACAAGTAGAATTTAAAGATGCTCACACAGGAAATATTGGATTGCTTTGTCACTGTGCTCACAAGGACTTGTATGGATATGTGAAGCCAAAGGTTCTCTTAATTTGTTGTAAGCTTAATTGAATTTGATATTAGCTTCCTGTCTAACTAATGCATTTACGTCAACTTGGATAGATGGTCTTTATTGTCAAAGAGTAAAATTAGTTTTTACATCTTACGCATATCTGTACAAATATGCACAAAATAAAACTGGACACATACCCTGCAAACATTCCAATGCACCTGTACACACATACTTTACAGACATATTGGTTACATTTTTAAAGTAACATGCCCAGCATTGTTCATCTATACACACATCAAGATATACTTTATTTAGGGCTGCTTATTATCGGGTCTGACCCCACATGAACCCGCATAGTTTCTGTCCAAGCCTGACCCGAACCCAAACCACGGCAGCAGTATGGGGCCCAAGCCTGTTTCAAGACCTGTATTCCATCTGTGAAATGAAATGTACTACAAGTTTAGGGCAACTGAAGTCTTTTCAGTGCAACAGGATTTTCAGCACAGCCGAAAAAACTGCTATATGCCATATTAAGTAGAGATTGTACTGTATAACAATGCTCCTAATCAATGAGATTTGGGTGTCTTGGGACTCTTCTAGGCAACTGCTGTCAGTAACACGAAAAAAAATCAATGAGTCAAATTTCACTAATCAAACTATGCATAACAGCAGGTTATTGATTATAGCATGGACCAATTGGGTTAGACCAGAGAATCAAGCTGCTATGTCAGAAGCAACAAAGGCAGGGTCCCACAGGTACTCTATCTGTAACAAGAAGAAAGGAATAGGAAGGGTGGATTGAGCTGAAGGTGGTCATTGTTAATATATAGCATATTTTTGTTAGACTAGTTCTGCCTGGTAAATTCCCACTGTGTCAAACCTCTCTGCTCCCAGTTTGCTACACAGGCTTGATGTTATACATGTGCAGTCTCCAAGCCCAAGCCAAGGTAACCCTGATGAGATCATCAGGAGTTTGCCCGTAAACTTTCCTGTACTTAGTTCCACCGTATGGAGGGGCGACGTGTCCCTGAGTTATCTGAACTTCTGTGTTCCAGTCAGGTGTTTCCTCATGGTCTTCCTGAGGAGTTCACCCTGATCTTCACCCTGGCGTTGAAAAAGGCTGCCCTGCGAGACACCACCTACCTCTTCCAGATATCTGATCAGCAGGGATACCCACAGGTGCTGCTCACTCTGTTTCCTCATTGCCGGCATTACGCATTCCTGCATTCTTTCCCCCTTCCTTAGCCTCTCTTTCCTCCTCGCTTTCCTCCTATCACTATATCTCCCCTCTCTTCCTCGCTCGACCTCTTAGCTTTTATTCATCATGCCTTTTGTCTACTCATTCCTCCTGTCTCTAATCTCCTCTCCTTTGCATAGTCATCCACTTTCCCCTTCGATTTCTTCTCTCGCATGACACCTTCCCAATTCTCCCCCTCTCATTCCACGCATCTTTTGTCCCCTTTTTTTTCCATGCGATCCCCCTCCCTCTCTCGCTATCCCATCTCTATGTCGCTCTTCCCTCCATCATCTTCTACTCTCCTCTTTCATTCACTTTCATTGTTATTCAAGTGTGTTCCATGATGAAGCACTGGAGTCCCTCAGAGTCCCCATAATCACTAAGAGTCTGAGTCCAAATTTAAATACTCAATATGTATGATAGATGAAGGCCAAGTCGCCTCATTAGGAGTGATTGATTGGCTGTACGGCTTGTGTATGTAATTCATATGTCTTCCCTGTTACCTCATCTCTGTTACTGTCCTACAGCTTTGTTGGGTCTAGCAGCTTGTACATATCACTCTTTGTTAAAGCCACTACCAGTCAGACAACTTCAGATACAGTTCATTGGCATGCTGAATAAATTGGTTGGTGTTTAATTAGCACTTGTGTTGGAACCCAGCTCTCTGTAAACCTCAACGGCCCCGATGGCACCCTGTCCCTGCGGGCCAGAGGTGTAGAGCCCGCAGCTGACCTGGTGAGCTGCGTTTTCACCGGGGAGGGGGTGGAGGCCCTGATGGACTTCCGCTGGCACAAGGTGGCCCTCAGCGTGCAACAGGAAGCCGCCTCCCTCCACGTGGATTGCAACTCCATTGAGACCAAACCCCTGGAGCCACGCGGAGTTCTGCCCACTGACGGATACACTATGCTGGGCATACGGGCTTCAGATGCTGGGCCTGTGCAGGTATGGATCCGTAGAGAACTGGACAGAAAATACTGATATGAAAGGAGAATTTGTGTGAGCTTTTGATTAAATATGCAGTGTATTACTGGTCTATCTTGGCTTCTGAAGAGCTGTTGATCAAGTTTAACCGCTTCAGTGTAAATGTCATCTAAACTTATTATTTGAAAGCGTGGTGACCTTTAGTCTCGCTCTGTGTGAAGACCAAACTGGTACTTGTCTGTTTTAGAAGTTCATTCAATAAACCAAATTCCCTTATTGGGATCTGTACCATAGAGAAAAGCATGGTAGTGCTTTGTTGAATAATGTAAAACAGTATACCCTTGACATATACAATTTTTATAACATACCGGTCTTTTTCTACACCTCCCTGTTTCGAGCAGGTGGACAGAGTGAAATATTTCTAGTGAACCAACCTCCCATAAAGGCCTTTGTACTGCAATCCTTCATTCTCTGTGTATTTTTTATGTGGATATGTTTTAGATCACACGTTATGCTGCTGAGGTGCTAGTTTTTTTGAGGCAATCACATTCATTTGTGATTAAAAAAGCGAGTGGACTACCCAGGAGAATTGGCGCTGAATATACTGTAGATCCAGTAATCCAAGCACTTAGTTTGACGATCTATTAACTAGCCTAGTTAGGAAGCAGGCAGGGGATTTTGTTAGCATAGGGTGTTCTACGCACGCACACACACACACACACACACAACACACACACAGACATGCATGCATGTAAACCTCAGGATAAATTGCTTTTCTAATACTTATATAAATAAGAAATAAATCGGCTCTCAGCCTTGTTTACTGCCTCATTTAAACTTTATTTACATTATTAGACAAACAAAACGGAGGATTTTTGGAGACCTGCATGTTAAATATATCAAACTCTGTCTCTCCCTTTCTTTCTTAGATGGACATTCAGCAGGTGATGCTGTATTGTGACCCCTCTCTCGCCGTTCAGGAGGCCTGCTGTGAGATACCTGGAGCACGGGTGAGAACCCCAACTAACTGATAAACAAAAATTAGCAATAACAATAAACTTGTGTGGAAACCATTTACAACGTCCCTACTCTGGATTACATCCATTCTATATGTAAGAGATGATGTAGAGCGAGTATGTCATTATTGCAAATTGAACTCTGATAGGGTGATGCACGACCCCCCATCTACTTACTTCAGAAATCCACAATTTGACACAAAATATTGATTTAAAAATGATCAGAATGTGGCCAGGTTGGTTCAGTGGTAGAGTGCACATGTACTGAGAGGTTTATGCCTTGACGCAGAGGTCCAGGGTACAACTCTGACCTGTGACCATTTCCTGCATGTCTTCCCCCCTTTCTCACCTAACTGTCCTGTATAAAATTAAAGGTGGAAAAGCCCAAAAACAGCAATGGCTTTAAAATGGTATCTTTAGAGGTTTCAGGCGCCTGCCATTCTGGAGAAACTTGGATCAACGTACAGTATATACTCAGCTAAAACTAATCTGAACCTCACTGACTATAACTCAACACTTGCAGCTGCTTCACAATAAAAGTGATAGTTATTTGCTGAAAGATCATTGTGCAACAGCTGCAAGAAAAGCTGAGTTTGCATTATCAAATGCAACCGTAAACAGTGTCTGCATTTATCTCTTACATTACACTTTGTCTTCATTAAGGGTTATGCTTAATTATTTTCTTCCAACTCATTTTAGGTGGTCAGAAAGAAAAAGAAAACTGAGATTATGATATGCAGGAGAACCATTACTATATAGCACTCTATCAATTACTTGGCATCAGGCTTCTACAAATATGAAAAAGCCTCCCTTATGTTAGTTAACACAATATTATTCAGTGGCTTTGTTTAACACGGGGTATTATGTTCACAAATTGACTGGGGCTTAGAGTAATTCCAATGCGTGCATCATTTCTGGCTTGCCAATATTGTTTGTACTCCTAATGCGTGACTAAAAGCCTAATTGAAAGTATCTCAGAAAGACAATTATTATTTATTGCATTATTGTTAACGGGCTTCAGAGAAATAGAAAACAGATTCATTGGAACTTAATACATCGGCATGTTTCTTTTGGACAGATAAAAACAGAGCAAGTGATCGTTCGGGTATGGCGAGAATAGCAATCAGCTCTTGGGTTTATTTTTAAGCTGAAGGTTTTTTTGTGCTCAGCCAACTTTTTGTCAGAATTTTTTTGGTCTGTGCTTGTGTGTCTGTGCGTGCGTGCATGTGTACGTTTTCTTTTCATTACCGAATGAATTTTTAAGAGGGATACAAATAGGGTGAGAAGTTCCCTCAGAAGTTTGAAACTGTAGAGTCCTCCGGAGGAAGGACTGCATGCTGTGGAATTGTTGATTAGAGGGTTTGAAGAAGGAATCCTCTTCTCCTCTGCTCAAGGCATGTTTGCTGCAGGGCTCCCTGCAAGCTGCCTTTAAAATGAGAAGTGGAGGAGCATGCGTGCACAAATGTGGACACCTGCATGCTCATAGGCTGCTTGAAACACAAAGGAATGAGATGGATTTTGGGGTGGAAAAATCAAATCCCAATTTTTCTGCCAGATATTGCGATTACGATTTGATTTGCAATTATTTGATATATTATTTACATGACACACCATCAAAGCTGCTCTATATTCTTATGCAAGGAAGAGAACATGAATTGACAGCAATATGTGTTCTTATTTTAATAAGCATGGAACAGTCAAAAACAGAACATTTATCTCAAAGCTAATGTTATAATAATAATAATAAAAGTACTTTCCCTAAACTGAACTCAGTTCAATAGCAGCTTGCCCCTGCAACGTTCATGTTAAATAAAGTCATACAAAATAATGAAAAATCCACTGAAAATAGGGCAAATTATTGTAAACAATCTGTGATCTGTAACATTATTCCAGCATCTATCTTGTAAAATAAAACAGTAAATATAATATTAAAAAGAGGAATACATTTTTTTAAACCAAAACACCAAACATTCAATTAAATATTCATATTTGGTTTCTCATGGTCTTCAGGATTAGCTTTTCAAATTCTTTCTAATCGTGATTTTGATTTAAAAACGTTCAGCCCTAGTGCATATAACGTTTCATGGTACAGAAAAGTACCATTTTGGCTCAGTTTGACAGTGTTTGTTTGGTTCTGTTTAACATACCAGCTTTTAGATGTCATTATAATGAATTTTGAGATGAGTACCCTATTTTTCTGGGATCATGGATCATGTCAGTTGGTCCATCAGCCTAAGCTGTTTTTTTGTGTTTAATGCTAATTAGCAAATGTTAGCATGCTGACAGGCTAAACTAAGATGGTGAACATGCTAAACATGCTAGCCTTGTCATTGCGGGCATGTTAGTGTGTTGATGTTAGCCTTTAGCTCAAAGCACCGCAGGGCCGAAGTACAGCCTCATGGTCGCCGTTTCCATTTTTTCTACAAGAAGGTCCCAAAAGAAATGTCTCTTACAATAGTACAAATATTGGAATATAATGTACAACAACTACATTAATACATAAGACTAAATCAGGAAATATTTCATTTGTATACTTTAGGTCCAATTTTTAAATGTTGCGCAGTGTATAAACTTCAGGATTCAGGTTGGGAACCACAATGTTCTTCTACACTGTCTCACATTTTTTCTATTGTATGTTTGCAGTGCCCACCAGACGCTCACAAGAGCCGCCGTGCTGCTGAGAATGACCTGTTGGAAAACACTTTTAACCAGGTAAAAAAAAAAAAAAAAAGAACATGACACACAATTACACCATTTACAGTACCATATACTGAAAATACTCATCTTATTAGATATTGTAACACTGTCAACAAACACAAACACTGTCACTTCTATCATGAATTATCACAACATGTGGCTCCCATCAGGCAGAGACATAACCCATACAGACACAGACGAGGACTTGGCCTTTAACAGATGTCTTCTTGGGACAGTTTGAGTTGTTTATCTGAGTTCTGCTGGCAAGGAAGAAACGGGCCTGGGACTAGGTCTTTTTATGGCTGCTTCAATACAGCAATGATACATGAAGTATAACATAAAGGCATTTATTTTAGTTACCACAACTGCTTGTTTCATCATTCATATTAATAGGATCTATATCCAATTATTTATGCATTAAGGCCTGGTGTATGTCTTGTGGAGAGCTGGTGTTAACTTAGAGCTCTGGCAGACTTAGAGGCACCGTAATCAATCCCAAAGATGGTTCCAGTCCGACACAATTACAATAACTCAGAAATAACTCAGACATGCCATCTCTCTGTGTTTCTCTCTCTCTCTCTCACCTGCCATTCCTTCTCTCCTTGCTCTCTGCTGTCAGTTGCAGACTGTTTTAATTTAAGTATTACGATGCCTTGCTTTATATAGTTCAACATTCCACGACTAGTAATGTTACCATTATCTTCTTTACAGATGTGTAACTGTCATGACTGCACTGCAGCCCCACACACATTTCTGTCCGCATTCCCCACTTGTATATCTATGCTGTCTCCATTCTCTTTTGCCCTATTTCACAGCATGCTCATACATGCACAGACTCAGTTGAGTTGTTTCTATTTTTATCTGGATGTTAGTAAATGATCAATGTAATCCAAGATTCCAGTGTGCAGGCCAGATGTTACTGATTCCTAGCACCACTTTTATTTAACTAAGCCTCACTGAGTGTATTTAATACTCCGAATACTTGGAATGTCATGTGTTCTGTATGTGGGAAGAGTACAGCTCTTTATTGCTATGGAGTGAGCACAGGGTAAATTTGGGTCAGCTGTTGATGAAATACTGTAGATGTACTGTATATTCCTTTGTTAACTACATAATATAGCCTAAAGTTTTCCCCCATTTTTCTTCAAATGTCTGTTTACAAGTCATAGGGAGTACTGCTGGATGTGTGAAGAAAAGTTGTATTAACCCTTTTGTGGCTGAAGAAGGAGCTGAGTGAAGTCTGTTAAATTGCCTAAATTTAATCCCTTGAGTCAGCGTTGGCTGTGTCTCAAGGCTACTAGTTTGAAAATGAAAAAAAAAATAACAAAATGGAGGTGGAGTTAGAAAAGAAGTGCTCTTACCAGAGCTGCTCAAGGCCTCATTAGCTGCTAAAAGCAGAACAAACCCACCTCTCCAACTGAATTTCCTGTTGTCAAGTTGCATTGTGGGTAATGTATGCACCAGCTTTTGACTAGAAAAAAGGATGTGGGGAATACCAAAATGAGAATGATCTTTGGTTATGCTGCATTTTAAAGGTTCATAGTAAATCTGTCAATTTTATAGGAGTGCAACGCTTAGTGCTCTTTTAAAGCAATAGCTTGATATTTTTGGCAATAGTTTGATATTATATTTGTTTTCTTGCCAATAGTTAGATTGGGAGGTGGAAACAAATGTCATGTTTCTCCTCTAAGTATTAAGCTAGAAGTCACTTAGCTAGAATTAGTACTGCTTTAAGGCTGGGAAATGTTCACTCTATCATAGATTTGGGGACTCCACGTCTTTATTAAAGCTAAAGTGATGCTCACACTAAGTGAAATATTTAAACCAATGTTCTTGTTTAGGTTTTTACCATCAAACTGAATTGCCTTGTTCATTATTTTCTACACATTAATCCCCAAATTCAGCCTGACATATCTGGTGTCTTTGGGATTTCCAATAGAATGTTTTGGTTTCAACAAGAAGATTATGGGATGAATTTACTCATCGGACATGTAGAAATCAGCCACATCTTCTTTTGTCTGTTTTGACAATTACTAGTCGAATCAGGTTTGGTGCAAAGGTGTGTGTACCATTGATCGTGTCTGTGTTTGGGTCACAGAAGTTACTGCCTTCCTGAGGTATGACAAATCTCACCCACACTGTTTCTCATTTTCCAGTGCTTTCAACCTTTTTCCTCCCCCCTTGCTTTCAGCCCAGCTCCCATCTGAAAGGTCATCTGGTCCTCAGAGGACCCAAAGGCTTTTTTTGTGTCTTGTTTCGCTGATCTCAGTGTGTTTCTTCTTGATTTTGTTACGTTGAAGTCCAAAACCAGCTTTACAAAGTCTTCTCCCTTCGCTCCTTTGCCGAAACTCTTACCTATTCCACTTCATCTAACTTTCTGCCTTGAACAAATTGTTTCCGGTCAGCTTTCCAGTCCTTCCTCCATGCTTCTTGATGTAACCCTGTGAACAGAAGGGTCCATCTCTTTATTTGCCCCTGGGCTCATTGGGTACAGTAACTCATCTGCTTTCATCTCTTTTTTCACTCAGAATAAAGAATAACTGTTAATGACCTGTGTGTGAAACCAAGATGGCCCTTATTTCTCTTTTCTTCGATGTGGATCTGATGCAATGAATTGAAATAACAACAGGGATACCCTGCACATGGAACAGGAAAACAACCAAAGATGCCAAAGATCTCATATGATGTTGATATTATAGAGATATTTAAAAAATGCAATTGCTGTCATTCCTGGGATCACCTTCAAGCGTTAGTAAGAACTGCAGCAGAACTGCCAGTGACTGGGTATATAAACCTGATGTATGTGCTCAAAGGTTTGAAAAATATTTCAAAAATGAAGATTATTGTCTTGATACAACTTGAGCCAAAATGGAGCAAAACACGCTAAATAATATTTCTGGGAATGCTCTTTAAAGCTATTGCCTTTAGCGTGCCTTGATATGGTTTGAGACAGTGTTGGCTGTTAAATCTGACAACATTAGTGTCTAAACATAGACAGAAAGCAGTTTTGGACCAATGTGAAGCCAATATGGCAATAATATCGAGGTCATGTTCAGATGTTCAGAGATCTGATGTTGTCTTTCTTTTTTTCATTTCTGTTTTTCCCTTTTCTTTCTATCTACCAACAGGAGATTTTCGCATCAAAGGATCTGGCAGAGAAAGTAAGCCTCACAATCCACACACACACACACACACACACACACACACACAGTCTTGTCTCACTATCTTTATGGGGACCAGTCATTGACATAATGCATTCCCTAGCCCCTTACCCTAACCTTAACCATCAAATCTAAATGCCTAACGCTAACCCTAACCATAACCTAATTCTAACCCTGATCCTAAAACCAAGTCTTAACCCTCAAACAGCCCTTTAACGTTATGGGGACCAGCATTTTGTCCCCACAAAGCTGTCAGGACCCCATAAGTATACTGTATTTCCAGTTTTTGGTCCCCACAAATGTAGTAAAACCTGGTACACACACACACACACACACACACACACACATTTGATTTTACAGTATTGAATTTCTAATGACTGGTTCAGTGGCTCAGACCAAGACAATGTGCCTCAAAGCAAGTCTCAAGCTCCCCCAGTCCCAACACATGCAGGTTCAGTTGAATTGGAGACTCTTAAGAGTCCAATGTTGAGGGTCCAGGATTAGCAAGTAAATGGGTGGATAAGGATGTATGCACCGCTGATGTGTGTGCAGTGTGTATGTGTGTTGTGCATGGGTTTATAAAAAGAAATAGTCCATCGCTATTTCCTCCTCCCACCACAACACGTACCTAGATTGCTGATGGACCGAGGACTGATTTACACCTTATTATGCACCGAGTGTCAGATGGGAGTTGCCGCTGCCTATTCTTTTTGTCATTCACCTACAGAAGGCATGTTTTGTTCACAAATAGACTGCAAAACTCTAGACGCTTCATTATGTTGCTCCTGTGTGTGCTATCTAATGCAGCTGGCCACCTCCCCTGACTTTCTCAATGTAGGTTATTACCTGGTTGGAGCACAAAACTTGTCTTGCCACTGGGGGCAAACACTCGCAAAGAAGCAAAAGTGACTTTGTTTGTGTTCTGTGGGTTTAATTTGGTCAAACTACAGAGGCGACCGTTTTTTCTATGGTAAAAATACGCATAGTACCCATAGAAATCCATTGATACTGTATATATCTTAAATTATGCATTGCAACACAAATGCCAACAAATATGCACAACCAATTTCACAATCCCGGTGTTTATGTCATGCTGCTCCAGCTATTCCTCTGTAGCTTGTTCCTGCTACATCAGTGGCTCCCTGGAACACAAAGGATTTTTGATTTGATTTGATTCTTGTATTAAGAATTCCCTTCACAGGAAAAGACATCCAATACAATCGAGGATAAAAACACAATAAAGTCCAGGACTTATTTCCATTGTGGTCCTCAACACGTAACATCAGGGCAAGACAAGACACGTACAGAAGGTGTAATACACATTGACAAGATATAACATTTCAGGATTATTTGCCTAAAACAAAATCCCAGCATCTATTTCCTGTGTTTGCCTTTAGATCATGCATCAGAGTAATATATCATGCATTTGAGAAAGTGGCACTAATAAACCCCCAAATATATATTTGATTCTACATCTTTTAAAACATACAACCCAGGCAATTACTGATTACTAAAAGCGTTTTTACTGAGATTAGATTTTCATCAGTGGGTTCTGGGTGTTTCCCTTGTTCTGTCAAGTCCTGGCAGCAATGCCATAAAAATGCCAAAAAATGAGCCCTTTGTGATGTTTAATACCAAAAAAACAAAATCAGCCTGTCTTTTGAGATGTTTAGACTAATAAATGAGCATAGCTTTTGGCATGCATAATGTCGAATGAGAGCCTGTGTATTGGGATTGTGGATGTCAAAAAGTTAATTTGTGTGGATGTTAAATACTTAAAGTATGACACTAATTAGAATACTTGTGCCAAACTTTGTACTGGGATTCCAATTATGAAACTGGATACTATTAAAGCTGCACTAATCAATATTCATATATTCAGTATACACTGTGTATATATATATATATATATATATGAGACAAATAGATACTATGACAACATGAAAATGATTGTTTGTGGTGGCACACACGCGCAAAGTTATCGCTGATGTCTTTTCCCTCAGCTCTACAGAGCGCTTTAGCAACTAGAGCGTACATAATGGAGCATTTAGCAGCTAAATTGGGATTGTTTCGAATTTTTTTCTCTAGAGGATTGTACTGCCAACATTAATATACATAAAGACAACCCATTTATTTCAAACCATAACTTAGTGCCATAGGTTAACAATGCATAATAGGATGTTTACTGTGAAAAACAAAAATGCCAAGCCTAACAGTCATCTCCGTTTTACTCATATAGCCCCCAATATCACAAGTCACACATTTGCCTCAAAGTAAAGGAAAGGAGGGAGAGAGAGAGAGAGAGAGAGAGAGAGAGAGAGAGAGAGTAGAAGAGTGCTTGAGTCTCCTGGAGTATGAAGAACCATATCCAGAACATCTGGAATGAGGCACCAACAGCCAGGGGAGGGAGAGAGAGAGAGGTCCCAGGATGACTCCTGCACAGAGAAGCCAGAGTGAAAAGAGAGGACAAGGGGGAATAGAGAGAGAGAGAGAGAGAGAGAGAGAGAGAGGAGGTAGGCACACAGCATCATGCTTATGGGACACCAAACAAACTGAAGGTTAGAGAGATTCTGAGGTTTTCAGAAAAACACTGCATCTCGTACTGTATAAATACAGGCAGTAAACAAAAATACAATACATAAATACACACAAGTCGACAAAAAAACGTATAAATACACACAATATACAAATCAACATAGCAGCTTAATATACATTACACATAGTCTTTGTGATCTTTAGAGATAAGTTGGGCTTAGTTACACGGATATTTTAGAGAGAGCAGCTCTTTTACTGCAATCTGACTTTTTCCATTTCAAAGCTGAATGCAGAGAATAAACAATAAGGGCAAAGCTGCCGAGGTTTAAAGTGGAACTGTATGAGGACTTGACTAAGCCCACGGCCAGACAAGAGCTCGGAAAGAGTGAATCGTCATTGCAGCGGGTCGAGCCAGCCATTGATAGATTTGTAGCTCGTAGGAAGGGGGGGAGGGGGGTGGGGGGCGGAGGAGAAAATGGAGAATTACACATCTCTCTGTGCTGTTACTTGCCACCTTCCATGGTTTCAGCAAGCTGAAATGTGCTGCTTCAATGTATACAAACTTCCTGGTGTGTGAATGCATGACTCCCAGAAAACAAAACGAGTGGGGGAATTTGGCTTTAATTACTCGCTTCCGCTAAACATTGCTTCAGTTATTTATAATGGTTATCCTTATTTGGTATGTGTGTGTGTGAGTGCACCCTCCTGTGAGGAGCAGCTGGTCTCCTCACTTCTGTGCTGTGGGAATCAGACATTCCTATTGATCATTGTCTCCAATGGGAGCTGTGTGTGTGTGTGTGTGTGTGTGTGTGTGTCTATGTGTTTGTGTGCCCTCTTCATCCACCCACCTCCCATCCTTTTTTAACTGCATACTGTAGCAGCACAGAGGTTCAGCACACAGTTTAGTTCTGTGTAACAGTGCCTCCTCCTGGCGACTACCGAGACTACAACCCATCTTCACAAACGTCCTTTTTACTCAGACACACAGTGAATATTAAATAAAGTTCAATAATAATAATTCTCTCTCACTGTGTCTGTCTGTCTGTCTGTAGTGTGCTGGTTATTTACTCCTGAATAGGAAAGAAAATGTAAGGATCTCTGATCTTTACTTTCACTTCTTTCCATTAGATCATGTCAAAAATACACCACAGCGGAGTGTGTGACTCTATGTGTGTGTGTGTGTGTTTTACAGGTAGCTGCTGGGTTGAAAGGGGAAAAAGGCGACCGGGTGAGTGTGAAAGACATGACCAAAATACATACACACACAAATCTGTGTGTGTGTGTAGTCAGACTAATATCAGCGGAATGTGTGATGTCATCCCATGTGACCAGACATGCCTAGCACTGAACACTGATACCTATCTACGTACACACTCCAATACAAACACTTGGTTTCTGCCAACCAACTAGTTGATATGCATTCTTAGGTTGCTCGCTGATTCCGTTCATCACCCATAAGCAATCATTCTTCTTTTCTCCCTCTCTCTCCATCTCAGGGGGATGGCTGTTCTGGCTCCAATTCAGCTCCAGTAAGTAACTTTTTACCATTGCGTCCCACTCGTTTGGAATTAAAGCATTGTCTAGGACCTACAAATTTGCCAAAACATGGTCTGTGATAATACATGCCAACCAAGTGTCTCTGACATTAGTGCACAGAGGGACCCAAGGGCCAGAAGGGAGAGAGAGGTGAGCCGGTGAGTGCCAATCTTCTGATACAGGTTACAGCACCGCATCCCACTGCCTCCCAACCCTTCAGCTATTTAGTTGATCCTTATTCAAAAAGCCATTTTCAAGCATCCAGTCCCAATATTAATTATGCATGGAAATGAGTGTGTGCTTTGTATGTGTGCCTGAATTTATTTGTGCAGGTCTCCAAGACCGCATATACGTGTGATGCATCTGATTCATGCATCTGTATGTACAGTTTCTGTGTGTGTATGTGCGTGCGTATGTGAGTGTATGTGTGTGTGTGTGTGTGTGTGTGTGTGTGTGTGTGTGTGTGTGAGCGTATGGTTCCAGCTAGTAGTCCATTCGGGTTGCTGACTGGTCACTGTGTTGTTTGCTATGCTCCAGTGGTGTGTGTGTGATGTCTCTTTAGAGCCAGGTCATTGATCTGGACCTTGTCTCCATTCCTCCTCTCCACAGGCGCTGCCTGCCAACTGGGGCGAAGCAGCACGGTACAAGGTAAAAGGTTAAAGAAACTCTCATTGATGAATAATGAAGATATGACCTTTTTAATGCCCATCTAATTCATTTCTAACCCCTTATTTTATTTGACTTTTCTCTCTCTTTGTTTCTCCTCGTTTTTTCTCTGGCCCTGTCCAGGGAGAAAAAGGTCAGAAGGGAGAGATCGGTACACAGGGTCTCACAGGCACTCCAGGCAAGGATGTAGGTGTCTTTGACTTATTTATTATTTATATTGTCTTCATGCTGTATATATGAATCAATAAAAGTGTCTTTCAGACATGACATTTGCTTTGAGGTTAAGTCAAACCGTTGAAAATATATATTTTCAGTACCACAAATGCTAAAATAAGCATGCACTCAAATACACACTAGTACACACAAACACACACTTACACAGCCATTTTTATCTGGCTAAGAGTGGATATCCAGTAAACTTATACGGTATTACTCTTTAAGCTTAGACCCCCTCACTCCCGTGGCGTTAAGTCGGCCTGTTAATGCCTGCTAGATTAGGCTGGAGCAACAAAGCTTGCACAATCAATGCTGCCTCATTGACTGCGCCGTTCGTCTCTCACACACAGGCAGGCGCCCATTCAGGAAGACTTAAACCTTTTAATCTTCCGTGTTCAGCGCAGTGATCCTGTAGACGCATGAAAAGTTTTGAGGGACAAATTACAACGTGTGTGTGCTCTGAGATATTCCCTCTCTGGTTTCCGGCATCAGACACGCTCACGTTCAGCTGTTCACCATGCTGAGTGCTTGTTATGGACAGATGGATTGGTGGAGAATATATTTCCTTAAGCTATCTGACATTCTGAATTTGAATGTTCTTGTTGATGTGACTTGAATCAGCCAGCTATAAAATATTGCATGTGCACCACTGAAGAGAAAACCTCTTTCCAATTTCCAATTGTGAAATGTCAACAAACAGGGGGAAATCAACAATTGACTTTTGACAATGTATGACAACATTTTGTAGATGTGATTGATTATTCTGGGCTGGCCCTGACTATCTCAGTGACCATACTGATGCTGTCACCTTTCTCTCTCTCTGTCTGTCACCGTTTCCCAGGGTCGAGCAGGGTCCATCTGTGTCATCGGCCCCAAGGGAACAAAGGTCTGTCTTCATTGACTTTCTACCATCAACCTGTCAGTCATATATATTCAGTTCAGGTTGGATTTACAGGGTTTCCCCGCTGGGTCTTAAAAAAGTCTAAAATGTAAGGCCTTCAAAAGTCTTGTTCTAGTTCTGATATCCTTTTCAACAAGTCTTAATTTCCCTAGGTCAATGCAACGCTACCTCTAATGCTAATTGAAATGTTCCCGCAGCTTTAAAATGTTTGTTTTTTAATTCGGTGGTGTTGTAGTTCTTTCCGTCGCTAGTTCAAATATAAATTGCTGTATTACGACTACGAATGAGACCAACAGGCAACTTATTTTGCCTCCAATATACACACCAGCCCTATAATGCCAATGAGGAAATCAGGGAATTGTTTCAGAAGATGTTTCTGGACTCTGACATCTGACTTATTTTTTTTCATATACAGTGTTTTTTTTCATCAAAGTATTATTTATAATGGTCTCTAAAAAGTAAAAGTAAAGAGTCTTAAATTTGACTTGGTGAAAGCTGCAGAAACCCTGATTTAATAGAGCTGTGGTGAACTCGTTTTCCCAGGGTACCCCAGGTTTGGTGGGTCCTGAGGGTTTGGCTGGGGAGCCAGGGAAGCCTGGATCTCCAGGCCCACCGGGAGTCGGAAAGCCTGGCTTACCAGTAAGTGTGTTTTTTAATTTTATTTAATCCTCTGGTGAAAATAAAGAAGCCTATGTGCACATATTGGATGGTGATAACTGGTTATCGTAATGTCCTTACACTCGTCTTCAAGATGGTCTCAGTTTGATCAATAAAAGTATAACTTAGAATTTATTAGACTTTGATCTCAGAGTTGCAGGGCAGGACTTGACAGGACTCCTTCTTGTGGTGCAGCAATCATTGTCTTAGTCAGAAGGCTAAAAGTGTCTTCAGGCATCTCAAAAGATTCACGTACTTTGTTTTCCTGTCAGGGCCCTCCTGGTGAACCGGGTGGTGCAAAGGGAGACACGGTAGGTTCACCATTTGACACATAATGTTGTCCTCCCCCCATTTATAATCCCTTCAAAAGAACATATTTAGAACATGATGGGTGAAGGGATATGAATAGGAATGTAGGGGAACCACTGATACAGATGAGCACATACACATCATCACACCTTTTTCCCACTGTGGTTGAAGGATTACATAACCTCCTGTAAATTCAGAAATTCTTACACTAATAATAATAATTTATTAATCCTGCAAGGGAAATTACAATGTTTTCACTCTGTTGTTATAATTATACACATTACACACAGGCCTGAAGTACACACATTACCGATACATGCACTAATGATGTCAGAGTGAGGGGACTGCCCATGAAAAGGCATCATAAACAGTTGGGGGCTCAATGCCTTGCTCAAGAGCACCTTGGCAGTGCCCTGGAGGTGAACTGGCTTCAGTTACCAGTTCATCACCATACTTTGGTCCATATGGGGACTTGAACCGGCAACCCTCCGGTTCCCAACCCAACTCCTTACTGACAGAGCAGCTGCCACCCCTTGCTTTTTGCCACCCTTAGGCTAGTAAAACCCCAAATGACATACTAGACATAAAAAACATGGTTTTCTCTTTATCTGTAACTGTAGTCTGATTTGTGTTAACAGGGAAATACCGGACCTCCGGGAGAGAAAGGGCTGTCAGGAGATCCAGTGAGACTCTTTTAAACATTGATTGATATTCAGGAGTGCATGCATGAGCTTCAGAAAGGGATCTGTCTAATCTGACTGAGCGGATACATCAGTGTTTGACTGGGGTCCTGCTGTTTTCATAGGGACCAAGAGGACCAGCAGGGTTTAAAGGAGACAAGGTACTTGCAAACATTGTTTTTAATCTCTGAATCTGTACGCCTGTGTGCTCTCTCATCCCCTTATTGACTTGAGTTCAATCTTTAGGGGGACCCATGCGAAGTATGCCCCGTGCTGCCTGCAGACGTGGGTAACACAGTGGCTGTGCAAGGGAAGCCAGGCCCTAAAGGAGAGCCTGGGTTACCAGGGATAGGAGAGAGAGGACCGCCTGTAAGTACAACGGTTTGAGCTCAATCTCAAACTGTAATGTATTCTGAACCTACCCTGAATGGTTCAGTTTACCATTTTTACGATCTCACTACACGTTTTATTAGCGAGTCGTAGTCACAGTCTGAGCTGTAGCTGACAATAGAACCTTGAGCACTTGTTTGATAGTGTATATATTTTATTTTTCTTATCATTTTAAGGTTAAGGTATTTATTTATACCTCTGGGTTGTATTCTCACTGCACCTTAAGAAGCGAACGCATGAAACGCTGTCAAAAGTTTATGCTTCAAGGCAAAGGTCATTTTGTTATTGCAATTGCATCATATTTTCTCTCTCTCGTTATCGCTCTCTCTCTCTCTCTCCGGTGACTCAGCACTCAACATGCTGTGCATTGTGTTTCTCTTCCTGTTCATTCTACATCTCCCGACTTAACCCCAGCAGGTGAAAAAAAAGGGAGTGATTTGTGGTAGGGAAAAAGAATATAAATCTAGAGCCTTATGAGATTCTCAGTGCAACGATTTCCAATAATGCAAGCATCCATCTGTCATACCTGGTTAGGGAAGAGGGGGAAGGAGGTAGAGCAACAGAGAGAGAGAGAGAGATATGATGACCTCACTCTATCAAAGTTGAACTAACAATAACTTCTGGCTCATCCCTGCTCATGTCTTTTCTTTTCTTCCCCTATATGTACCAGGGGCCTCTGGGCGCAGATGGCAAGGTGGGACACAAGGTATAGAGTCGTTCATTTACAGCTTATGGTTCATTCAGATTCTGTGGAAGCGTGACCTATACACACACGCTCATCTGCGTTCCTATATATTCAGACTTGCTAACATCAGCAGCAGAAGACTCTCTCTCCTGAAGCAGATGCAAGCACACTAGCTGAACTAAACTCCACAGAATAGAACAAATTGCTCACACACAGACATGCACACACACACACACACACACACACACACACACACACACACACACACACACACACACACAATACAAATGGCCACCTTAGTATATCTGTAACCATGTGTCCATTAGGGCTGGTAACCGAATTCAGTACTTTTTAGGCACCGAAAGAATTGCCTCTAAGTATCAAGTATCAAAAATTCTGTGTCATTCAATACCCAATTTCAATACCTAAGGAGTTAATCTGATCAGCATTGGTGAGCCAATAAGCATGCAGCATGCTTCTGTGAAGATATACTAATGAATGGGGTTTCGGTATCGGTACCAGTATTGAATATTATTTAACGGTACCCAGCCCTATTGTCCATGAATGCCAACCAGCTCCACACACCTACCCACTCACACATAGTTGATACACCCAAACATATATCTGCCTAATTGTACCGCTGTATTGTTGCAATGCCACGTCGAGACGTGACATCTCAAAGCAAACACGTTCATCAGAGTGAGCTGGGACTAATTTGCCATCTTGGATGTCTGTGTTTTTCTTTGTTTTGGCAGGGGGAACCAGGATCACCTGGCATCAAAGGAGAAAAGGTCAGCTTTTATTAGGCTTAAGGTTAAACAATTTCTTGTTCAGACTACTTTACTCCGTTGCCAGATAGATAGAGTAGTAATTAGGGAACTTTGCGTTATGAGTCATGCACTATTTGCTCCTGTCTTGGAGCACCAGAGCATTTCTAACCATGCTATTTTAGAGTGTTTCTATTTGAATGAGTCGTGATGTGGATAATTATTTTGGTAGAAAAACTCTGACCCACCTTTGAACTGTCTACGCGCTTTAGGGAGAGCAGTGTTCTGTGTGCCCCACCCTCGGAGAGTTAACCCCTAACCTCGTCCCCAGGCGTCCTCAGCCAAACCCTGCAGCAGAAGGGCGAGAAGGGGGAACCTGGGATCGGACGGAAAGGAGAGCAAGTAAGTCTGTCAGAGTAAGAATGAATGTGATTCTAATGTGAACTGAAAAGCAGAGAAGTATACTCAAAAACAAAACCAAGGTGAAAGCCATAACAGACTGTTTTATCTTTGGTTATACTGAAAGGCAACAATTCTAAATACTGTAACATGCCTGGTAGAAGAAAACTGATAGGCTAATTGTTTTCATGATTTTGTTTATGTCAGTGTGTTTGCTTGCATGTGTGAGCAGCGATAAGCACCTTCATTAAAATGATCTATTGTTCAATTTATTTCCTGCTCCATAGGGGGAGCCAGGAAATGTAGGATCATCTGGTCTTAAAGGAGAGAAGGTAGGTAATATGAACTGAAACAGCACTGTGAGTTGGTGACCTCAATAGCAGACTAGATTTACATAAGGTGAACTGACTCAGTAGGTTGCAGAATGGGGCTCGTAATAGACTTTATGATGAGCATAATCGCAGCAGTGCGCTAATTCTAGGCCCCAAAACTGTCTGCCACAGGGATTTTACTCAGCAGGGAACTTATTAGTGAGAAGCTTAGCTCGTGAAAAACCAAAATCATTTGACATGACTGCCTGTAGGGTGCACCTTACCTATGAAATGTGAATTACCAATGCAAAAGACCTGGACAATTTTTTATCAATTTTTGAAATTCAGATGGCGTAGTGATTTTTGGCATTTTTTTAAACTTGTCTGCAGGGTAACACAGGCAGCATAGGAGCTGATGGTAAGCCGGTAAGTTGAGATTCAGTTCTTTGAAACAGAATGTCTTCACATCCAGATTCAGTGATGTTGTTACATGAAATATGTCTATGGAACAGGGAAAGCCTGGACCACGGGGACCTGGTGGCAAGGATGGACAGAAAGGCTCAAAGGTAAGAGAGCAGTGACAATTGTTTGCTGTGGAGTGCAAGGTTGGATGGATTTTGGACTAAAAATAGTGTAGTGTGTTTATTTATTCATTCTCAGGGTTAATGCACATTGATCAACATGATTGTAAATGTGGTCTCAGACCTTCCTCCACAGCGCTGCCATGGAGGGTCTGGCTAGTCCACACAGCATTCAGGGATGGGAAAAAAACATGCTCTGGTTTATTGGCATTCCTTTAAACTAGGGTGACCAGACGTCCCCGGTTTCCGGGGACAGTCCCCGGTTTTTGTGACCTGTCCCCGGAAATGTCCCCGGTTTTCACTGTGACTGACAGACCCGATACTGGACTGAAAGAAAACTCTGACCAAACGGAGCCGATCGAGCAGCGCTGCTCAGAGCTCGGAGATGTTTTAGAAAGCCGTGTTTTACCATGCTAAAATCACTGATTATTTACATGGAATCTGGTGGAGATATGCTGCTCTATACACGCTAAAATCACTGATTATTTACATGGAGTCTGGTGGAGATATGCTGCTCTATACACGCTAAAATCACTGATTATTTACATGGAGTCTGGTGGAGATATGCTGCTCTATACACGCTAAAATCACTGATTATTTACATGGAGTCTGGTGGACTTTTATGTTTTAAAAAATTATCTTAATTTTTAACAGAAATGTCAGCCTCCTTAGAAATCCTTTCCATAATGTTATCAGACTTAGAATATTAATCTGAGTCTGTCAGCAGCAAAACGAGCACTTTATGAACGTAAATACAAGCTGGACAATTATCCCATTAACTTCCATTGTTGATTGTTTCTCTGTTGCCGACTGCAGCGATCTCGTTTCATACTGCATCAATGTCAAAGGAAAATATGTCCTCAATAGTTTATATTGTATCTGATACTCAGCTCTAGGTCTAGTGTCCCCGTTTTAAGTTTTACAAAAATTAAAAACATGACGTGTTTTGGAGGTATTTACGCTTCTGAGCTGAAAATGTCCCCGGATTTAGTCTGAGATATCTGGTCACCTTACTTTAAACCATTCACAATCGTAATGGCACCGGATAGAGCTGAGGTGCCTCTGCTTACCATAATCCTTATAAATCCACCGAAGAAAGATGAAGATAATGGAAATCCAGTCGAAAAGAGTGAAATCTGGGGATTTTTTGTCGGCAACTGAGCAACTAGGATGTGGAACGTGGATATAGACTACTGTAAAAGTGCCAGTGTTAGCCAACATGCTAATTATTTTTAAGATTATTTTTTGGGCCATTTTGGTCTTTAATTGATAGGACAGTTGTGGAAAGGAAGGGGGGAGATAGAAAGGGGAAAGACATGCAGCAAAGGGCCACAGGTTGGAATTGAACCCAGGGCCACTGCGTCAAGGATCAAACCTTGGTAGATGGAGTGCATGCTCTACCAGATTAGCTGCCAGGTTGCTCCACCTGCAGGCTAATTTTTATTAAATTAATTAAAATTAAAATTAGAGCTAGTAAAGTACAGTATAGTATTTCAGTTTTGTCAATAACTACTTGACGCTAGATGCTATTAGCTAATTATGCACTTTGAGCTGAAAGGGGAGTTTCCTTCTTGGGATATTAAACATTTTCCATGTTGCTTTTGCGATCTATGCACAAGCGTCTCACAATTACAGTACCTTCAGAAACAAACCTGTAAGTGCATATTTAAGAAGGAAAAAATCCATTTAATACTTTATCTCGTTCCATGCCACATTAATGCCATATTTATTTCTTGACAGGGAGAGCAGGGGCTGCCTGGTCCTGGTGTTACTGGCCCTAAGGGTGAGAAGGTAAGCGTAGACATATGCATCTGCTTTTTGCACTGTTTAGCTTGATTGTCATGCAAACTAACCATCCTGACTCCCTGCCTTCCCCTAGGGCGAGTGTGGTCTGTGCCAGCTGTCCGAGGTCGGTAGCGGCCCCGCTGGCTATAAAATGCCTGATGGAGTAATAGGCAAGCAAGGCGAACCAGGCCTCCCAGGTCCACCCGGACATCCAGGTGTTGGAGCTGATGGCAAACAGGTACAAGATTATCTAGGGATTAAATCAAATACAGTTTATCCAAATGTACACAGACAGCTTTTTCAATAAAAACTGGATTTATCTTACATTCTGTTTTGAGAGGTTGCCTTGCTTGCCTTGCTTGCAATGGAAGCAAAACAATGAGATTGATCAAAAGGGCTAGAAAAATGACTGATGCTATCCTTGCACCTGTACAGTGTACAGTGATGCAGTATATCATTAATATTGCTGTATATCTATATATATATATATTGCTATTCCTGTGTGTATTTGTTTTTATTTTTTTGCTTTATGCTATTACATTTTTGTTATTGTGCTTTCATTGTGACAGAAGTTCAACAGTAAAAATGTATACTGCATACGGCGCCACTGTCAGAACACTGTCTTTATCGGAATTAATGACAGAAATTAAATTCCACACAACCAAAGCAGCATCTTGCTATCCTATTTTGTGGAACAGATTAAGCAGCATCTGGATGAGAGAAAAGTTTGAGATGCCCTGAGGGCGAATCAAGCATGATGTTTATTGTACAAATAGGATATGCAGGGATTCTCCTCTTACTGCAGAATTGTGTGGGTAATACATCCCTGTTGGCTTCTGTCACCCGTCCCCTTTACATGCCGTGTGCATCTGCAGTTAGCGTTATGTCAACAGTTATTTTTACCTGAATGGAAAGGGGCTTGCACAATACTTGCAGATGACCACGTGTTTGAGAGTGTGCACCTGCATGCGTATCATGTTTCTGCATGCATTTGTACATCACTTTCTATTTGCTTACACAGGGTCCACCAGGTCTTGCTGGTGTAAAAGGAGAAAAGGTATGTTTCCTGTCAAAGTTTATTATATATATTGTTCATAACAAGCTGTTCTATGTTTGTTGTATGTTTTCACACTGTTTTCCATCAATGACCAAACGACAAATTCACACCATATTAAACCGCCTTGCTGTCTGCTCAGGAATTAAAACCAGCCAATCAATGTCACTTAGACATGCTGTAGGGTTTTTAAATAACTCACTCCTAAAATACACAAACCCTAAACAGAAAAAAACTATTTAATAACCTAGAGGAGTAAGACTATTTGGAGTCACTGGTTGCCTTTAGCAAGAGTCAGACTTTTTTTTAAACTAATTTGACATCTACTGGGACCAAGGACGTCTGCAGGGAAGTCCCCCCCCCCCACATGGTATGGACTAATATTTCAAAGGAGACCAGGCTTTATTTCAGGTCACCAAGTCTGTCTTTCGGAATATTTGCATCACTTAAAAGCCCAAAAAACTGGGAAATAAATCTGCCATGAACGGAGACAGGCTATTTTAAATTACCTTGAAGCTCTCCCACAATCACTTTGCTTGGACTTCAAAGCAGAGCCAAACCGACTGAGAGGATTTTTTAAGGCTATAACCATTATCAGTATTTTCCAGTTAGATAAATCTCAATCTCTAAAAAAATAAAACACAAATTCAAACCAGCCAATTATAATAAAAAATAAGGCTTTAGTTTGATATCAACAACTTGGCTGCCGAGGGGAAATTGATGAGTTTTCTTATAAACCAACAAAATGTATGTTTACAGTCTGTGTTTTTGACCAAAGCACATTGTGTGCATCCTTGATGTCTACAACAAAGGAGTGCATTCCTTCCTCATAAAACATTTGCATAGCAGATATTTTGAATATTTTTAATACTGCAATATTTACATCCCTGTGTACTTGCTATCAGTCATCTTCTTAACTGCCCTTGCTGGTGCATTGCTGCGTTATCAGGCACATTACTGCCACCAACTGTTGATCAGTGTAATATTGTGCGTCCAATGGCGTACTTGTATGCTCAAACAATAAAATTGTGAGAGCAACAGTACATAGAGTTGACTGTTAGTGTCTCTTATCGTCATATGTCAATGTTACAAGGGTACAAAAGGAGATCAAGGAGATGAGGGACTGAATGGAGCTCCTGGAGCCCCAGGACTGCCTGGAGAGCCTGGTCGAGATGGACTGATGGGCTTGAAGGGAGCAAAGGTACGGAGTAACCGAACTGTTAAGTCAGATTAACTTTGTTACACCTTATTTTGCATCCGCCGACTAATTTATTGCATCAATGGTAAAGGGCGTACAGTATAAAAGGTAGCAGCCATGTTTTCTGCACACATAAATGATAGAGATCTAGTTGGGTCTTTTTGAGTTTGTATGGAGGGGTCTTTTGTCTCTGCATCTACGGAGAACGTGAAATTACAGGTGATCTTAGATGCCACTGGTCACACTTTTGGACCAATGATGGTTTCCAGTTGTTAAAAATGTACATTAATTGGCTAAATGGGGGCATTATTATTATTCAGTTTAAGTTAGATTTTTACAAAAGGTCCCTGGATCATGATTTGAATTGGTTGTGTTTTCCCAGGGTGATGCTTGTACCAGCTGTCCTTCTATGGGCACTCCAGTGGGCGATGGTGTAACTGTGCAAGGTCCTAAAGGAGAGAGAGGAGACCCTGGTCCCGCTGGGGAAGGGAAGTCTGGCAGAAATGTGAGGGAATTGTGTATTTATTTATGTATAAATACATATTTTGTAAGTATTTATAGATGTACAGTACTTCTGACTATGAAAATTGCAGATGATCATCTTGTTTGTTCTATCTTTTCAGGGAAAACCCGGCTTACCAGGTGTGCAGGGGCCTGCTGGGCCCAAAGGCAACAAGGTGTGAATGTCCATTTTTGTATCATGTTCATAAATACATGCGGAGAATTATGTCTTATCATGTATTACTGACGGATACTAATCTGTGTTATCCTGTGCCCCATGTAGGGAGACGCTGGAGATGCAGGAGTCGGCCTTCCAGGACCACAAGTAAGACTGATGGGTCCACATTTGGAGTTTTTATGTCATCAACTGATGCTGCTCTTTCATACAAAACATACACACATCTCCTAGGTGGATGTGGTCCTGCTGTGATCTCAGTAATAAATATTGTTTTCCTGCCTCTTAGATCTAACAATACATTCATGAAGTCGTAAATAACCATCTAAAAGCACTCCTGTGCTGTTCGATCTCTAAAGCCAGTTCTTCCTTACTACACAACTGGGAAAACATGTAAAACAACTCTTACAGTGCAAATTTCCATTCTTTGTTTCCTTCCCACCTAAACCTCCTGCCTTTCTTTTTTTGTCTTTTTCATTAATGACTTAGGGTGAAGAGGGACCAAGAGGGCTCCCAGGACTTGTAGTAAGTCAATGTCATATTTCTAAAGTTGTACTTTTCTCTACTACATTTTCAGATTTTGGTCTAATCTCTTTCTTTGTACAGGGACCGCCTGGAGCCAGAGGATCGACTGGCCCTGTTGGCCCAGAAGGAGGAAAGGTAGCATAGAATATAGAGGTGTAAACCCAACGTATTGTTGCAATATGCAATCACATGTACCTCATTTTGTTTGAAACAATGAAACCATGTGAGGGTTTCCTATTCATAGGGCTCCAAAGGTGAAATCGGGTTTCTAGGACCACGGGGGCCTCCGGGCTATGGAGTAGCAGGGCCCCCGGTAAGACCTAAATGCATCTTTTTGCATGTGCAAATTGGCATATAATGTCATGCTGTTATCTTGTTAAACACTGTTTCCTACTTACTTTTTCACACACAGGGCAGAGATGGAGCCCTGGGCTCTCAAGGAGCTGATGGCAAACCTGTGAGTTGTCTTGTTCCTTTATTGTCTGATGTGTTTCATTAGCATGTTTTTGCACATATGCATCAAGAATTTGTAGAGATGTTATAGAAATGTAATAGTCTCTGTGTTAGTGTCTGTTTAGACTTTTAATTTTCTTTAAGCTTCTTTGGGAATTGTCCTTGGTTTAGGCATCATTTGTAACCAAGGATGTCTGCCTCGATCCATAACAGAGGCAATGTCTGCTCCCATTTCATCCTCTGTCCCCTGATCTACGCTCAGCTCACTGCTCCGCGAGCTTTCTTCTGGAACAACAAAGAAAGAGTAACTAAGTGCTTGTGTGTGTGTGTGTGTGTGTGTGTGTGTGTGTGTGTGTGTGTGTTTGAGCTGTCTCCTTCTTTTGCAGGGTCTTGATGGAGCTAAGGGGGACAAGGTAAGTCTACCGTTTTGTTTGGATGAAGGGATCTGGAGGGGTTTGAATATAAGGGGGTGGAACAGATGGTAATCACAAGAGATGGTTCCCCTCACCTCACGCACGCACACACACACACACACACACACACACACACACACACAAACAAACACACACACACATACGTGCGCTCACACACACCTGCCTCGGGCTAAAGATAGACTGGTAGCAGAGGTGACAAGTGTACTGTTGCTGGCAGACAAGAGGAGTTTTGGGGCCTTAAGAGAGAAAGTGTGTGGAACTATTAATTACCGCATTCATCGAAGGCTCCAGTCCAGACTGTTACTGAGAGGTTGGGAGAGATGAAGAAGCAGTGGAGGCAGTGCTTAAGGGTTGGGAGGGGTGTGGCATGTGGGACATAAGCCCACAGTTGACAAGAAAATTGAGAAAACTGAGAGAGTATAAGTTAAATAAGTTTTGCAGATAATTCATAGTGTATTCATATAAAGTCTGGAACTATGTTCTGTACTGTTACATAAATACTGAGAAACCTGTCATGGACTTGGACTAGGAAAGTAGTGAGAGCAGGTATGTAATAGGGATATCATGGGCTCCTCATATTACAGATGTTGGGTGAATGCACCTTTCTTTGAATCATAGTACTATACGTTTGTTGTATTCTTACATTACATTAAGGTTTTAGGGACAAATTCATGTAATGCAACACCTTAAGTTCATAAAGTAGTATAAAAATAAGCATTCATAGCATGTGACCCCTTGCAGTTTTGAGTTTCTTTGTGAACCATTATATTTTAGGATTTAGCAAAACCGCACAGGAGTGTCCTGAAAGCTTAAAGAGTCCCGACTCTAACTAGGGCTGTAATGTTAAATGAGGACTCGGGTTTTGCAGCTTGTGCTAAAAATTGTGCAAAGACTTTCACTTTTTTATGTATGTTTCAGGGTGAGCCTGGAGAGTGCAACTGCATAATCCCTGTACACCCTGGCATTGGCGGACCTGTGAGTACACATGTACACACACACACACACACACACACACACACACACACACACACTAAAGAATTGTTGCCTCGCGACAGTAGACTGAAAACATTGATTTCTTTCAAACACACAATCAGTGGGTTTATTATGACTCCATAGGGGGCATATTGAGAAAAATGTACCTTCATGCTGAATTACCCACCACCACCACTTGCATATTTCTGTGTTTGACATTTGTATTATTATTCTTGACATCACACTGCACTTTCTGTATATTTAGCAAGCACCAGTGCTGCTCTGATTTTGACTATATTTGTATTCCAGGGAGCTCCAGGAACTCCAATAAACACATGGCAGCCCGGGCCTCAGGTCTGATCTGTCAACCAGCAGTCCTGTCTGCAAGCATTGTTTCTGTTCTTACCTTAAAGAGATTGTTTCAGAAAATCACCAAATTCTTCCTTATCTTTGACTATGAATGTGTCACGTCATTTGTGGCCATGTCTTTGTGTGTTGTAGGGCCCACCAGGACCTCCTGGGCCACCTGGTCCACCTGGGCCTCAGGGTGTTAATGGAATCGAAGGACCACAGGTAAGAGAAAATGGGAAGTACAGTGGTGAGGGGGGTATCTCTTCAGTTCAATTCAGTATCTGCTCCATCAGCTTGGATTCAACTGCAAGCTGCTTGATGTAATTTCCCCTTGTGGGATCAATAAACTATGTCTTAATTTTAATATTAGGCTTTCAGTTTGGGCAACTGGGGTACTTATTAAAGGCAGTGCTTTGACATGCTTTGCACCTTAATGGGGACGTTCATATGCATGAAGGAAATGGAGCAACATTATATACTGAATGTGCTCAATATATTGGTTTGAAAGAGGCTTAGATTATCAGGATCAAGTCATAAATGCACTAACCCGTCCAGTGCTTTGAGCTTTAACCCATGTGGAAAGCAATTGAGAAAGCTTTGGGAATGTCTGTCTAGACATTAACAGTTATTTGAAGGTCCAAAGTATAAATGTGAAATAAGTATAGCAATGCTAATTTCAAATACCAGTTTGATTCATTTCTAAAGATTGTAACGAGCAGACCTTCAAATAAAGTGTTACTGTGATCTGTGTTGCAAGAGTCAAAGGTGTAAGAAAGACATGAAAACTGGTGATGGAAGAGGTCATGCCTTTGACAAGGGCGCATTTGTGATAATGGCTGAATGCAAAATAGCACTTTGATAAGACATGGCAGAACAAGGAACAGGTTTGATCATTTTGACGGTGACCCTTTGATGGAGATGGGAGTGGCTAGCCTTCGAATGGCAATAAACCAGTTCAACCTCAGTTCCTTCTTTCAGGGTATCCCTGGAAACGACGGGATACAAGGGAAACCGGGTATACCTGGATACAGCGTAAGTAAAAATAGAGAGAAAAGGAGGAGAGGCGCTACTGATTCAATATCTGGGGCCTTATGTATAAATGATGCCAAAGCAAAAGACAAATGCATTTATCGGGAAGTGCTATTTAAAAAAACTCTTCAGTACTTCAATGTGTGCTTTATTTGATTTTAGTTTTTTGAGGTCACATACAATTCATTTAAGGAAACACATCAAGGAATACAAGCTTGTGATTCCAGAAATCTAAACACAATTCCATTCAATAACATTTATAGTTGAATTATGTGTGTACACCTTTTTTTTGTCAAAATTCTTGTATCATGGTAAAAGGGGTACTGTTAAAGGATGCTGCTAATGCTGAGATTGGTGTATGCCGTACAATATTAAAAAAGGCAAAGTTGATATCTATTTATGGATAACTATGGGAGAAGACATAAGGCTTGTGCATATGCCTGCACATTTCATGGTGACTGAGATTTATAACTTGAAACATGCGTGTATTTTGCAAACACTTCATATCCATTTTCAGCCTGTTGTGCATTTGGACTCAGATCTGTTTGTAATCTCAGAAGTTCTCATGTTCTCTTGTGGACAAAGCTAATTTACATTAAGTAAGTGCAAGGGCAACATCAAAGGAGAGAAATGAGGTGGAGTGAGTGTATCTGTGGATTCTTCCCGTATACGGTGTCAGTTTTGTTTCTTTCACGTCTGCTGTTGGCGTAATTTCATTAAAGGAACATAGATGCTGATTGCCAGCCAGCACTCAAGGAGAACTTCACCTTCAACACAGAAATTAAAAAAAGTACTTTAATGAAAGAAAGGGATTTGCTGGAAAATCAGAAGACCACTCTGGAAACCATTTGAGACTGAATTTATAGAAACTCTCTGTAGAAAGTAGGGCTGGATCCAAATAATCGAGGTATTCGATTTTCAATTTTGGGTTTCCAATATAATTTTTTTTTTCAATACTGTAATAAAGTTGAGACAG
The DNA here is from genome assembly GCA_026937815.1 of Etheostoma perlongum. Taxonomy (NCBI): domain Eukaryota; kingdom Metazoa; phylum Chordata; class Actinopteri; order Perciformes; family Percidae; genus Etheostoma; species Etheostoma perlongum. The sequence goes on along the minus strand of CM049384.1, from coordinate 22,929,622 downwards.
ATTAAACTTTTGGGGAAATGCTACTCCGACGTCACGCTGCAGTGGCCAGTCATGTAACCAGAATCAGACTTGTCATTATGTTTTGAGGTGGTGTCAGAGTTCAGTAGAGTAAATTGGAAACATCACTGTCTCAATCGCAGCCACAAGAAAGTTTTAAAACACTATGCAGGTAAAAAAACTGCACTAAACTGCTTAGGAGTTTGTGTAACAACAAAGCACAGTCGCTCCATCTCTTCTCTTTGTCTCTTTCTCCGTGAATTGACGCTGCTTTCAAATGCGGTCGGCATTGTCGAGATTTATAAACAATCTATAAACTATCTGATGGAAAACAATAATTGGGAAATATAAAGTCTACTTGTGCTAGATTGGAGGGTTAAATAACACAACATGACACAAATGAGCCATTGAAATGACGATCCCACCGCCTCACAACCCTGCCCCACACTTATTTTTACAGTCAATAGAACACACTCATTTTCGGTGAAAGAATGCCATTGACAAGCATCTTTTTATTCATAATGGTCCATATTGCTCCTGTGCCCATATTATTTGTTCAGTTTTGGATGGTACTCAGTCAAGCAGCTTAGCAGAGAGGAGAGACTGATACTAAGACTCTACAGACGTGCAGCTGGAACGCACAGGGTGCAAGATGCCTTAGTTTGGCCTTATATTTATCTTTTTCTTACATGGCTCTGCAGTTATTATGTCTCTCAAAATGGTGGCATAGTACTCAAAAGCCTCACATTTTGCTGGGCTTTGAAACACAACAATATGTTGCTCAGAGAAATCATTAAGTTGGTAATTTGCAAGTATGGCAAAAGAGAACATTGCACAGTGACTGATATACAATTATAGTGAACCTTCTTTAGAGCAAGTCTGGTAATGCATAAAGTCTTGTGCCCGTAAAACAGCCAATAGCATGCAGCATGAAATAGCCTTTCTAGCTAATGGCTCCAATTTGAACAATGTAAAATGGGTTCGTAATGACTTTGAAACTAGGCCAGGTGCTATTGACACACATTCTCAGTAAAAAGGGTCCCACTGCTTTGATAGGGAGCAGACCATCATTCACAATAAAAGGAGTTGGGCTGTTGAGGTGAGCAGTTATATTTCAGAACACAGTAGAAACAGGTGTAACTCCACTGTGTAATGTAGTTTTTTTCTTCTTTAATGTGCATATGTTGCATGTGTGTCTGTGTATGGGTTCATATATGTGTGGGCAGAGACAGTTATGTGTGTCTGTCATGCATACTTGGTGCCACGTTCTACTCTTTTAATTTAAAACTTTTCTGGTTCAGACTTGAGGTCTTGAGAGACTTTAATTACTGCTTCACAGTCATTAGTTGAAGTGGGTACAGAGTGTTGTTTTGTGTGTTGTATAGCTGCTATTGTTCTGTTTAACCACTTTATGTTGGTCCCATATCTGTCTCTTTATGAGAATCAGGTAGCAGCATATAGTGTCAACATAGGGTTCATGTAGGAAATTGCTTTTTTTCAACCATAGAATCATACAAAACATTTCAATGGCATTAGTGACATATTCAATAAATAATAAACAGAGGGTTGCATGTGGTGCACTGAACATAGGCCACTGTATTTCCCTGTAAACATTAAGTTGGGTCTTTACAGAAAACATTGTATAAAATAGGATTTTGTAGTATTATGCACCAAAAATGTGTTGTAATTGTGGAGTAAGGAAAAAGAGAAGTAAGGCAGTTCTGAACTTAACAGGTCCCTTGGAGGAGGGGAAATTCTGCAACCTCAGTACTTTATTTTGCTTTGACATTGTACTGAATGTAATGGTCCTACACAGAGATATTGCTTGGAAAGGTTGTGACACCATTTTTTTTTGTTGCAGCTTTTAGTGATAATAAAGTGTACCCCATCTAGTGTGTGAATTTGACAGCATGTATACTTCATTTTGTACAGCACTCAAAACTCAAATAGGTGTTAATGACATAAGGTTATACAATAAGTTACATACAATTGGTATTAAAAGAGATGAAGGTTACTGTAATGTCATTGTGCACTGAAGTTGCTGGAGAGACCATACTTTAACTTGCAACGCTGTCCTCAAACTGCATTTAGAGAGCATTGGCATACTTTCTTTGGGTTTGTTGATTGTGTCAGAAAAGAGCGGATTTTGACATTTAGGGTTCCCTTAATTGTTGTCTTTAATGCCAAGAAGGTAATACTAATTTTATTTTCGATTTCCCTGCCCCTTCTCTAGAACCTCATTGGACCACACCAGCTGCCTCAAGACTCTACTGTAGGAGATGGTGCTGTAAGTTAATGAGTCGAAAATGCATTTTGGGGAATGGGGTTTTGTTGTATCTTGTAACTATCCTTTATATTTTTGCCTTTATATATATTTACGTGTGTGTTCTACAACACAGGAGGGCTGTGTAGAAGGAGACTGTTCCCAAGGATCTCCAGGGGTGCCTGGTACAGCTGGTGCCAAGGAAGACAAAGTAGACCAGGGCAAGCCAGGTGTAACCCCAGTGGACAGCTGTGACAAGGTAAGACTTGAAGGGAGTTTAGGAGTTTTTCGCCAATTCTCCATATCCAGAATCTTATGAAACGGCACTAGGTCAGCAAAGAGGACTATTGGGTCCACACCGACATTGATTGAGGATCTTTCCCAAAAGCGGCTTTTAGGTAAAGGCACCAGCATCCTTGTTATTGTGCTGATAAATACCTTTATTTTGCGTTATATTCAAGTTTGCATGGCTTGATTTTGATAAGTAGCTATCAGTCTGACATAATGCAGTGGCAGCAGTACGGCTTTACACTGATAACCTATTCTCCTGTCTGCTTTCCAGTGTTTGGAAAGACTGCAGAGAGAACAGGCGACACAAGCAGTGGTCAGTTGACATCATTGTCCTACACTAAGGACATGCACACCCACAAACACACACATGCATACATCCACAGAGACGTATGTGCTCATTTCCTGACTGATTTATGTCATTGCATCATAGGATAACCGCCAAGGGACACCTGGAATTCCAGGAACTCCTGGTTCACCAGGACAAAGAGGAGAGCCAGTAAGTCTGTGTTTTTTCATATACACACTTTTAAATTGATTCAAGAGTATATGTGTATCTTTGTCCAAGTATGCATATCAAAATGACTTTACATAGTTAAGGATCACTTTTATGAATTTATCTTCACTTCAGGGTACACCAGGAGATAGAGGCCAAGCTGGAATACCTGGAAACATGGTGAGATTCAGCCACATAAATTTCTCTTTGAGCCATTCCAGACAGCTCAACTGTTCCCGTGGATTTTATTAATAGTAGATAAACCTAAATATTTTGCCATGGTTTAATTTAGGAGACATGTGTTCCTGGCAGGACTAGAAAGCTATAAATTTGACTCTTATTCTGAAATCCCCATCTATTGTATGGATGTGCCTGCAATACTTTCACACATAATTCTATGCAGATATTCTTTCCAAGTACTTTGATAACATATTTCTTCAACTTGCCACTCTGAAAACTCTATTATCAATCAAAAATGTTTGAAACTATAAAGTGCATTTTAATCTCTGCCTTACATTAGTCAGTCGGTACTTCTGTGAGAAAAGATATATTTGATTTCTTTCTTTCTTTTTTAATTTTAGGACAGCACCGTTGGGTTTTTGTCTCAAAGCTGTAGATTTGGAGCTTGTGTTTGCCACTTTCTGTGATTTCACAGAGCCCCCTATTGGTCTCAGTGAAAATGGTGAACAATGTGGCCCAACACACTAACCTCTTATATCCTGATTTACACTCTAGGTCTCTTGCAGTGTTTTTAGTGTTCATTTAATTGCCAGCACCAAGTTTAAATCGACTTTTTCATACAGTAGATGTGAATTGATTTTATTTGTATTGCTAATGTTCATCTTTTCATCTTGGCTCGGATGTTCCTTTAACTGCTTTCTGCCTACAGGGACCTCCTGGTTTCCCTGGTCCTCAGGGCCCAACTGGTTTACCTGTAAGTTTAATTCACACTTCTAACTTCCTTTTCATTTATTTCCTCTCGTATTATCCTTTAATGAAAGGAGGGGGGGAGGTGATCCATAATCAGTGATCATTTAATTAGGTAAAAGTATAAACACAACAACGGGGGTGGTGGTAGCTCAATATGTAGGGCGTTGGGTTGTCAACCGGAGGGTTGCCTGTTCAAGTCCCCATGTGGACCAAAGTACGGAGTGTGGCTGGAGAGATGCCACAAGATGTCCTGGGCGTTGCCAGGTGCCCTTGAGCAAGGCAATGTACCCTCCCCCCCCCCCCCCCCCCACCCCCCCAAGTGCTGTGGGCGTTGGTCCAGCTGGCAGCCCTCTCACTCTGACATCTCTCCATTATTGCATGAATAGGTCCTGAGCATGTGTGTGTGTTTATTTCAGGCCTGTGAGTGATTACTAAAAAAAGTGTACACAGAGTGTAAATTGTTATTTCCCCACTGGGGATCAATAAATAGTATAAATTAAATTAAATGTAACAAACTTCAATACAAGTACAAAACCTTCATTCAAACTCTACTGAGCAGTTTCTGCCGCCCCCATGAGGAATTCTAAGTGATGACAACAACACTGTGGACGCATCCACATGATACAAGTGTTATGTCATCGTTCACAGCCCCCACCCCTCCTCTACGCAGTAAAAAAAAAACATAAAGAAAGAGTGAAGATTATTATTTTCACTCAAGCTTCTGCACCGGAAAGTCACCGGACGACACAATCTCCTGAACGTATAAATACAAAAATAGTATAATACATAATACTACAGAAATACAACGGCTTGAATGTAACAGATTTTTATTAATATCAAAAAGTTAAGCACTAAATAGGGGTGCAGGATTCAGAAAATGTCACGATATGATATCGATTTTTAGGCTCAAGATTCAATTCCGAATCAATTTTCAATTCAAAAATGATTCTCAATTCAAAAAAGCATTGCCCATGTGATAGTATACACGCCATTAGAAAATAATATAAATCCATTTTTGGAATTCTATGAATTGATTTTGAATCGGTAGAGTTTGAATCAATTCATGAACGTGAATCCATTTTTTTTTGCACACCCCTAGCACTAAAGCTTTAAGTAAAAGTATAATCAGTTAAATGTACTTAAAGTATCAAGGTGAAAAATCCCAACAATGATATACAGTATAAAAATATTTAATTGTCTTTTAACGTTTAACTGATGCATCATTTTGTAAGATGTATTTTACTGTTGTAGGTGGAGGTCATTTTGTGTAATTTTTACATAGTTTACTGCAGTGGTTCTAAACCTACAGGTGAATACAATTCATTTTTCTGCTTCTCTGTGTATCATTGGGTAATTGTTTTCCCTTTTGGGGGCTTCAAACTGTTATTCAAAGGCCCCCTGCCACACAAAACAGTTTTTACTGGCATGTAAAAAAATATATATGTTAGAATCATATGTGTTTGTGTTATGTCGTGAATGTGAAAATGAACTGCTATCTCCTCTGTCAGCTCTAACCACTAGTGATGGCCAAATGAAGCTTTGGGAACCAGTGTCTTGATTTTCTGAGCCCACTAGATGGCACTCTTGGTTTTAAGAGAAAGGACTAAGACATTACATTTCAGTATACTCTCAACCAATTGTTGAACAGAGAGCGCCATCTAATGGGCCCAGAAGATAAAGACACTGGGTCACGAAGCTTCATTCGGCCATCATCAACCACGGAAAAGAAGTAAGGGGAGAAATCAGGCCAATTACAAAAGTTGGTAGTCTGACGTCATGTTGCTCATTATTATTCATGAGCTCCCCCAGTGCTTGGTAAAGCATGCGGATAGCCAGGCTTTCATTGGATAGCTGTTAGCCAATCAGAGTCAAGCAGCTTAGCTCGTAGAATATTAATGAGAAATGGCACATATCGAGCTGAGTCTTCCTGCAGGCTTTTTATACCACACTAGAATGGCTTGAAACAAGGTAACCAAGGCATTTATTTCCAAGAAAAATGTTAGAGTCCATGGTAGAACTTCAGACATTAAGACAAAGTAATGAAACACGTGTGGCAGGGCACCTTTAAATATTTCATAGGAAGCACTAGTTGCATCAAGTGGCTTTATGAATGAACATTTCTGAGAATTGTAGGGGAGACATCACTCTTTGATTATTGCAAACAATTCCTGCAAAAAGGTTGTAAACCAGTGGTATAATATTAAAAAATGCTATTAAATTTTAATGTAGACTCTTAATCTGAAACGTGACTAGTAACTACGGCTGCCAAAAAATGTAGTAAAGGTCAAATGTTTTTCCTGAAATTAGAGAAAGTAGACGAGCATTACATATAAATAGTAAAGTACAAGCACCTTAAAAAATGATGATCCAAATGATCACCATCAATTGGATGAAACCTAGCCCCCCTACAATAACTCAATGGATACAAAAAATCAAACAGGTCCGTAAAATGGAAAATATGACTGCTGTTTTACAGTGGAATGTACCTTTGTTCGCGAGAAGATGGACTCCTGTCATTCTTTGACATCTTCTTGAGAGAGTGTCTGTGTGTGTATTGTATTACTAAAATTGCCTGCAATGTTTAATATGTGCAATAAAGTAAAAAAAAATACTTAGTAACTTTCCACCTGTGATTTAAATATTTTTATCTAATCTATTTTTCGAAACACGCATAATCTCACTTTTAAATCGAGCAGCCCTTGATTATGCAATCTCTCCGCCGTCCCAGCCTTTCTTTGTGGCTCTTTAATGAAAGTTATTTCAGATGAGGAAACAATTTGGTTGGACAGAGCCCCCTATTGGTCTCAGTGAAACGATTTTTTAATCACACAGATTAATTGTTTTCTGTGAATAGAGATGCTAAATGGATGAGCTGTGTGAGCGCTGCATGGAATCCATTTGCAGCGTCGCAGCACTTTACAGCAGGGGTTAGCCTCTGCTGTAGCCTCTTTCTGTACAGCAGTGTATCTGTTTGTGAGGGAGAGAAGTGTGGTATTACTCATACCCAGTGGAGATGGAGCCACTCACAATGACGAGCTGTTAATAAGAAATGGCAGTAATAATAAATACTCTAATAAATATTGATTTATTCTTAAGGGGGATATTAATACACAGTTAACAGCCAATTACCATCCTCAGAAGCCCCCATTTAGAAAGCTTCTATTGACTTTCTTTTAATCACTCTTTCTTATTTCATTTTTGAAATGTCTCTCTTTCTTTTCTTCCACCACTCGTCTGTCTTCCACTTACAGCAGCTGTTGCTTGGCTCGCACATGCATATTAATGTTTACATCAAAACAACATTCAGTATTCACTTTGAGTTCAAATTCTATGCATTGTAGAAGTAAAGCCAGTCGTATTTGATCACATTTTGTTGCTTAGTTCACATTAACACCATACACTACGCCGAGCAGGCAATGGTCAGCCTCCGGACATCACTATCAGAGACCTGGATCACCTGATATAGAGATGTAGAGGAGGACAAAATCCAATGTAGGCACTCCCAAAGGGAGACAGCACAGGCCAGTTAGCTCTTTCCTCTCTTTGATATTGACTCGCCTTGTCCTTGGCTTATTTCCACCAGGCGAGCATACATAGCACATCCTCTCCTTCATTTTCTAATCATTACTCACTCCCATCAATCTCAGGGTCAGCAGGGTGATAGTGGGTCACCTGGCCTCCCAGGAATGAAGGGAGAGCAGGTATGTATCTGCCGATCAATTTCCCTCACATCATAACACAGGAAAAAAATATGTCTTTCCCCCTGTTTGATTGATTGTATGATTTTCAACTCAGGGCTCACCGGGGACGTCTGGATATCCAGGAAGCATGGGACCACCTGGACTTCCTGTAAGTTACTATCACCTGCCTTATGGGGTTGACAGCTGTCTGACAGCTTTAATGAAAGGAGGGGGGGGGGAGGTGATTACATTGATTAACTGTCTATATGTATTCGTCAGGGCATGAAGGGCGAACGTGGGACCCCAGGAGGCATTGGTCAGAAAGGAGAATCAGTAAGCCATCACACCATCACAATATGCATCCGGAGCTAGTGTTGCGTGTTATTGGCTAACATTTCCTTCCCCTCTGCAGGGTTCCCCTGGTAACCCTGGGTACCAAGGACCAGCTGGCTCACCGGTGAGTGTTTCATCATACATTTTGCTCTGCAAGGTTTTGAGCCTTGTGTCCTCATTTATGATCAAAACTGAGAATAATTTGAGCCAATCTGTGTGTGCAGGGCATCAAAGGAGACACGGGACCAGCAGGACCTGTGGGTGAAAAAGGGGATCAGGTATGTATGAAACATACATACACATAATAGAACAAATTTGACTTTTAGAAACAAAACCCATATTCATATGTTTGCTCTTTTTATTTGAAGGGTTTCCAAGGACAACCAGGTTTCCCAGGACCACCCGTATGTACATTTTGTAACCCCTCTATTGCTGATTCTCTTTGGAATAGTTGAAGTGACTTTGTCTGTTACTGTGCTTGTTTTTAGGGTGCACCAGGTCCTGCCGGCAAAATTGGAAGGGATGGGGCCCCTGGGCTCAAAGGGGAAAAAGTGAGTACAAATGGCCCATTTCAGCATATTTATTTTTTGCGTCCAAAATGATAATTTCTTGTGCTGAACATCCCTGCTTTCAAAGGGCAATGATGGTGCTCAAGGATCTCAGGGATCAACTGGATCTCCAGGCTCACCAGGCTCCCCTGGGCTAATGGTATATGCATGTTATGTTATGTCTCTGATTATCCACATTTGACCCATTCCAACATATCTGTGACCTGTATACTATACAGAAGCCTCATTCGTCTGTTTGTGTTTGCAACGAAGGGCCCCCCCGGCATTGAGGGATTGGATGGAAAAGATGGGAAACCAGGGCTGCGGGCAAGTAACACACAAACAACCACACACACAAGCATATTATCCAGACAAACAATGAGGCCATACTATAATTGGTATATTTAAATACAAAATATAATAGTTGACATATGGCCCGGGCTTTTTTCCGTTGTCAGGGAGACGCAGGCCCTCCAGGCCCAGCAGGACCCCGAGGAATCCCAGTAAGCATCACTTCTGACATCTGCATGACCTGATGTTATTCTCTATCTAGTGCTAAACAAGTATACTTTACATATCCTGAACATCGAATGCAATTCAAACCACATCTTAATATGGAAAATAATGCATTTTCTGTGCAGATTCTTGTATTTTGAAAGCCTGCATTTCGACTTCAACAGTTTCGTACAATAACAAAATAAGATTTGAATTCATTATGTGTCTGAATCTGTTCCTTCAGTCACATATACTGAGTCTTTTAGCCAGCCTAGTTGCTTGACTTTTCCTCTAGTACCACCATGAGGTTGAAATTGAGTAAATTGTCTCAAAAACAATTGATGGATTGCCGTGAAGGTTGGTAGAGACATTGATGTGCCCCTTAGGATTATTTGTAATAATTAACCCTAACACATCATCAGGTACTTTGGTTTATGACCAAATACCTGTAAAATGATCAGCCCCAGCTGTACTTTGTGTTTAGTGGAAACTAGCAAATGTTAGCATGCTAACATCTTAAACTAAGATGAGTTAGCATTTAGCTCGGAAGTGTAAACACAGAATCATTTCGAGATAGATGTAAATGTGTTGATGCTGTGAACATTCACTGTCCTCAATATTTTTCACAAATGACTTAATTTAGTAGGCATACTTTTTCATACAAACAGCAAACCAGTATGCAAATCAGTCTGCATGACTAAACCTTTATTATTGAAAACCTATCCAAAGCTGTTAATGGAGAGATTAATTACCAACGATGGGCGGATTTAGCTGTGCTCTTCAGATTGTGACTTGAATTTTGAATTGAAAATGAATGCATATGTATAGAAAAGTTTCAAGACAGGTCAAGATGGGTATGATTGTCTTCATTATTGACTTTTGTGTAGATTCACCAACCGGTCAAAGTAGCGTGGACTGTCACTTGTGTATGTGCAATCACAGCAGAGATAGTCAGTGAGCTTCTCTCCCTCCCTCCCTCCCTCCCTCCTTCCCTCCATCCCTCCATCCTTTCTCTTTTTTTATTTCTCTCACTCACTCTCTGTATCTCAGTTTGTGTTCTACCCAAGAGCAGGTGTTCGGGATTTCAAAGACACGTCTGCCTGTTCTTTGGCAGCCCGGACTTTGTGAATTTTGATACTGTACCAATCTCTTTCTCTTTGATGTCTCTCCTCAGGGATTCAAAGGGAAAACTGGCCATGTTGGCTTCCCTGGACAGAAGGTTAGCCAACAACCCATTGCTTTACCATCACACTATGTCTGCCTGTTTGTCTACTTACCACTGCTGTCTGCTGCTTGTGCATTAGTCCAAGTTGTTTTGTCAAACTGATCATTTTTTCATGAAACAAGCCCGGGTGTTATTACTGTGTTACCTCATTGTTTTGAGTCTCCACTAATAGAAGCATTCCACACATTCTTCCTCCATTACCTTTTATTACTTTCTCCTTTCTCCTTCAGGGTGAAGTTGGACCTTCTGGTCCACCTGGACCACCAGGCAGGCTGGGACACGATGTGAGTATTTTTGCTTTTTTTCATTAACCCTAGAGGATGTAGATACACACTAAAGTGTGTACATGCACAAAGCAAGAGTATATATATATATAAATATATATATATATATATCATAGTCAGTTAAACCTTGGAGGTTTTTAAAGGTTAATCTATGTCCTTTCAAGGGTGATCCCGGTACCCCAGGAGCTCAGGGACGACCTGGACCCCCCGGCCACCTTGTAAGTTCACTGCCCTTTTAAACCTTATACTGAACACATTTGATACACACTGTTGATATTCTAGTATGTTGTTGTGTTAAACTCAAACACTGTGTCCTTAGGGTTCTACAGGTCCAGCTGGACCACCAGGACCTCCTGGTCCTGCAGGAGTGGTAAGAGCAATGCTGTGAAACATGATCATATTTTTAATAAACAAGACATGGATTCAATTAGCTGAATCATTAACATACAAAAAAGGGAAAATGGGTTGTTTCAGTAGCCAAATATGTGTGTGAGAACAGAATATAATGCAGTCAATAAAAAAGTAATATGAACATATTCCAGTAAATAAAAAAATATCAGGAGAAAGAAAAAAGATAGATGACCAAAGATGGTATCTTAATGTTAAGATGCACAAGTTGAAATGAATGTGCCCGTGTGTGTGTGTGTGTGTGTGTGTGTGTGTGTGTGTGTGTGTTGCTGTGTGTGTGATACAATTGCATTTTTGTCCCGCAAGAGAATCTAACAAACTGCATTCTCCATTTCCCCTCTGTAGGGTGTAAAAGGAGATAAGGGCCAAGCTGGTGAGAGGGGTCTTCCAGGGATGGGTGGAGCCCCAGGACCACCCGGGCACCCAGGGCTCATAGTTAGTACCTCTCAACTAATTTCTAAGTCCCAATTTAGCCCCTGAAAATGTAACTAAATCATCATTCAAGCTGCTATTATACAAAATATCTCACTTAACTTTTTTCATCCTGCTTTGACTTTGTCTTTTAGGGAGAGCCAGGTAGTGATGGGGTCCCTGGTAAAGATGTAAGTAGTGTCTGGGTGTGGTGTTTGTCCCCATAAAGGTATAATGGAGAGAGGTTGATGGGTTGATGTGCAGTTTCCATGCCTTTTGGTGAATCTGTCTTTGTTTCTACAGGGAACTGTAGGCCTACCAGGGGACAACGGGCAGCCAGGTCAAAAGGTAAAAGTTGACTCGGGGTGGTGCAGTATGTTATAGGAGTGTGTGTGTGTGTGTTTGTGTGTCGTCAAGCCGAGCATCATCGATCCGTTACCTCTCCAGATCCTCTGAATTGATATGCCCCCTCTTTCTGTTCCTTTGAGCTTAATGAGACTTAGGCCTGCTGAACACGTTTGCTCTCTCCATTTCTGCCCACTTAACACAGTCATCAGTTCACTAACCCTCCGACCCTCTCGCCGACACACCCTGCTTCCTCCTCACCTCATTTCACCCCTCTCCATACTGGCAGTCGGCCATCTCCTAGCCCTCTGTAGCTTCAGAGCCTGTTGGATCTGTTTTAGACCCAGTCTTACAGTACTGTAGGTGGATGCAGTGATAAAGTTATTCTCTGCCTCTGGGATAATGCTATTAAGCCTGAGGGGAGATGCTAGATGAGGCTATTTGTCACACTGACAGGACGGCTTTGTCAGGGGTTTAGCTGCACAGAAGAGGAGAACTGAGGAAAAGGCAAGAACAGACTCCTCTATTCTTCTTCCTCCTCTCTATTTCAAGAGCCGCTTGTCTGTCGCTGACGTGTAAACATTAGACGTCCATTATGGGCTGCTTTGTCCTTGATAAATCACCGTCGCTAATGTAGCAGGTATTTAAACAACCTGAATGGTGGGTTCAGTAGTGTGGAAAGTGATGTAGACGTAGCCAAAAAGCTGTCTGAAAGGCCCCGCTTCTTCTGCTGTGAGTTATGATTTATTATTTAAAATCATATGCATCTGCATATGCATCTCAGTTATCATCGCATGCCATTTTTAATAGAATAGAAAAGATGTTTATCGCCATTTAGACAGGTACAGGGCCATACAAGTAGATTGGATTAACGGCAATTCTCTTGGTTAATTCTATAAAAAATATAGGAAGAAATACAAATTAAAAAATACAATGAAAATATGAGGCTAAATAAAAAATGAATAAAATATAAAGTACAAGAATAATGTGAAGAGAAAACCGATGTAATTGAAGTCTATGGCTTTTTTTTTGACGTACTATACTATGGCTTATTTTGACATACTATACTATGACTTTTTTCGACATACTATACTATGGCTTTTTTTGACTTATGCTATGACATTTTTATCAGTTTTTTTCGACATACTATACTATGGCTTTTTTTGACGTACAATACTATGACTTTTTTCACTTTTTTCCACATACTTTACAATTACTTTATTTCCACATACTATACTATGGCTTTTTTTTACATACTATACTATTAAATTTTTATACTTTTTTTTCGACATACAAGACTATGGCTTTTTCTGACATACTATACTATGACTTGTTTCCACATACTATACTATGGCTTTTTTTGACTATACTATTACATTTTTGTCAATTTTTTTTGAGATTCAATACTATGGCTTTTTTTGAGATTCAATACTATGGCTTTTTTTGACTATACTATTACATTTTTGTCATTTTTTTTTTTTAGATTCTATACTATGACTTTATTCACTTTTTTTACTTTTTTCAACATACAATCAATCTTTTGACATAGTATACTATGAGTTTTTTCAGCAAACTATACTATGGCTTTTTTCAACATATTATACTATGGCTTTTTTGACATACTACACTATCAGTATTTTCAACATACTATACCATCAGTATTTTCGACATACAATACTATGACTTTCTAATCATTGTATTGACATAGTATACTATGCCTTTTTTCATAACTTTTTTTGACATACTAATCTGTGACTTTTTTCACTTTTTTCCACATTTTTCGACATACAGTACTATTGTTTTTTTCCATACTATACTATGACTTTTTTCCACATACTATACACTGACTTTATGTCCACATACTATACTATGATCTTTTTCAACTTTTTTCGACTTACTACACTAAGGCTTTTTTCGACATACAATACTATGATTTATTTCACTTTTTTCACATACTATGCAGTGGCTTTTACCACTTACCATACTATGACTTTTTCACCATTTTTTTGACATAGTATATTATGACTTTTTTCATCACTTTTTTCAACATACTATACTATGGCTTTTTTTTTACATACTATACTATGACTTTATTCCCTTTTTTCACTTTTTTCCCCCATACAATTAATACTCTACTTGGTTTTTTTTTGACATACTATCCTATGGATTTTTTCAACATACTATACTATGGCTTTTTAATCATTTTTTGACATAATATACTATGCCTTTTTTCGTAACTTTTTTTGACATACTAAACTGTAACTTTTTTCACTTTTTTCCACATACTTTACAATGATTTTATTTCCACATACTATACTATGGCTTTTTTTTTTCCATACTATACTATGACATTTTAATCAATTTCTTTCGACATACAATACTATTGCTTTTTTTCCATACTATTCTATGAGCTTTTTCAACTTTTTTCCACATATTATACTTTTTTTGACATAATATACTATGACATTTTTATAATTTGTTCTCGACATACAATACTATGGCTTTTTTCTACATAATACACTAGGATTTTTTCGTTTTTTCCACATACTATTTTTTTTTCTCACTTTTTTTCGACATGCTATACTCTGACTTTATAATTTTTTTGACATAGTATACAATGCCTTTTTTCATCACTTATGTTGACATACCATACTATGGCCTTCTTTGACATACTATAGTATGGCTTTTTTTCGACATAGTATACTATGTCAGTAGTGATTAAAAAGTGATTATAGTATGACTTTTTCATCACTTTTTTCCACATACTAGACAATGACTTTATCTCTACATACTATACTATGACTTTTTCATCACTTTTTTCAGCATACAATACTATGTATTTTTTAACTTTTTTTGACTGCTATATTATAATTCTTTTGTAATTTCTTTCAACATGTAATACGCTAGCTATGACGTTTTTCCACATGTATTTGTCTGTGAGCTATGGCTGTGAGGTAAATTGGTTTGTAATTGGTTGTTCAATCCCTGGCTTTTTCATCCCTTTTTTTCGACATACTATACAATGACTTTTGTCACTTTTTTCACATACTATACTATGGCTTTTTCTCTTTTTTCTACATACTATACTATGACATTGTCATCACTTTTTTCGACATACAATACTATGTCTTTTTGAAATTTTTTGACATGCTATATCCTTTTTAGAATGTCTTTCAACATACAATACTATAGTTATTACATTTTTTCCACATGTATTCCTCCGTGACCTATGGCTGTGAGGTAAAACGGTAGACTCATGATCACTAGGTTGGTTGTTCAAATCCAGACATTTTTTTCAATTTTTTTTGACATACTATACTATGGCTTTTTAATCACTTATTTCGACATACTATACTATGACTTTTTAATCACTTATTTCGACATACTATACTATGACTTTTTAATCACTTATTTCGACATACTATACTATGGCTTTTTAATCACTTATTTCGACATACTATACTATGACTTTTTAATCACTTATTTCGACATACTATACTATGGCTTTTTAATCACTTATTTCGACATACTATACTATGGCTTTTTCAGACATACCGTGGTATGGTGTTTTCATCACTTTTTTTAACATACTATACTATGATGTTTTTTTGCTTTTTTTTGACATACTATGGCTTCTTTATCACTTTTCATCATGCTATGAGTTTTTTTCTTCACTTTTTTGACATACTATACTATGGCATTTTTTATCACTTTTTGTCATACTATATTGTGAGTTTTTTACTATGACTTCTTTTGACATACTTTTTACTAATATTTTATGGCTTATTTCAACACTTTTTGACATACAATACTACTTACTAATTACTTTTTTATCACTTATACTATACAGTGAGTTATTTTCTTTTTTCGACATACAATAATTTTTTTATCACTTTGGCTTTTGCCCTTTTGAAAATGCATTACTTGCTATACTATGACTCCTTATTACTTTTTCCAACATACTATAGCTTTTTGATGACTTTTCTTGACATTCTATATTATAGCTTTTTTCCGACATACTCCACTATGAACTTTTCATAACTTTTTCAACATACCATCCTATGAATTATTTGAGATACTATACTATAACTTCGTCAAAATGATAACTCTGGCTTTTCCTTGACATGTCACTATACTCTTTTTTAACATCCTGTTATGTGTGTGATGAGAGTGGAGTGAGGACCCAACAGCAGAGAAGGCAGCAGGCAGGAGAGAGATTCACAAGGCTTTATTTAACAAAAAATAAATACATACATAAATACAGGATCCAACAAAAGCCACACAAACTCTCAAAAGCCAAAAACAGTCCCACAACGGTCCAGTGGGGAACGCAAAACAAAAACAGGGAACGAACGGCAGGGAAAAACCTGTACAGGTACGGGAACAACATGTAGAAAACTCGTGACAAGATGATGACCAGCACAACACAATGGAACACAAACGATCTGCCAAAAGACAAAGGGAACACAGAGGTTAAATACAAGAGGTAACGAGGTAACAAGGAACAGGTTATACATCAGGGGAATCACATTAGGGCGGGGCAGGACAATCAGACAGACAAGAAGTAAACTAGAGACAAGACGAGACAGAGACCATCCTTCAAAATAAAACAGGAAACCGAACATACAGACACTCACAGGGGAACACAAGACAGAGACTACCACACAAGACCGGGGAGGAAACTAAGACACAAACACGAGGAGACGAGACAGGACCGAAAAAAAAACAAAGAAGGAGAAAAAGAAACCAAAGCAAACACCCAAACCATAACAATGTGGCTTTTTTTACTACATGTTATACTATGACATGTTCATGGCATGCTATACTGTGGTCTTTCATGACATTGTTAATGGTACACTATACTTTGACTTTCATATGACATTCTATCTGTTGTTTTTATGACATTCTATACTATAACTATACTTTGACATTGTTTATAATGTATGGCATTCTATACTACATGACTGACATTTTCATTTATCTAAGACTTGTGTGCATGTGTGTCTGTCTCCCAGGGTGAACCAGGGGCTGCAGGTCAGAAGGGTCCCCCAGGGGAGAGAGGTAGACCAGGGCCCCCCGGCGGTGGAGGTTACCACTCCAAAGACGCACAGCCTATGATCGGCCCGGTCGGACCAAGAGGAGAGAGAGGAAGCCCAGGCTTGGAAGGCTCACCCGGTCTCCCTGGAACTCCAGGGTCGCCAGGAAATGATGTGTGAAACAGATTCATTACACTTGTAGCTTAATTATTTATTTATGTACTAAAACTTTTTATTACATCCAAATCATGCAATAACAAACTTAGAAGACACAGTGCAGTGGCTGGAGGCCCTGACATGCTCCCCCTGCAGTTTTTAATAATGAATGTTTTAATTATGTTCCTTGATTAAGGTTTGCCCTTTTGTTTTTCTCTTCATTTCTCTACTCTTAAACAGGCTGTAGTCAATTATGATGAAGTCAAGAACTTCATCCGCCAGCAGGTCATCAAGATCTTTGATGGTGAGCACATGTGCATTGCATTAGTGAATGTTTACTGTGTATAATGCTGCAATTCTTAGTCTAGAGCAAAATCTTTTCTTCAGATGCATATCTTTCTTTCAAAGAATTATTCCATTTCTCCTCCAGGACACCTCTGTTATTGCCATGGTGAATTCATTGTTTGTTCTTGCACATTTCCCCCCTCCCCAGAGAGAATGGCCTACTACATGTCTCGCATGCAGATGCCAGTAGAGATGGTGGCGTCGCCAGGTCGGCCTGGGCCGCCTGGCAAAGACGGAACTCCAGGTAGTCCTGGGAACCCAGGTGCACCTGGAAACCCGGGACAGATCGGCAGACAAGGCCGACCAGGAGTCACAGGACCCCCTGGTGAGCCAGTAATCTTTTAAGCACCATTACAAGTGTCATCATTAGCTAACTGTAAACGGTTTATCTGTCATGTTGTCCAAATATGTGCGTGTTTTTCTGTAGGACCACGAGGACCACATGGAGAAAAAGGAGATAAGGGTGTTGGAGAGATGGGAGATGTAGGACCTCCAGGAGCACCAGGTACTGTACCCCCACTGGTCAATGGATCAGCAAGTAAAGAGGTGGCAGCCATATTGTGTGTCAGCCTTACTTAACCCTCATGTTGTCCTTGGGTCAAATTTGACCCGTTTTCAGTTAATTAAAAAAAAACGTTGGGAAAAAACTACAAAAAGCACCCACAACATTGAAAAAGTGACAAAAAGCGATAATAATGTTGAAAAAAAAAGTGACCAAAACGTTTTCTTTTCATGGTTGACGGTTGTGTAAAACCTAAACAGAATACAATGATTTGCAAATCCTTTTCAACCTATATTCAATTAAATACACTACAAAGACAAGATATTTAACGTTCAACCTGATAAATGTTTTTTTTTTTAATTGTGACATGGGACATGTTTACCACGTTACATCACCAATTTTTAAACAACAATAAGCATTTGGGAACTGAGCTGAACACTTATTGTTGAAACTTTGTACAAACTATCTTCCACTAGAAATTAAAAGATACACCTCATGCTAAACCCTTGTTAGCATTGATGTCATCACAGAAATGATGCTTAAAACTAAGTTTGCATTTATTGTTGGTAAGTAAATTACCAGCATGATGAAAGTAAAAAATTACTAAAATTACAGACTTATTCATACCACCCAAAACAACATCTGACAATCCTTAGTCATCTTGGAGTTCAGATAGCTTTGGCTAAATTAGCAAATTAGCATTTACAGTCAATTTACAGTTTATTAAGTTTGGGTTGAAGAAGCAACCTTGCTCACATCAAATGATCAAAATAGGATTTTAATAATGGTAATGATCTTACTCAAGCTTTAAAGGAACAGTGGGTTTTACCCCAACATGTTGAACTATTCCTTTTACTCTTTTGTTTGCTCTTTTTGAATATATCCTCTTTACGGCTAAGTAGCAGGGCAGTTATAGTGCCACAATCATTCCATTTATTTCCCTTCTTTTTACAGGTGTCCCAGGCCCCCCAGGCTATAGTAAGATGGGACCCCCAGGACCTGTTGGGCAGCAGGGTGTCCCTGGGATCCCAGGCTCGCCTGGGCAGCCTGGTGCAAAGGGACACGATGGCCGGTGTAATCCTGGAGATTGTATGAGCCATCAAGTAGAGTACAGCCCAAAGGGCCCACCTATCAAAGGCCCCTGGTAAAGGGCTAGAACTGATGGAGTAGAGGGGCACGGGGGGACCAAAGCAAAGACACTACGGAGAAGACAGGAAGCCAAAGTGATCCAAAGTTATTAAATCTGACCACACGAGGAAACCAAGAAGCTCCTTTATTGTTGAATTGCTTAGATTTACCCACACAGATTGCTACTGTAGTTCTGAGCAAAAATCCACAATTTATTTCTAAGGGCCCCAATGGAAATGAGGCCTGCAGGGGAACACCAGCAGCACATTTTTATTGCATCATTCTTCCCTGTGAAAGCAGATTCATTGCTATATTACTGCCTTTTATTTTAGTCTTGCCTCTTTATTCTCACTGTGTCCCACTCCTTTTGTACATTTCAAACAACCCAGGGGAGGTGACAAAATCCATGATTTGGATTTTCTTCTCCTTGATTAATTCTGAACCTCTCTTTTTTTCATTTTCTTTGTCCACATCTGTAGAAAAACAATGCACACAGTTATTGTAGCACTTTGCTTGCACCTCTCATATCTTTGTTCCCGTCTCACAAAATCACATTCAGAGGGCATCCTATGCATTCCTAATATGTCTCAGCGTTTGCGGTGTGAAATATATTTGAATTTGACTCGTAAGAGAATATCCATAGAAATGTAGGCCTAGTTCAGTTCTTGAGAAAACATGGCAAAAACCTGCATTCATACCCTTTTTGATGGATAGACTATTTTGTATATATTTATATTTATATATTGGCTTTTCATACTTTTTCAAGGGATTTGATACAAGGCATACACATAGCCAGCCACACATTTTTTTTATTGTTAAGCTCAGCAACAAAAAAAATAAATCAAGCAACAAAAAAGCCAAAGGAATATTCTTCTATGATCTATAAGCTTTCAAATGGAAATAATGTTTTCAGAAGAAGACATTGTTTATAATAGAAAATTGTGTTTTAACACAACAACGCACATTGGCTTTTTAAATTATGTTGTTAAAGTTGATTTTGTGTCATTTTAAGTCCAGTACATTTTGGTAATACAGCCATTTTAAAGCATCTCCTCTCATTTTGTATTCCAAAGTAGCGGTAATAACCATCTGGCTACTACAACAGGCCCTTGTTTATGGAAATATGAGCAATAATTAAGCCCATTTACCACAGGTACTGTAATGCAACACACTGAGCACAGCCACCTAGCCCTCACGATCACAAGGAAACAATCTTCAAGACATCGCAGATGGTTTTTGTAGTGTTACATGTGACTGTATTTTATTTTTGTTGTCGTTTTAAAATAATTTTTAAACTAGACGTTCAAACTATGAGCCATGGTCAGACTTTTGTTCCTCACTAACTAACCCATGGGAAAATGTTTAAACTGAATTAAATTGCTTTTAAAAGATGCTGTATGGTGTTATCAATGTCAACCTCTGTTGCCTCAAACACTTTACAAACCTTGTTGTCCATCAATGAATGGTTTTCAAGACAATGGGTCTCTGTGCATTGACATGGACCCAGACTGAAGATGAAGTTGAAATTGTACGTTTAGTTTAGTTTGGTGTCTCTCAGTAGTTATTTGGCATTTCTTTAATTTTCTTAATGGTTGATTTGCATCTCTCTCAGTGGTGGTTGTGTGTCTGTGTAGTTGTTTGTTGGAAACTCAGTCATTTCAGAGGCCCCACGGGGGTCAGGGGTCCCGATATGAAGGTAAATATGGTGCAAAATGTGACAGCTTGTAGAATTTGATGTGAGAACTTGCAGAACAAAAAAATCTTGTTTGTGGACGGTCCGTCTGCGACTGCAGGACCTGGAGCTCACCACCAGTGTTTCAGTTTGACTGTTTAAAAGTGTTAAGATGATTAAAAGGTATTTATTTAGAAGCAGGCTGGTTGGTTAGTTAGTTGGCTGACGCTAGCATGCTATTCCACCAAGCTTCCTCGCTACATAAATAAGTCGGACAGAGTTGTCGCTCATCTGACAGTAGTAACTCTGCTTTCCCCATGAATCCACAGGTACAAATAAGTTTTGCACCAAATATATCGCCAAAAGTCGAGGCATGCAGATTTACCACTCCGTGATGCAAGAGAGCACATATGTGAAGTTGCAGTGACACTCGAGACGGTTGTATTCACTGAGTTGTGGTTGTGATGGAAAATGAACCCAAGAAAAAAAAAGTATACTAATAAATGTGGCATTACAAGTTTGTAGCTGTCATTGTGTTCATGTAAATATCAATCGACACATTTGTGAATGTCTTTTCTATGACTTAACATAAAAAATACAGGTGTGTGGACATTTTCTACAAGTGCTAAATTTCAACTTACAAGTTCAGATTTTTTACGTGCACTTGTTTTTTTTTCTTTGTGTGCCTTCTAATTCATATCAAGTGTGTGAATGTGCTTTACAATTGCAAATTTTAACATCCAAGATCAGATGTTTTGATCTCCAAGTACTCATTGTATTCTACAAGCTCTCCCATTTTGCACCATATTTACCTTCATATCCCCAGCTCAACTTTAGTGATGTACGTTTCTTCCCTGTCATTGTTATCCAACCCATCACGTGCACATGCAAATATAATTCTGTAGTCTAGTACAGTATGGAAGTGTGGTGGGAACTTGTGGCGGTGTAAGAATGTTAACAAAAGCTGAGCATCTGCAGCTTTGGAAACATGGGAGTTTATTTACATACATGACTTGATACTGTTGAAGATTTGGAATAGGATAAATGAGAAGAAAAGGAGCTCATACAGACAAACTAATGAGACATGTTTCCATTCCCAACATGATACAGAAGAGCATTCGATTTTATAAAAGGTTCTTCTTTATTGGTTTGGGTTGACCTGAACAGCCAGAAAAAAAACCTCTTTACAGAAGAGTATATAAAGAACAATAAATAGCTTGTTGATGAAAATAAATCAGTCATTAAATAGCTGGCACCCTGTGGAAGGTTGACAGTGGCATAGGGAGCACATTCGGGCTGATTCGTCTTCAGAAAAAGTTGTTATTTCTGTTGGTGCATATCGTAACCCATTCCTTTTTCTCTACATAATAATCAACACACATTTACAAAGATTTACAGCACTGCATTGTGGGAGATGGGAGTGCCCATTGGGATATGCTGTTGCCAGGCAACAAGAGGACTAGATCAAGCTAGTCGTTAGTTTCTAAAATGAGGCTTGGGAAGAAAGCGGGGGATTGGGAGGGGAGTGGGGGCAATGTAGTGTACACATGAGGTAAATCAGGGATTTCACCAAAGCTTACAGATGAAGATACTACATTTTACAATACAGTACAGTACAGAGTGTCAATTTGAATCATTTATTGGTCCTTTTCGTACACTTAAGGCATCGGCTGCGATGTCAAAAGAGAACTTAAACTTCACAACACGTCTTAAAAAAATATTGCATGTGTTTAAAGTGACCAAGGTGTGACAGAATAGCACCTTTCAGCACGCTTGGTTTCCAGCTCCTCTCAGCTCATAGGTGCTGTGGTGGGGATGGGAGACAAGGAGATGCCATCTGAAACTGTTCCTCTTTCACTGCAGGAACAGGGCTGGGGTATTTAGATGGGGCTGACACTGGCATCATCCAAAACACTAAAGAATTCAGAAGGATGTGGGTGGCTGTGAGCTGCTGTTGTCATGGTGATGCAGAGGATTAAGATTAGAGTATGTCCCAGCAGTCAAAACTTCAGGTTGTCAGTTTGAGTAGGGGGGCGCTATACATCCAGTCACTATTATTGTCCCCAAGCCCTCGTTCTCGATGTTGTCCTACAGAGAAGCGTGTTGTCTTTCTCTTTCTCTCTCTCTCTCTCTCTCTCTCTCTCTCTCTCTCTCTCGTGGGATGTGAGCTGCTGACGGGGAGGCAGGTCTCTAAACATTGGGTCCTTTGATTGTTCCCGCCTCCTGTAGCCTCGGGGAGGTGTACGCCGACGCAGCCAGACACATCGCCGCCTCGCAAAAGCCTGGGAGACCTACCGGTCCCACCTTACCGGGACGACCGGCCTCTCCGGCTGATCCCTGAGGTCCTCTCTCACCGTGCCTACCGTCCCGAGCCACACCGTCGACGCCAGGAGGACCTGTGGAGGGTAAGAGTTCAAGAAGGGATAAGAACTGAATCCCAGGGTCTGGATGACTTATTCCACTAAAGTTAATGTTGAGAAAATCTCTCTAAACCTCACTCTGGAGTAGTGGGAGTGTGTTTTCTACTGTTTGAATTAGTGTGTACTGTTGCCATCCTATTACATCCTCATTCAAGAGCATCTGTTAAATGACTGGAGTTAATGATGCTCTTCCAATGCCTCTGAAAAGCCTCTCCTGTCGTTCTTCAGTTTCTTATTGCACCCTTACTCTTCTGAACTTTAGGTCAGTATTACATCTCGTGTATGTGCATGAACCTGTTTTTCAGTTTGGAGGGACTCCAGCTCTTACCTTGTATTCCTGGGGGTCCTGGTGGTCCTGGGTGGGGTTTACCGGGATCTCCTCTATCTCCCTTTGCCCCTCTCTTTCCTATGGAAGGTAAAAATGAATGGGCTCAGATGTAAACTACTTTCATCTGTTAGGGCTCCACCATATGAGGAAAACATGCATTATGCAATAATGTTGTTGAATATGGTGCTAAGGATATTACTTGGGATACATAAACAGATATTAAAGTGTACTCAGTTCTGTATTTCTGCTGCTATTAGTATTCTGATAAAATACAACACATGGAATTTTGAATTTAAAACAAATAAAAAAAAATCTATTTTAACATTGTCTTATTATCAAATTGAACATTGAATTGTATGTAAAATGCACCACTAAACAAAGTGTAGTTTTACTACTGACATTTTCTTTAAACTAACACCAAAAATCTCGGAGTGTCTTTCGCGATATGTCGTAGACTTTTGTGATGTGTCAATTGCGCATGTTGATATTGCGATGGTGCTATAAAAAATCTATATATTGTGCATCCCTACTGTGTAGTCATCATGTATATATACAGTGATGCTCTACTGTCTACCTTTAAGTCCTGTGTTTCCAATCTGTCCTGGTCCTCCAATGATGCCAGGAATGCCACGGGCTCCAGGTACGCCATGTGGCCCCTGAGGACCAGGTGACCCTGGGGGGCCAGGGGGCCCGGGGAGGTCCCATTACACCGGCTCCACCTAGCACAGCCCTCTTGGCGCTCACCGCCACTGCAGCTAGCTTCTCTGCAACAGAACAGCACCATCATACTTTCTGATTAAGGTAGCTTTGATGATAGGCGACTGATTGCTCAGGAGATGAAAGGAGCTTTGGGAAATTAGCTAATCTAATCTCCCCTATGGACATCAAAGGTGGATCTAAGAGTCTAGGCGCTCACCCTGCAACATCTTCAACACCACTTCAATGATATGCTGGTCAGATGCATCGCGTCCCTGGAGAGAAGAAGAGGAGACTGAGCATCGGAAAAGAGACGGCAACTGGTGCACCAAAGAGCTGGACTTACTAGTGATCCCTGAATGCCTGGCATGCCGGGTACTCCTCGCTCTCCATTGAATCCCCTAGGACCGGGCAGTCCTGGGGGTCCCATGTCTCCAGGTTTACCAGAGTCTCCAGTAGGCCCATTGTGTCCTGGATCACCCCTAATTCCTTGCTGCGAAGAGACGAGCATTAGGGAAGAATGGATGTATGGCGGGGAAAAAATGAAAAAAAAATAAAATTTGATTTGCACACAGCACAACCTCACCTGTCCTTTGGGCCCGGGTTCACCAGACAAACCCTGTCACAGCAAACAAGAGACGTTGTCATTTCCAAGTCCATCACTGCCATCTATCATTTCCACCTCAGAGAGGCTCATTAAGCAGCAACTTAAAAAATGAATATTGTAAATGATGTCTAAAAATGCTGCTTCAAAGAGCCAATGTGCATCATTGCTTCACTGTCATGTAAATAGCTCATTTGCCATCTGGACTATTATGGGGATTTGTATGCACATTCAAAAGTAGACCTCCTCTTCGTCTTAACTTCTGTATGGCAACAACCTTTTCTGCTATACATTACTTTGCTTTGATGCCTTCACAGCCGAATGTTTAAAACCTTCTTATCTAAAGCCGGAAAGTTGTAGTATTTTGTAGATTCAGAGACTGTTGTGGTTCTTTATAATAAAAGGTTTTGAAACAGCTTTAGGTTAAGCAGTAATGATTCTTACCTTTTCACCTTTCTCGCCAGCCAATCCCTCAACACCGGGGTCACCCTAAAAGCGACAGAGAGAAAATGATAAGGGGGGGAGAGAGAAGGATGACCGTAGGAAACACTTGTCAGCATTGGAGCTGAAATACAAATATAAGTTTTCTGATAATCCGGTTTATAAACTGCTACTCACATCGTCTCCCTTTGACCCGACTTTACCTTGGAAGCCCTGGAAAGAAAGATGGTTTTGAGTACATGTAAATGTGGTTAAATCTAGATATCCTCACACACATACAAAAAAATAATAATACTAAGAACTAAATATTGATTCAAGCCAGTGACACCACAGATCACAAAGTAAGAAAGATGTTGTCTCATCTCTAAAACATGGAAGATGAGGATGCTCAGATTATCATTTATATTGCTTATTTATATTGCTTGCCTCACTCGGTGATTTACTGTGGATTGGTGTAACTTTCATTCATGGGGAAACACTGCCCCCAATGGATAGGTCTGGGTAAGGCAATCATTATGAAGTGTGATTGAATGTAGTCAATGATGGACATGTTTTCCAAAGCAATATATGTACTTGTTCATGCACACACGCACAGACCTTGTCTCCTTTGGTTCCACTGAGACCCTGGGCCCCTGGAACACCGATTGGTCCTCTCTCTCCTTTGTTTCCCTGTTAAGAGACAGGAGAATGTAAAAAGGAAAGTATAGCTGCAGAAGAGCTCAAATTTAAAGAAATGCAAAGGAGCAACTTACAGCCTTGCCAATTATTCCCTGTGGCCCAACTTCTCCCCGCTGGCCCCTGTCACCCTGCAGAAATCAGGTAAGATGAGTATGCCTTCCAAGTGACAGTTTTTAAATCGTTTTATTGTGATATGTGGATTTGTACCTTGGGTCCAGGGACTCCTTCCATACCAGCCAGACCAGGAAGACCAGGCTCACCCTAGGAGAACGTAGTTAAAGTACAATTATTCGTCCTCCTGCGCGGTATAATACCATACTTCTGATACCTGATACAAATCCTAATTTTGTGTGTATGTGTTACCAGAGGTCCGGGGGCACCAGACATGCCAATGTGACCCCTAGGTCCAGGCTCGCCCTAACAAGAGAAGACAGATGATAAGTGAAGAGGTGTATATTTGCAAAATAACAAAAATTTGAAAATTCTTTGAAATAAAATTAATTAAAGGTCAATACAACATAGCATATGAAAAGGCTTACCTTTGCTCCAGGTCCACCTTTGGACCCTGGGCTGCCAGGCAATCCCTGCAGACAGAATTAACACAACTGAAAATCGCTAAAAACAACTGTGGTGTACAGTTTGTTTGAAATACAGACAATAAACCTCAAAATGCCACTGGTACTGAATGTGGATATCAGTATGTGGGTGCTGGTGATGGTTAGGTAATAATGCCTGATATCTTTTAATAAAAAATAGTCTGAGCTGCAGTGTCAGCTACTGGCATATACCTTGCAGCAGGTTTCCTTGCAGTGTTTATGTGTGTGTGTGTGTGTCACAGTAGGGCATAAAGCAGGGTAAGTTATACTGGTTGAGTCTGCAGCAGTGTTAGTGTCACTGCAATGACCACACAGCACACAAACACATCTCATGCTCCATTACCCTTTAGTCAGAATGACACACACACACACACACACACTTACACACACACACACAGGACTGATTGTGATAAATCACTCGCGGTGGGAGGGAGAATGCTATTTCAAGGTGGTTTAAATTCTAAAACATTATGGGTCACAGGGTCACTGTTACCTGGATGTGTGCCCAGAAAACAAAACATACCAAAATGTACAGGCTGTTTCACGCTGGTTTCCCCTGTCTGTGTTCTGCCTTTGTTGAATGGAGCAGGAGAACAGATTGAGCCCATACGTGGTCTGAGTGACTATAAGCCCTTACAGACAGCCTTATTTGCATGTTCCCGAAGTGGCATTGCTGAACAATATTCCGTTAAACACACCTCCCCCCACTACACTGAAGGATCACTCACCGCTGTTCCCTGAGGACCAGGCGGACCAGGCCTCCCAGCCTGGCCAGGGCTGCCCTGTAGGAAAAGAGAACAGAAGAAGATTAAATTGCCATCTTTTACTGCGATTGACTGTACTCATCATTATCGCAGCTGGCATCCCTTACCTTGATTCCAGGAATACCAGGTGTGCCATCTTTTCCATCAATACCAGGCAGACCCTGAAAAAGCAGGCAGATGAATCAGACGAGTTGATTTGGTACACTCTCTAAACACCGTTGCAACTGTGTAGTGCACAAACAACAGTGCATTCACTCACATTCTCTCCCTTTTTACCAACTGCACCCTGTGGGCCCTGGATACCTTGGCTGCCCTGCAGAAGATAATCAAACCAGCTGCGTCAGTGTATTCCCAATGCACATCAGGATCAATGCCTCCATTCAAGTTCTGAGAAATGTTAAAAAAGAAATTCTTGCTTTGACAATAAACTTCAAGGGAGAACACCAGGAGAGTCACCTACTTTGTCTCCCTTGTCTCCTGCCTCTCCGGGTGGTCCCTTAGGTCCCTCCTCACCCTGCAAACAACAGAGAGAGACTTAACAGTAGCTCAGGTGTACTGTGGGTTCCTGTTTTAAAATGAGTAGTCACGTCTGTGTGTGTGTGTGTGTGTGTGTGTGTGTGTGTGTGTGTGTGTGTGTGTGTGTGTGTGTGTGTGTGTGTGTGTGTGTGTGTGTGTGTGTGTGTTCTTACAGGAGGTCCAGGAATTCCTACAGGTCCGTTGATGCCCTTGTAACCACGAGGCCCCTACAGGAAAACAAAATTGCCATCAATCACGTCAGATCAGGGAGGATGCTAAGTCAAGGTAGCCTACTATTCATCGTGATAAAGGGGTAATTAGCACTTAACTCACTTCACTAATAGGAGCTACACAGAGCCAGTCACTCTTGCTTTGGCACTAAGCCGGGCCGCTAACTTGGCTAACACGGCTAATGTTAACAGTAAGACGGATGGCTACAGCGGATCATTAACTACAGATGAGGCACCATGGACCTAGACAACCCCAACTCATTAGAGGAGGGGAGAGATTTGTGTTAGCATCATTTCCATATGTCCCCATTGCTGGTAATGGATGATGTTTGCATAGTGGGAGCAGGTCTGGCTGTGCCTCCTTGGTGCTCATCTAAAAAGAATGGGAACAGCCTTGTACCCAAAAAAAGAAAGAAGACAAAAAAGTAAGATGGCACTGTGAAAAAAAGGAGAAAGAAATAGTGGTACTCACTGCTTCCCCTTTAGGACCCATCATTCCTGGATAACCCCTCAGACCCATTGGACCCTTAGAAGGAAGCAGGAAAACAGAGGGGTAAGACAGAGACCAGGACCAGACAACTACTACTATGATCTGGTAAATCAAGATAATACCATTTGAAAAAACAACATTAGCCTATTTTTTTAACTTTGCCAAGAGACTACAACAAGTGGAATTCTCAGCATACCGGAGGTCCTGGGATGCCCTGTTCCCCAGAGATCCCCACTTCTCCCTTGGTACCCTAGTGGAGGAAAGGAAAAACCACAGGCTGATTAGTTATCTTTCTGTGCTGCACTCTTGATTTTGGCTACATGTCCACAGAGTTTGACCCAAGAAACTCCAGAAAATCCAGATCTATCATGTCTGTTTCTTAAGTATGGAGCTAGAGACTGGTGGTGATTAGCTTAGATTAGCATCAATAACTGAAGCAAGGGGTAACAGCTAACTTGGCTCTGGCCAAAGTAAAAAGAACAACAACAACATACGCCTACCAAGACCTCTAAAGCTGACCAGTTAACACTTAAAAATGACAAGTTGTGGTTTTTATGGATGGTACGTGCTGCAAATGTTTCTGTGTGTGACCTAGCCAAACAACCAGCTAAGACTCCAAATGGAAATAGTAGAATAGAAATAGTTACAGCAACAACTTGTGGTTTTTAAATTTCTGTTTGTGTACATGTTTAGGGGGAAATTGTTGAACCCCTGCCCCAGTCTTCAAGCTAAGCTAAGCTAAACCTGGCTCCAGCTAATGTAAAGACAAGCGAGTAGTATCAATATTCTCATTTAACTCTTAGCAAGAAAGTGAACTTAAGTTAGGGTGACCAGACATCCCCGGTTACCGGGGACAGTCCCCGGTTTTGGTGACCTGTCCCCGGAAATGTCCCCGGTTTTCACTGTGACTGACAGACCCGATACTGGACTGAAAGAAAGAAAACTCTGACCAAACGGAGCCGATCGAGCAGCGCTGCTCAGAGCTCAGAGATGTTTTAGAAAGCCATATTTTACCACGCTAAAATCACTGATTATTTACATGGAGTCTGGTGGACTTTTATGTTTTAAAAAATGATCTTAATCTTTAACAGAAAGGTCAACTTCCTTAGAAATCCTTTCCATAATGTTATCAGACTTAGAATATTAATCTGAGTCTGTCAGTAGCAAAACGAGCACTTTATGAACGTAAATACAAGCTGGACAATTATCCCATTAACTTCCATTGTAGCTTGTTTCTCTGTTGCCGACTGCAGCGATCTCGTTTCATACTGCATCAATGTCAAAGGAAAATATTTCCCCAATAGTTTATATTGTATCTGATACTCAGCTCTAGGTCTAGTGTCCCCGTTTTAAGTTTTACAAAAATTAAAAACATGACGTGTTTTGGAGGTATTTACGCTTCTGAGCTGAAAATGTCCCCGGATTTAGTCTGAGAAATCTGGTCACCTTAACTTAAGTGATTTAAAAAAATTATGTTTTTAGCTAAACTCATTAGTCTTCCAACATTAGCATACCATGTCTGTCCAGTACCATGCCAGTAAAATAAATCAAAAACAAAGTGCGGGTGATTAGCCAGTTAGCATGTTCTAGTTTTATTTCCCAGCAGTCTGAAGATAAATGTGATAATGGTCTTGCTCATCAATCTACTGGTCTTTGGCCCTACATAGTTATCAGTAATATAGAAATTAGCAATTTAGCGGAGAAAACTTTTTTTTTTACTGTATAGTGTTTTAGCTCAACAGCTAGTGGGGATGTAAACAGCTAGTGCTGGCTGTCTTTAAGAAGAAGAAAAGAGAGAGCAGCAACACAGTGCAACCTTGAGTCAAGTCAACTCTCTAAAATACTGGTCTGACTTGGAGGAGCGCTAACATGGTGCATCGAGTGTTTGGAGTGTCTCGGGCTCCTTGTGTGGGAAGATCAGAGGCTAATTCCTGGGGCCTGGCCATTCGCTCCCTTGGAGCTGACTTTATGCTCATTAGCTGTGCTTAGTACAGCGAGGTGAGAGGGCTGCGTGAACACTGACTCTCTCTCATCCTCCCTTCATGTACCTGGCTCTTCACCACCCCTTTCATCTGGCTCTCTACATGACGACTGCAGGGCCAAGGCCAGGCCTGACTAATCACAGCCAGATTAGTGCCAGTCATGTGCCTCTGGGTGGTTCATTAGAACTAATCCTCACTTCTGCTGATCCTGAATGCTGGTTGAGTGTGCTGCATGTATGGGTGTTTGATTTCATGTGTGTATCTGTTCTAGCAGAGATTGTGCAGCTTACCAATTTTCCTATGCTACCAGGCTCTCCGAGAACCCCAGCACGTCCTTTGTGTCCCTAGAGGGCAACAATCAGTCAGTCAGTAGAGTGTCACAATTTTGTAACCTAACATAATCATTGATGCTGAAAAAAACTATGCTTATTACTTGAAAACAAACTAATCACCTTGACACCCTGCAGTCCCTGGGGGCCTTTTTGTCCTGCTGGACAGTTAAGAGGACACTGTTGTCGAGAAAAGGAAACAGATGGATTATGAAAAGTAAATTTCTGTCAAAATATATTTGTAAGGAAGGGGATGTTGCTAGATCCTACCTGGAAGTCGGCACTTCCCTCTTCTCCACCGATGAACTTCCCTGGAGGACCCTAGATGCACAGACAGATGATAAAGAAGTAGATGGAAGAAAAAATTCACCTGGTCACAGTTGCCTCAACTCCCATGAGCTGAGCCAGCTCTCTCTCTCTCTCTCTTTGTTCATCTATTTCCCCCTCCATCTTTCCTTCTCTTGATTTATAGAATGAGTTGGGAAGTAAAGTATCTGTACTGGGGCTGCTGATGTCTTCCTGCTACAGTCAGATGACACAGCCCAATGATCTAATGGGGGTTTATGTACTCAAGGACAGCAGTAAAGCTAAACAAATACACTCTCCTGGGCTGGGAAGATTTCTCTGAATGGAGACACACCTGATCCTTAGAGACGCCCAAGAAGACTACATACACCGTTGGAAAATAGACTTGAAAGTGTACCTCTCAAAACTGTTCATTGTATCTCACCTATTGTTGTCTGTTGGAACCTGAACAAGCAGCAGTGAGCTCTGGCTTTGCTAGGTGCTTTGCTATCACACAGTAGCATGTTCATTGCTGCTGGTTTTACAGAACAGAGTAAACTTCAACATAGGGTTAGTAGATGCCATGTCTTTGCTTTACTTTTCCACTAATGTAAGTTACCTGCAATTAGATTGATGTAACCATATGCTTGATTGAGCTCAATGAGCTTTGAGCTCTCTCACTCCTTTTCACAGCTGATGTCACCAATCTCACAGAAAAAAACTCTTCCGATATGAAATGAATAGTTAGAATGTTCCTCACGGCACAAAAGAACCGCCAAAAATAAGGTATCATTATCAAAAAGGTTTATGTTATTTATGTAAAGAATAAATAAAAAAGACTATTTTAAGACTGTATTAATATCAGTGTTTTAATATTGCTATTGTTGCTGATGGTAACTCCTACCCTACTTCTAACCCAGCCGACTGTGTTGAGTTTCAAAACATAAACAGCGAGCTGGGAGGAAATAGAGGGGTGTGATGGCACTATTTGCAGCTAAGACAACCAGGGCGCATGGACAGTAATTTTAATGTACCCAGAAAAGGTTGTGAGCTTGGACATACAGAGGGTGGACAAAATAACAACATGAAACTCAATAGTACTCTAACCTCTTGATCTCGGGTTTGCCAAAGGCATTTTTACCACCAACATCGTATTTTTTTCATTCATTTCAGAGAAGTGACAGATGGAGAAGATATTTCCCTGTGAACACTTACTGGCTTGCCAGGAGGTCCGGGAAGTCCTGGGGGTCCAGATGGTCCCATGATACCCTAAACAGAGCAGAGGGAAAGAAGCTGTGAATAAGCATGTAAGGGTTCTGTTTGCTTATATATGTAATATGTCTATGAGATCTTTTTTAAATCCTGAAGGCAGTATAATAAACTAAAGCTGGTGTCCTACCTTTGGTCCAGTTGTTCCAATTTCCCCTGGAAGACCAACTGGCCCTGCAGCGCCCTAGACAGAGAGACACAGGGAGCAAGAAGGAACAATGCATACACGTCGCAGCAAACCATTCAAAACAAAAGTGATGAAGGCACAACTGTGTTACTGTAAGTATACAGTAACACAAGCTACTTACAGCCAGTCCTGGAAGGCCGGCTCCCTGCGTGGACAGAAGGGACAAAGGGTTAGACTACTGTGAAACAAGTGGAACCAATCCATCAACGAATCAATTACCATTTGTGAAAGCCAATTAATAATGGCAGCAGTAATTCAGTAATGCTTGTGTACAGTGTCAGAGTGCAGTGTACACAGTGCTCAAGAAGAACAAAGATGCAGAACACTATCGGTATATGTTTGCTGTGTCTTTCGCTAGGAAGTAATTATAAACAAAGTGATTAAGTAAGTTAGCCTTCTTGGAGAAAGAACAGCCCCCAGGGCAGAGTCTCCGGTCTGTGCAGTGTGCAGCTGGCTGTACAAGCACAGCCCCCCAGACAGCACAGCCTGTTAATGCAAAACAAAGGATTTAACTAAAAGCGTTGCATTCATGCATGACATAGGATGACTCTGGATGTTGTTTGACTATAGTTTTATGATGTCTGATAGATGGACACTGAGCACCACCTAGTGGTATTGGACTGTGTTGCAGATGGTGCGCTGCTACCTTGATTAGTTTGCATTTACTGGAGTTGATAAAGTCAGGAGTCACATTTGATGATATAATTGATAGCAGTGTTATTCCATATTAGGGACTGTCCCATGTCAGCTGTAGAAGGTATATATCACATCTGGGTACATTAAACCCAAAAGGGGGCACAGCTGGTCAGGCATTCAGGCATGAACAAAAAGGGACTTGGGAGGTTGCTTTAGAAGACCAGCTGGGTTACAATATGTTTGTTTGAAAACTGACAAGGCTTTAAACAATACCTAATTCAGCCTGTCATAACTTCATAAACATCATGACAGCCCTAGGAGATAAAACCTACCTATACAGTACAATTTTGAGGTATTTGTACTTTACTTAAGTATTACCATTTTATGCCACTTCTCCTCATTTCAGATGGAAATACTGCACTTTTTACTCCATAGATTTATCTGGTATTTTCTTTACAAACAAATCTATAAAATACTGTTCAATACAGATTAAACATGTGATTCCCAACCTTTTTGGCATGTAACCTCTTACAAAAAAATCAGTGTCTTGTTTTAGCTGCTTGTCATGTTTTAGATGTCTAAAAAACTTCTAGTCTTAACTTCTCAAATGATTTTTTTAGATAAATGTTAAATGTTCAGGGCCACAAAAAGGCAAAATGATCCATATTTCCCAGAAAAGCAAAGATTGGTACAACATTGAATAGCAGAATGTTGTTTTCTATCATCCTGTGACTTGACTTGACCCCCAGGTTGGGAACCACTGAACGTCTCGGGTTACGTATGTAACCCTTGTTCCCCGAGATAGGGGAACGAGACACTGCGTCGGTTACGACACTATGGGAACGCCTATAGTGTCGTAACCGACGCAGTTCGAGTTCCCCTCGAAGGGGAACGTCTCGGGTTACGTATGTAACCCTTGTTCTCCGAGATAGGGGAACGAGACACTGCGTCGGTTACGACATTATGGGAACGCCTATAGTGTCGTAACCGACGCAGTTCGAGTTCCCCTCGAAGGGGAACGTCTCGGGTTACGTATGTAACCCTTGTTCTCCGAGATAGGGGAACGAGACACTGTGTTGGTTACGACACTATAGGCGTTCCCATAGTGTCGTAACCAACGCAGTTCGAGTTCCCCTCGAAGGGGAACTAAACTAAGTATATATCAACTAGTTAAAACTAGCTTCACCTCAACCAGCTTCAACAGTAAAAATGCTACTCATGCATTGATACATCAGTAATAATTTAATAATGTGACATAATTACTTTACATTAATAACATATCACTCAAATACTACTTTTACTTTTGAGATTTGACAATACTTCTGTACGTTTAGTCGAGCTTGAATGTAGAACTTGTATTTGTTCTGGAGTATTTTTAATTAAGTAGAGAATCTGAGTACTTCTCACACCACACACAGTATAACATTTGAATTAAAAAAACAAAAATACACAACAAAAATTCACTCATCATACATACTTTATTGTTCCAAAAAGGGGAGAGACAAGAAATTGTTTACTTACAGGAGGTCCAGGTTCGCCACTTGGTCCAGGTTGACCCTGCAGAAAACAGAAATTTAACTACAGTAATGATATGCTAGGACCTTTCACAAATAAATGAGAATTATATTTAACATATTTAATGTATTACTTTTGAAATAAATATGTGCCTATTTATCAAATGAGCTTAGGATTTAGTGTCATGACAAAATAATGTGAACATGACCCTCTTTTTTATTATAAAACTGACCCTTTTGAAATATGAAAATTTTATTCCAGCAACGCCACCACATGGTGATACATATTGATGTCTGCGATACAGGTATTCCACAGAATAGCATTATAATGGTGCATTTGTTCTAATCATCCTTCAGGTGGAGGTTTATACACTTGCCTTAGGCCCAGGGCGTCCAATAGGACCTCGATCCCCCTTTGCTCCAATCAAACCCTGGAGACAGACACAAAGAGATGATATGCTAGACATGCATACAGAGGTCAAAATGGCAAAGGAAATTGAAAAAAACTATCAAGTTGGCAGTGTGCTTTCAACAGGCTACATGGGACTTGAACTCACCTTACAATAAGGCTAATCACACATTTGATCGAAGCTGACACTATTCTTGTATGTAATTAGGAATCAAACTTGAGATTGAGATTCCAGGGGGGATTACTGGCTAAATCTCTGAGGAATGCATGTGTGTGTGTGTGTGTGTGTGTGTGTGTGTGTGTGTGCTTCTGTTAGCATGTGACCAAGAGGCATTGGTACACTGATTCACCTCAAACCAAGACTGATGCAGCAACTCATGCTTCGCCACAATTAAAGTAATATGAGGTAAATCAATACGTGCCCCAAAGCTATAAAATCATGTTAAACTCCAACGCCTCACTAACCTGTGATTGCTGAAGATTTAATAATAATCAGCATGGAATCAGAAAGGGATTTGGGTGGGGTTTGACATTAAGTATTTCAACCTCCTGTAGAATTCCTCATAATTTGTCCATAAAGTTATTCATTGCGTCCTGCACAGAAATAAGCTTTAATAACTAAATCCCTGTGTTGACAATAAACCACCAGTTGAGAGAAAATTAGGACCCAGACACAAAGGGAACTTCTGAATGATTTAATGGGAAAATAACTCAGCTAATGTACAGTAGCTCAATTATCTTATTTTCATTATACATATTCACTTGTAAAAAAAGAACAGTGAAAGTCAATTTTTTAAATGTTGCATTAAAGCTAAAATGTAGCTTAAAGACAAACAGTTATGATGACTTTTTTAGTGAGCTCCTTTTTTCTGCCCACCTTATGGAGACTTAAAAAAAAAAAAAAGTTAGTACTCTTAGTATTCTGTCCAATCTGCAAAGCAGTCAAAATAAACGTAATAAAAATCCAGTCAGCATGAATGTATATCACATCACTCCCCACTCATGCTGTATATGTGGGTCGTCTTTTTATTATAAAAAAAGGCATTTTCATAAGTTCTGTTTGCTTTTCCTGTGGGAATTTTTTTTCTTTTCTTGTCCTTATTAATCTGATTTCACATTAAGCCTCTCAGAATTTTTCTTTTGTAAGTAAACAGGTTTTGTTATTTTCAAAGCCAGTCTCTCTCTCTCTCTCTCTCTCTCTCTCTCTCTCTCTCTCTCTCTCTCTCTCTCTCTCTCTCTCAAAAAACACACCAAATACCGACATTTGTCAGTTTACTCACATCAATGCCATTCTCTCCTGGTGCTCCATCGGGACCTGGCTCTCCTGGCTCTCCCTTTAGTCCCTACAATTTAAAAAAAACACACTGACCTGTGAAATTGTGGCTGTCAGGGACACACACACAAACACACACACACACACACACACACACACACACACACACACACACACACACTATTGTTACGAACAAAAAAGAAGTATAAATAAAAATGTTAAAGGTTTGGAAATATGAAATCTGACAAACAGTACAATACAAACTTACTGGTGGACCAGGGGGCCCAGGTGGTCCTTTCTCTCCCTGCAGAGAGACAGAGTGGTGATGTTAACCCTTCTGATTTAATATGTGTTTATTCAACAGCATGATATGGCCTTTACTGTCATTCATAAAAGTCATTACTTTTGCTCATATCTGTGTCTACCTCTCTCCACAATGTCCTTCATCAGTGATACATTTGACAGGAGACAGGTGCTAATGATGTAATGAATAGTTTTGGTCTGTTTTCTGCTGCTATTGTTTAGCATAATTTTCACTCTTTGAATGACTTGTTATGTTGCCATCTTGGCCTTGCACAAGTGTTCCGGGCAGAGACACTTGTTCAGTGATTATGTTGTAAACAATACATGGGTTCTTAAGTCAACATCCCACCTTTTCTGTGGCAGAGACCCAAAAGGGGAAAGCCCCAGTGAAGTAACAGGAGAGCAGCTTGGACCAGGCCACATTGCTCTTTGCAATGGGAGGTGTTAACCTAATGTACTAACTTATCCAAATGCTTAGAACACAGTAATCAGTGAAAATGCATATTCATATTATCAAAGTACAGGAAAAGGCTAAGATATTAGACTTACGTTAATAGCTCAAACTATCTGATCTAAACAAATCAAATATCTGATCTATCTGATTATGGATCACGGAGCAAACACCAGGCTTTTACAAGCAGTGTTTTTCTTGCTCCACTAGCCCAGCAGCCTATATTTTAAAATATATGTATACAACCTGTGTGTAGTTAACCCTGAAAATATCTCAAATGTATCCCATTACTGTGACACAAAGTCAGGATTGAGGCACGGGTCTCTTCTCAAAGACCCCTCTCTCTGCTGGGAACAGAGCTCTTTTGTGCCACTGTGTTTTCATTTGCAGTGCCCTCTGCTGGCAATACTCCAGTACTGCAGAGCAGCACTGGGTTGGTATTTCTCCAGCACAATGATGGTCTTTGTGCCAGATCTGCTGGGCAAACCTGTGTGGATACTCACATCAATGCCGTCTGACCCAGGCATGCCAGAGGAGCCTGGTGGGCCGGGCTGGCCCTGAGGTCCGGGTGGACCCCTCTGAAACACAGGTAGAAAGACATTTTAAGAATGTCAAGTAATGACAACCTAAGACATTCTTGTTGTACTGTGCACATATTATAAACTGTAAAATCCTGTAACAACATGAAGATTATAGCGGCACTGTAAGAGGTAAAGCCAAAAGCTGCAATAACATAAAAAACAAGCTTACAAAGCTAAAGAAATACATATATATGCAAATAACATACATAAATATGCATGCACTTGTCTTGTAATGCAGAACAGACCTAAATCAAATTGATCAATTCAAGGCAGTTTACTGCACTGTGTCCAATATATGACAAAAAAACACAAAAAAGGAACCAAAATGATCAAAACATGGATAAAATAACTTAGAATTTGTGTTGGAGAAGGGTAAAAACAAAGGAATGTGGAAGGAGGGGTCATGAGACTGGCACTGTTTACCCCACAATCCCCCCTCCCCCCCATCCCAATGTCTCCTCAGCCTGTCTTGAATATTATCTTAGTGGATCAGTCAGTCCATCGAGTGATAAAAGCCATTTTAAATCCAACTTTAAATTCTTCCAACTGTTCAAAATGTGAAAAATGTAAAATGAATAATCCTTAAGAGCAAAAAAACTGTTAGATGTCCAGTAGTTAACACGTAGGTGTCTGTTTGAATAGGGGCTTTCACACTCAGGGGACAAAGTTAGTGTGTGATGTATGTGTGTTTGTATGCGTGTTGGTGCCCACTGATTTCCATCTCTGCCATTGCCATAAAAAACAAAACAAAACCTTTGATGTTTTCCTCCATTCTTCAAATAATAAAAATCTTCTAGGCCAAAAAGAGGAACCAAGGTAATCGCAAATCCTTGCCTTCAATAGTATCTCCTTCAGTTAAATCTTCAAAAGAGATCAGAGTCCATACCCGATAAGGATGATAATCCACAGAAGATAGTCCGGTTTCATTTTGTCTCCACGACAGAAAACCCATTTCAAGCTCTTTCTTTCACATGCATGCTACAAAGCCAGATGATCACCACATTTTAGGACAGTCTTGGTTCAAACTCCAGCATTTTGATCACTTCAACCAGCACCAAGACAACACACAACCTATAACATGACCAAACAACATCCAGTGCCTGCTGGCCCTTTCCAAGGGCCCTTAACCCCACTGAACCCCAGAATAAAGGAGCCAAGCCTGAGCAGAGCAGGTCTCAACCTCCCCTGTCCACTCACCACTTGGGCCAGAGCCAGGCACAAGGTCTGCAGTATTACCCAGGTCTTCAGCAAGGCAGAGAGAGCAGCCATGGTCCCTTTCCCCTGTCTGTCTCTCCTCGGTTCACCAAATCCTCTTTTTGCTCTCCTCTTTCCGCTCCCTTACTCCTCTCCAGGCCGGCACAGTGCAGAACTGGTGAAGCAAAGCTGTCCGAGAGGCAGGTGGGGGGGGGCACAGCCCCGAAAAATCCACTCAGGAGGAAGTTGAGAGCCGAGGGTGGAGAGGGATGGAAGAGGAGGGGTGGAGCTGGAGAGGGAAGAGGGCAGAGAGAAAGAGAGAGAGAGAGAGAGAGAGAGAGGTGTAATCCTGCCCCACAGCCGGCCTCTGAAAGCAGTAGAAAAATACTCAATATGCACCCATCAACAGTGTGGAACACACACACACACACACACACACACACACACACACACACACACACTATATAAATAGTTACACAGACAGGTTTTTACATTAGATAAGGGTCAGGGGGAAACTCTGAATATTTGCTCAACAGGCAGCTTCTGTGATTGGTTGATTTATGAATAATTAGCTTTCTTTTTTTACGAAGTTCTGAAGCCAATTAGGGTGAGCAGCCATTAAGCTCCTCCCAAAGCTATGGGTGTGCACCAATACATGCAACCTGTGTAAAACACCCAACTATAGTACTTTGAACAACTTTCTGTTTTTGCTTCCGTCTGTCCCTGCAAATGTGCTTCGGCGTTGTTGTTGTTGTTGTTCTTACCCTGAGGCTAATGTTTGCGTGGTGGTGCATATCTCTCCAAACATTTCCCATGTGACTGTTATACCGCACAGATGAGAGGAAGCGGAGATCTCCTTGGAGTATATAGCATATACATTAAAGAGATTTAATCAGGGAGGAGAAGGAGGGGGCAGTGTTGACTTTCTAAATAATAATAAAAACGTGACTGTAACAAGTAAGAGATAGCAAATAATGCACCTAATCACAACTCCTGTCTTTTGTCATGTTTTAAAGACATTTACTGACATCTAGTGGTCATTTTGCGAAGAGCCGGTTAGTTCCCACAGTAATCCAAAGTGGCCTTTTAAGGTTGAATAAACAAAACTCATGGAAATGTGAAAAAAAAAACAGTATAGGGACCCCTATTGTACAGATACTGTGTTACACCAAATGCTGCAATTATCTGTATGTCCACTAGATGGCAGCATATACACATTAACAGATGCCAGTTTGCAGCTTGGGTGCAGTAGAGGCCTCCACTGCTTCAACTGGGGATAATACATTTGTTCTCCTCAGGGATGATAAAGACCGTACTAAGGATGCTGAAAAGAGATGCATTCATCAGTAAATTGAGATATATTGCACACAACAGGGAATTTTAGCAGACCCCATTAAATAAATTAGGAAACCAGCTCCATGGTTGCTTCAGTACTGTATGTGCTCTGCACATTTTTTGCAGACATTGCATTTATCACACTCTAACTCAAAATTGTCATTGCCTTGTTCGTACACTGCCCAAAATGATTAAATATGACCTATTACCTGGCCAAAACACTTCTTTTTCAATGTCATATTTTTGAATAAAAGGGACTAGTCATAGCCAATTGAATACCTTGGATAAATGCAGAAACACAGTGTAGTTCTGAGCTGCTTTATGCATAATTAATCTATTTTTGCACTCATTTCACAACTTCAACATGAGTTTTCTAAGCCAATAGTCTTTGTTCACACACAAGTCAACGCTGTTAGTTTGCTCTTGTTTGAAAATAAAGAAATGCAAAAGTATTTGACAAAATGACAGACAAGTCTTGTAAAAGACTTTTTTTGAGTAATTGGTTTAACTACTTTCAGAAGTCAGAGTTTGTTGTGCTGTGGTTATAACTTGCATTATATTGTAAGATGTTCCTATATGTTCATTCATGACATCAGGTTGATAGTGTATGCCAGGACAAGTGCTGTGTGTAGCAGTATCCAAAAAGAGTGCACCAAATCTGCATTTTGCAGGGACCACAAGCAGGCATTAGTAATGATTTTCTAATTCATCATGCTCCAGTGAACGGTGACATGTTTGCCTCAATGCCACTTCTCCTACAAGTATGCTTCAAAAGTGACAATGTCAGCAAAGTGCTGCAAATCCAAATTACAAAATAGTATTTTCTTGTAATCCTTAAATTACGTCCTTCAAGCAGATGAAAATTGCAACATCAAGGAAGAGCTCGGACTTAGACCCATTAACCCTTTGATGCCTTATGCAATTGATTGAAAGCTCAAATAGTGGTTGCAATAGTAAAAAGTCCCATGTCGAAAGACACTGAACCCCGAGCATGCTGTGCATCGGAGTGTGAATGTGCTGATAGCATAAAGTGTAAACACTATGTAAAAGCTTTGAGCCTTCCTCTGTCCACATTGAAAGAGATATAAAAATGCATTATAAAGAAACAGCTAGCCATTATAACCGACTTTTAGAGATGCTGGTGAGTGCATT
Organism: Etheostoma perlongum; assembly: GCA_026937815.1. Lineage (NCBI taxonomy): Eukaryota > Metazoa > Chordata > Actinopteri > Perciformes > Percidae > Etheostoma > Etheostoma perlongum. The sequence continues at coordinate 22,888,417 of CM049384.1, read as the reverse complement.
TTCATATAATCTACCAGAGCAAAGCTAAGGTAACCGGTTTAAGCTTGCCTCAAGCTTCATATTGAGCTTAAAACTGTGGTTTCGGAAGTGAAAATCCCATTTATTTTCTCCATAAGGATTTTGATTATTAGCCATGAAGTTTAAACCATTCAAGGTAGACGTTCCCTGAGCTGAGATTGTGAAACTAAGGTTTATGCCCCTGTAGAAGCCACAAGTCCGTATGATATCAACCTTGTTTTATGATCATAATTCATATGGTATAGTTGGTTGGCCTTGATCCAGGCTTAAAACCTTTCACATAGGTCAAGCATTTTTGATACAATGGCAATAGTGAATGGGGGAAATCCCTTCCAGACCCAGAGCTGTTGAAAAAGTGGACGGACATTGCTGAGCTCTTTTGAGCAGACAAATATGAGTGGTATTGATCTCCTCATCCAACTTCTCATCTCATCTAACATTTCCCAACATGTCGAACTATGGCTTTAAACAAGTCAGTCACCTTCAGTGAACATAAGCTAACAACTAGTCTTTAGGCTATCTACTGAACATGGCTTACTAACGCTGCTCTGCTGTTGTGAAAATTGGTCGCAGCCTGATTCAGATTTAAATTTGAGAAAATTGAGAGATCAAATGCATGAAAATGCGTCTTTATCCAAAAACCTGCTGTGCTGATCTTCTCACGGGTGAAAACTGAAAAATAATCATCATCCAGTTGTTGTCTCTCATTATAAACGATTCCCCAGCCGCCTCAAACTTTGAAAACAGACAAGGAAAACATTGGCCCCTCCCGATTCTCTCGGCCCCTCTCAATCTTTCTCCCTGCTCATGTTTAAATTGTCAGGGGAATATGACTTAACTTTCACTTTCCTAAATGAAAGCAATCACATCTTGTTTCATGAGTGGACAGCAAAGCTATCACAGCTTGCTGAGAAATGCATGACACAAGATGCCATCCAAATTCAACCAATAAGTGATTATCGCACAAGCTCATATACCCACCGGGTTATTGATGCACAAAACAGAGGAATGCCGCACACACACACACACACACACACACACACACACACACACACACACACAGCGTGCTCATGCATTAAAGCAAAGCCTAATTGAAATATTATGAGTGACCAGGGAGGTTTTGGTTCTGTGCTGGTATTCAGCTCTCCGCTCCCACATTTTCCTGAGAAAGATCTGTTCACACAGACAGGCTGTGTCCATTCCCGCTCTAACAAGACGCCTGAGAGAAAAGGAGAATGGAAGTCATCATTAAAGTCTGACGCAAAGACAGGAAGACACACACACACACACACACACACACACACACACACACACACACACACTTACGATGATGACAGACAGGGTAAATATTATTCTTCAGGGCAGGTGTGAGGAGTAGCGGCAACGTGATAACAGAGGAGGTCATTAACAGCCCAGCAGGCTTCGAGGCCAACTCCGAGGTTCATACTGTGTCGGGCCTTTCATTAAAAAGGCAGAGTTTACAGTCAAGAGCAGAGGGAGAAGAGGTACACGCTGACAGACTGATGATATACAGCCAGAGGATATTAGTCTGTCTGGTATAAAATGCATTCATTATTGTGATTTGTGGTTATTCTCTCAATGTGAAAATCACTCCAGTCTGTCGCAGAATAAAGCTTCTTTGACATGTAAAATTATTGGGGAATTCAGCAGATGAAGACATTTTGTGGTGCAATTTGCATGTCCATCATGAAGCTAACAGTGTAGTTCATTTAAGGGTGTGTACATGCGTGTGTGTGACAGATGTGATAAATGTTCCTTCAGACTTTCCCTCCTCTTTGTTCAATGACATCAACCCCTAAAAGACACCAGTTAAACATATTCATCTATTGTGCAAAACCACTTCCAAAGCACCAGTCTTGAAGTGCATTTACAGATTCAGCGAGTGTCAGATCTAGCTTCTCACTACCTAAATTGAACCTGATGTAGTGCAGCGAGACCCAGCTGTGCGGTGAGAGCTGGCCCAGAGTCACAAGCTGACAAAGCGATGACTGGTGCGGAGATTTAAAAACACACCGTTTAGCAGCCGCTGACCCCAGTCTGAGCCATAGGTGAGGTGTTTCTAAGCAACAAAGCATGGCAACACATCACATGTCAGACCAAAGAGCCAGAGCTGCGCTCCACTACCATCAAAGATAAGGAAAGAGGGGAAAGAGGCAGCAGATTGTTAGTATTGCTTTAATCTGTTGACATTGGCAAACACATACACATATTTCATTCTCTGATATTCTTATGGTAGCTGGATACACTATTATAGTTGTATCCTCTACAAGCTTTCCCAGCTTTCCCTGAATTCATTAATTGAACATTTTCTGCGGGCGACGAAATGCTGTTTTCAGCAAACATAACTGTTGAAATATATTGGCCTGTGGAGGTGATCTGGCATGTACTCTTAAAATCCTATTTGAGCTTTGAGTGAGTTTGGAAGTTTCCTATTCTTGCACGTCTACTTCAACTCAATAATGTCTCCTATTCTTCCATGGCTCTGGATTTGAAATGTGAAATACAGTATCAGCCATTTTCTATTCCTTACAAATATCTACTGTCACTCTCTTGTGGAGAAGCCAAACTCAGTGTGCTAACCTTAACTCCCCTCTGCCCTGCTCAAGCATAACGGAAGACTAACACCCCACTGACTGCCGTCTGCACTGTTTTCTACACCCAGCCAAGAACAAGAATAAGCTGGGGGTGTTTTAGAATTGCAGTACCCTCCTCCAGAAAAGAATGAGTGAAACATGTTGCATTAGTCTGCCAAGTGTGCAGCACAGAAACTGCCATTGCATTGATGGAATGCAAAATAAATGAGAATCCACAATGTAGTGCAGGTCTATATTGTCTCAAAAAGCACTGAACCCCAAATAAGCCAAGAGCACCGAACAATGGTCACAATGGTCACAATGGTCATTAACACTCCAGCTCTCTTTTTATTCTTTAAAGAATCACTTAAAAAGGATACAACAGGATTCAGTTACTGTACGTATGACGATGAATGTGATGTTACTGTGGTGAAGTGGTGCCATGGCATAACAGGAGGCAGGACAATTTCATACAGGTTTGTTGTAATCAGCCCCATTTCCTGCAGTTAGGCCTTTAGGTGGTATTCATAGAAAAAGTTGACATGTTTTATGAGTTACATTTTTCCACGCACAGTTTTCACAAGTGTGCATTACATTTGCCAATCCATTTCTCTGTCTCTTTCTCTTATACACAGATCACATAGCACGTAATGATAGTAGTAGTGGTTTATTTGAACATGTAAACATTAAAATAAAAAAATATACTGTATATACATACATTCATGCATACATATACACAGAGACATTAGAAATCTAATAACTGCACTGATACCTTTTACGTACTAAAAGGTCTAAAATTGAAAAACAGTAATGAGAACAAGAGAAGCAAAGTGAAGGCAAACCTTATTCCATTAGCTTATACAATTTAACATGCCAGACTTTTTTATAGATTACTTAAAGCTGTACTAATCAAATTTTTTATATAAACAATAGCCCAAGTATTTATGTGTAATGTGAAGGGTGCCGATGCAGTGACATAACCCACAAAAATATATCAACAGACCATGCAGCTCTCCTCAGGCCTCAGCATTTTAGCTCATTGCTTTGGATCTAGGGCCCGAGACTTTACTGTTTTCTCACCGCCCTCATTTCCAGCTGTTTTCAGTGGGGGAAAAAACTCTTTTAAACCCACTATACACTACCTTCCCAGCAACAAACACATACAGCTAGTCCCTGCCTTAGAGATAATGAGATAGAAAACGCATATTTGCATATTCTGTGGAGGAGGAATAGAAATAAATAGAAACATGTCCAACCCAAACATGTCAGGGAGATTTTCCTCTAAAACATCTGTTGTATAACCTGTTCAATCCTATCCACAGCGGTCAGAGATGGGCTGCTGTAAGTATGTTTGTATAGGTGTTTGTGTGTGTAGATATTACCCATACACACTAAATATACATTAGATTTGATATGGAAACTAGGCTGTATTTTTTCCTGTGCTTTATATCTGTCTCACTACGTGCCTTTAGGATCATTTACCGGCAAAATAGATAGGTAAACGTAAGAGTCAATTTCTGCAAACAGCTGGCTGCCTGAGCCTGTATGACATGACGCAAATTAGAGGACACACAGAACAGTTGCCAGGGAATAATATATCTGTGTATTAGGATCTATATGGCCTTGCTCAGGGATCCCTGAACATATTTGCTATAATAAGGGATGCCTCTTGCAACTATAGTTCTGATAAACATTAAAGCTGCATTTAATACTTATATATATATGGATCAAGTGACTGTGTGTAATGTGAACCCACAGACAATTACCACCAGACTCTGCAGTTCCTCTCAGCGTTTTAGCATCTTTGAGCTCATTGTTTTGGTTTTACGGCCTTAAATGTTACGGTTTTGGTTCAGTCCGACTGCCCTTCATTTACAGGCACGTTTAGTAAAAAGCCAGCTGTACACTTACTGCCCAGCAACAAACCACAAACAGGCAAAGTTAGCTGGTGAACATATGGGAGCATTTAGCTGCTTTACAGCCAGGTATTTTATTTTTGAGGACATGCTTGAAAACAAGATGGTACATTTCAAGGGTTTACTCTTAATAAAAATTATCAAACTACATTTTCCTCAGGAGTTGGTGGAGACTGAAACACACTGGCAACAAGTGAGCATGTATGTTATTAAGGTGATAAGAAAGTGTTGTTTTTACAGCTTATTATGCTGTGTGAACAGTATGGCATATAATAGATTATAACAAAAAAATAAAAAGTACAACATTAAATTACATATCTGCGTGTAGTTATCTATGGGATTGATGGAAGCCGGACTATCCACAGAAGTCTTTAAAAAAGGCAGAACAAACAAAGCCAAGAATATTTAATTCAATAAACATGTGCAAAACCCACACATGGCAATATAATACCATTGGGGTTTTTTTTCCACGTGAAGTTTATATTTAGTTCTGGTTTTGTCTTTCTGACACATCTGTCTGACACTAATAGGAAAAGATCAAATAAACGGGACAAGCTACATGACAAGCCTGCCAATGGCCTGCCCTACAGTCTCCACTGGGCCAGAATAAGGACAGTAGGTTCCGGTTTAGTCATCTGGACCCTGTACAACTACTCTTGTGTGTTCAGTCCAACTTGCAAATTAGAAATGATTACTGCAATGTTTGATTTAAAACATACTGACAAATAGGGCCCAGTTGGAAACCATCAGGCCCAATAATAACATATTGGGTGTCTAACTTAAAAGCACCTATTCACACACACTTACAGACGCACCTGGTTAAACACACATTAATTCACCTTCCGACTTTAAGTGACCCACAGATCCCATTTTATTTCTAAGTAGAAAGAATTAAGCATTCAATAAACAACACAACACAAGCATATTCGGGCTCTTGAGTAACACCAGATGTTCTTCGAACGGCTTCATGTCAAGCAGTATTTAAGTTCCGACACTGAGCTCTACTGGAGTGTAGACTACTCACAACAAACTGTGCAATGGATTATTTCAGGTGAGACATAACTACGTCTTTCTTCTTACTTCACCCAGCCACACCATATTGTAAAGGAATAAGAAGAACAAGCGCTGGTGTTTAATTTCAAGAACAGGGTTTGATGTTTCTCTGTAGGTGCTCGGGGAGGAATACAGCGAGCCAGGATGAACATATGGCTTGCTGCATACCTTCTGTTTTCCAGGTTTCTATGAAACAGATCAGCTGTAACGATAAGAAAACCCCAACCTACGGCTTTGTGTCCTCTCATACCCCAACCAACTCCTTCCTTCTTTGGACTCTGTGACCTCTCTTTATTCTTACTTGTCTTCATTTATGTTATCTCTGACCATTCCCCCTTTTCTGTCTCCTGTCCAGCTTCATCCATCTCTTTATCTTCCACTCTGTCATTCCTTGTCATTCCTCCCTCTTCTCCCAATAACACGCAACCTTCAGAGCTTGCGCAGTACGAATTTGTCACTGACATTTTGGTGAGAGTTGCCATACCTTTTCCTCTCATACTGCATGGTTGATTGAAACCCTCTGTGGCCAGTGATCCATATTGCTGACAACAATTTACTTTATCGCTTTCATCTGATTTCAAAATTCCCATCACATAAAGACCCGGGTGGTCTGGCACGCAGGACACTGAATAGCAGACTGTGGTTTATGACATTCCTGTAATTCTTTTAATTCGAACACGCTGAGCTGCATAATAGATGTAACATTAATTGAAATGTACTGTACATTTACAAGATGTGAAAAGAAGCTGAAATTAAGGTAACACTGAGACAAAAGGGTCAAGTTCCTTCTCCACTTGATTGCGAGGTAAATAACCACAATGGTGTGAGACATACCTTTTTTTTTAAACAATTACAAGGTCTACTATGAAGGCTGTTTGGAAGTAATAGCTCTTTGCAGAGGTAAAATCCATACAGCGTAAGGATTTAGTTTGACCCTGATTTTACAAAAGGACAACAAGTCAATGATCACACAATGATTTTTCATGATGCACGCTGTTATAAAGGTTTATGCAAATTAATATTCAATCAGTACTGATAAGGGTTGATAACATGTTTGATAGAGGGGCAAGGGCCAATTTCAAGTCATTATAATGAGCTTTGATTATATTTTCCACTTGTGTAGTTGTGTGTTTCCTGCCCACGACTGCTTGCACTCGCAAGACATTTTGTCCACACAGCAGTTCTCTCTCTTTTTTTTTGTTTTACCTTCTAGCAAATGCAAACTGACTCCTAAACAACCGGGAACCTAGAATTGAATTCAAAGGCAGAGCTGAAATTGCTGTTTTAGTTCATGCAAGTCTAAACAGGCCAACGCTGGGTTTTAATATTGTTTAGATCCCACCTGATGTCAAGGCCACTTTTTCCAGAGCTACTGCTCTGGTAAGGGACCATGCAGGTAGAGGGGTAAATGAGAAAAAAAGCAAAACAAACGCAAAGACACATGCACGCAGCCCTTTATTCTCGATCAGAGCAGCTGTGAAGAGGTATCAGTATTGGAGAGATCTCAAGCCCTCGCTCATCACCATCACTCTGTCTAAATGACTGCTCTCTCTCTCTCTCTCTCTCTCTCTCCACAGCTGCTGTTGCTCCTCCATTTTATACACACATTTTAGCTCCCTCCATCTTACCTTTCTTGCCCTAGCTCTGTCCATCTCTTTAATTCCTTAGTTTACAACCACTTATCTGCAAACAGGGTTTTTTTCTCCATTTTCTTCACCATTTCTTTCCAACTCTCTCTCTCTCTCATCCATGTCTCCCCTCTCCCGTCCCCCCTTTGATGAAACTGCTCCATGACTAAGCTAGCCCCAGTGTGATGGATAGCCTAATGGGAACGGATGAAGCATTAAACCCATCATTCACAGGGACATAATGTTCCGCAGAGTTCAGTGAGATCCAATCAAGATGGTCTTTGATGGTATGGGTGTTTGTATCAGATTTTCTGTGTTTGTGCACACGTCCATGAATGGAGTTGGGCATGTACTACATGTTTATTAGTGCGGACGTAGATACAAAAATGTTTTCTTTAACAAATTTAAACTTTAACTTTTCTGGAGTTGCAGCTCTGACATTTAAGCAAAGCACTGTATGTGGGGAGAAATCCATAAATCCACATTGACACATGCTCTCAAACAAAACCCACACACAACTCTTTATCCATGAGTCCTCAGAAAGGTTAATGAGCTCAAATCAGGGACCATGTTATCACCTCCAGAACCGGACGCTAGGGGCCTAAAGTTACGTGTGCATGCCTACACAAATATACAATTTTACATACACACACACACAGGATGCCCTTGGGGTGAAAAAGTGCAAAGTGGAAAACTGCATCCAGGTGCTGATCCAGGAGGAGGAAGTTGACTACTGAGGGGACAGAGGTCATACTGCATGTGGACCACATGAAACCTAATGTAAGTACAGACATGCAAAGTAATATTCAGTGTGTAAGAGACGATTTACATGTTTTGCTGGTTCTCTCTCAGACCCACACAGATGTTAATAGCTCTGTCATTTTACAAAGCAGTAATCCAGCAACCATATCTTGACACTACAGCCACGACATTCATTAAAAGAGAACTAATCTTGCATGGCCTACCATGACCTTCCTCCATAGCGCTGCAGAGGAAGGTCTGGCTAGTCCACACAGCATTCTGGGATGGGACATAAATGTGCTCTGGTTTATTGGCATTTTTTTAAACCAATCACAATGGTCTTCAACGTCTCTGCAAAATAGCCTGAGGAAGGAACTTGTTTTGGTGGAACATGCTGGTTCAAAAGTTGTAGTTTTAGTCGTAAAACAGAAACCTCTGAATAAATAGAAAGTTTAGCTAGTTGATTGACCCTGCATAGATCTTAGGAGCAGTCAACCATAGTACTCATAAATACTGGAGCAAACAGATTAAAGCATGCGTAGCCGTAAGTCTATAATATTTCATTAGCTTGGAAGGTAGCAGCGGATGGACTATTGAGCACCAGGGCGGACTTCCTGATCCCCAACACCCAACAAAGGCAATGCGAGAACAGCTGCTTCCAATATATATTTCATCCATAAAATACTTTATATTACCTAATCTCACTGCACAACATGAAAGCTGCCTAATTATACACCCTCACACACTGCAATTTGAAATTCACATATGAAGCACATTATAGGTCTTTATAGTTGAATCACGTGTGGAGCCACTGAAAACCTCAGAGAGAGGAAAAAGAATGGAAACAGACATGTTGGAGAGGCAAAAGGTGACACGGACTATGATTGCACAACACAAGTGCAATCATGTGTCATGATATTTCTGATGGCTAACAGTATAGCCTCTGTTGTTGTGACATCACCATTTATACCTAATTCATTGCAGTCATCACACCCTTAACAAGCATCAAAACCAATTCTGTTAACATTTTTCATAAGCCATTGTTGGGCAGGAAGCAACTGTGGTAAAAACACACCACATTAGTGTTCATCTGCCGATCTCTCTAATTAATTAGGCCCAGGCGTCGAACCGGTTCTTGTGGTGTTTTACAAGAGACAGCTTGCTATGAATAATGCTATCTGGGCTGTGTAACTGGCACCTCTCACATAACAGACTGAATATGTCACAGACTGATAGGAATAGCAATTTAAGTGGTGAAATTTAAAAAGGGAGAGCTGCAGGAGAGAGCGATGTCAGGATGTTTTTCATTCAAGACAAGTGGATCACAAGGGGAACGGATGAGAAAGGTCGATGGGAGACAGACTTGGATCTGGACCTGCTTTGCTTAATGTTTCTGTTTTTATGAGGGCTGTAGAGCAGTTGGCAGGCCTAAGCATACATCAATCGCTACATTCTCACAACTCTTCACTGGTCTACTTTTAACGTTGCTCGAGCATGACTGAGAAACCGTTACTTCCCAAGTGCTCATTTGTCAACGCCATTATTTTTCTGTCTGCATCAGGCTCAATCAACTACACACAACTTTATATTTAATTTTTTTAATTGCAGTAAGGTTGGGTTTTATGGTCAGTAATAGATGTATCTTGCCAGGGCAGGAATTCACTCTTATGAATAGCCTGGTTGCTTTGATAGGCGGGTCAGGAGAGGTAAAACTATCTTGTATTGGGAAAGAGAGACCCCAACCGCTCTATTTGTTTAAGTCTCCATGGAAATGAATGCGTATCATTGTGTACACAATCAAAAGGATCCACGGGTGAATCACTCTCCATGGCATTAGATTTACAATGTGCAGCTTTGTTATATCTGGACCTGTCAGTTTGTGATTATGTCATACTCAAGAACCTTTGCCCGAGTGATTTGACCCACAAAAAGTTTGCTTTAGCTTCACTCCATGTATATGCTGAACATGCTGAACGGACTATAGCAGGACTTCTCTCACTCTTTGGATAGTCAGCTGCGGTTCATTTAAGTTCATCTTATTTCCAGTTCAAATTAGCGGAGCTAAACTTTGTTTTCTCTTTAGAACAGCTCCCCTGGGCTCTCTGTTGCCTGGATGCCTTGTTCTCTCAGAAAAAACATTATGGGAGGCAGTAAAGCTATGCTAACATCATCATCATTGTTATCATGATTATTATTAACCCACTGCAGACAATGACAGGCACATTTCTCTCAATTACCAGTCCGGACAAACAGATCTTAAACAGATGGTCCTTTGCGAGTGACAGCCTGAGCAGATGAGAGTGGATGAGGATGTTAAGTGTTTCGGGCGGGCCTTGAAAGGTAAACTTTTAAAGGGAAATCTGGGGCAGTTCTGTTCTCTGTCTCAGTCTCTCTCTGGTGTGTCCAGCCTGCCCAGGAGGAAGGTTTAGATTGCTGTGTGGAGTGATGGGTCCCACTGCGAGAGGCTACCGATGGATTCAGCAAAGTGAAAACTTTCAGCAAGATTGGCTTTTAAAAAACAAAATAAAATACTGTATATAACTTGCGGTTTTCTCCCCTTTTCTTAATCCTATTTAACAGAAAATGATTGCTCTCATGTTTTTTCGTTTCTGTCACTTTCATAGCTCTTTTCTCAAGGGACAGGGTTGGGTGACAAGCAGTGCAGACAAGGAAGAAACCCAGTTGCTATACCCTGACTAGAGGGAGGGGAGGCTGAATGTCACCTTCAAATCCAGCAGGCGGATTGATTCAGGGTCTTCAGGGAGCAGTGGGAAATACCTCGGCCTGACAGGAGACACTAAACTAAACAACCAGTGTTCCCTTGAGAGAGCATTAAACTGCGGCGCACTATGAATTATGAGCCTCGGGCAATTTCTTTTTACATCATACTTTGTTTTAGATGGCAGAAAAGGTGTTTATCTTTGAAATTTACATTTTAATAAACAAAGCACTTAACCTTATACAAGATATTTTCCTTCCAATTCCTGGGACAAACCTAAAAAATAGTGCAGAACTGACATGAAGATATCACACATAATCACGTGAAGGATATTTTAGTGTTATATTTTGATGCTCATTAGGTATGTATCAGTCACATTTGTTTACTAGTGTTTTTTATTCACTTCCTTCACTATCTATGTTTCTAAGACTCCATTTTTAAGACTTGAATAGACTGACCATGTACAGGCACAAACGTGACAAAGAGTCTACAGCCATTGTAGTATCTAATGATTTGTAACTTGAATCAGGTTCTGTTCAAAGTAAATACTACTGATGCAAGGCTGGTTTACACTGATTTGGAGTGAACTTTGGAATGGATGTGATGAGTTGGATGTGATCTTCGGTTTGTCATGTAACAAAATCCTATATGTTACGTAACATGTGACCTAAATATATCCTATATAACGTATGTCTAAGGTATTGAAAGCTAGAGTGTGTTCATTGGGTTAGCACTCTCCAGGCTTCTGCAGAGCTTGTAAATTGATGCTGAATTCTTTGATGTAATAAACCTTTTAATAATCAAGAAACAGTGTCAAGCGGATTCCTGTCAGCACATCATCCAGCATTGCTCAGACACCACACCATGCTAATGGATTTGTTAGGCGGTATGTCAGCACCACAGTGCTTTGAGCTCAATGCTAGCATTAGCATGCTAACATGTTCACAAAATAATACTGACATGCTGCTGTTTAGCCAATAAAATGTTAACTATGTTCATCATCTTAGTTTAGAGTGTTAGAATGCAAGTCTCACATTGCCTGACCTTCCTCCACTGCGCTGTAGAGGAAGGTCTGGATAGTCCACACAGCATTCTGGGATGGGAGAAATACACGCTCTGGTTCATTAGCATTTCTTTAAACCAATCACAATGGTCTTGGGCAGCGCTAAGCGCCGGGGGGGAGCAACGGTGCCGCTGCAAAATAGCGACAGGAAGAAACTTGTTTTGGTGGAACATGCACGTTTAAAAGTTGTTTTAGTCGTGCAACAGAAAACTCCGATTGGACAGATAGTCTAGCTAGCTGTCTGGATTTACCCTGCAGAGATCTGAGGAGCAGTTAACCATAGTCCTCAGATTGGACAGATAGTCTAACTAGCTGTCTGGATTTACCCTGCAGAGATGAGGAGCAGTTAACCATAGTCCTCAGAAATCCACCGGAGTTCAGAATACCAACACAAAGAAAGCGGAAGGTGAGGGACATCAGGCAGAACCTCCAGTGGCGGCGACGGAACGATCCAATAAATGAAATTTTGTCGATATAGACTACCACTAAACACAAACTACAACCGAGGCTCATGGGAATGTCATTAGCTTTGCAGGTATTTGGTCACAAACCAAACAATAAGACAAATAGAAATGTTGACCTGATGAGAAGTTAAAGGGTCACCAAAATGATTGGAATCCATCCTAAAGGGGGGACATGGATGTTATGGCAATCCATGCAATAGTTGTAAAACCTCATGAGAAGCAAGAGGAAGACAAAGTCACCAAAGTCAGTAGGATTCATCATGTGGGACTCATGAATGTATGTACCAAATTTGGTGTCAATCCATGTTGCACAGTAGAAGTTATATTTCAGTCTGGACCAAAGGGGTTTAGCATGGACTGTATATGGTAAATATGTGAAAAAGAGAAGAGAGCCTCTTATACATCTGTTCCATATGTATCATGTACATCTTACAGTACATGCAAGGATATATATCATGTAAGATACTATACGGAGTGTTTTAGAATGGGTCGTTAGCCAATTTTACAGACATTTGTTTAAATACTGGACACCAGCCAAGCTGCTCTCTGCACCCAGCAAAGACTACTTTTCACTTTCACTCATATCTAGTTGCGTAACTGAAAGCAGATTCTGTTTAATATTAAATATTTCCTCTCATGTTGCGTTTGAACATTGGAAACAGTCCGATGATACATACAAGACCTGAGGCAGTTTGACTGTTACAAGCCATGTCCATAAATACCCATATCGATACATCGCTCTCCAGCATGACTTGATTAGACTGCCACTTAGTTTATTTCTGATCGGCCCCAGCCTCTGCCAAAAAAGACCTAATCCCATCTTCCCTTTCAGGCTGTCTTTATATGAAAAACTAAGTGCAATAAAATGTGAATGTGCTATTTTTATTCTGCAAAAACAGGCCACAAGGGGAACAACATTCAGAGGTCTCCCTCTTGGTATTGCAGTCAGTGAGTTTGCAGGAGATCAATACTTTGTTGCATCCAGTGACCCAACACACATGATGTATCCATCTTTCCTTTCACCTCAGACAAGTCTCACATGTAAATATGTTTTACACATAGAAATAGCAGCAAGTCTTTGTGCATAAATAATAAATCATCTCAGTGGGAAAACTCGTTTTTTTTTCATTTATCCTGCATTGCTCATTTAAAGTTTACAAAATTTCACAACTGTGGGACTGCACTGGACATAAAGTGACATCTGATTATTATCCATGGCAAGAATAGATATGATAGAGAATTCAACCTGCTGTGAACAGTGGTTGCAAGGCAGTTCATTTAATACACATACTAGTCAATTTGATATCTGACGGACAAATGTCTAAAGAGAGACACTGCGTATAATAAAACAAAAACACTTGAGGCTGAAGTAAAACATTCTTCAACTGAAGGACATCACACACTAACGGCTCTGCTTGTGAAATCAGCACCATCATCTACGCAATGAAGTTACTTTATTATTAGTGAAAATCAATCAATCGTGCTGTGTTTGCAAGGCGAGGGCTGTGAATACAGTGCATGCATTGATATGAATTGATGCAAATCACTATGGATCAAAGTCACTGGCATGCTGAGTGATAAGGCCACACACTGGGCTCTAAAGCTGCTAGGTCATTAAGCATCCACACAACAGTGGCAGTGTGGAATGCCTATCAGAGATAAGGGCTAAGATTCTACAGTGCATGAAAAGTAAATTCAAGATTAGACTTTCATACTTTACACTTGTCTCCTAATGCAATAATAACCTGGAAAAAGTAACTAGAACAAAAAAAACTGAGAAAGAGAGAAAACATGTTGAATTTGAATGTCTAATAGTGTTTTTTTCCCCCTTTGGGAGTATTGATCACAGGAAGAAAACAAACAGCCTTCACGTCGGATATGTGAGAGGGCAACTTCCTCTTTTGTTACCTTTGGAGGGTTTTTGTTTAGCTTGTTTGAGTCACTGGCTCTCAATCACTGTCACAGGACAGTATTGAAAAGAAGTAGGATGTATTGAAAGGGAGTTTGGTGGCGTGCTGTGACTGAATCCATTCAGACTTTGATTAAGTAGACAATCTGTGTTGCAGTGTGGATTAAATCTTTTATAGCTCAGCAGGAGACGAGGCCTGGAGGGCATTTATGAAGCATCAGAAAATAATGTGATATAAATGACACCACATAATGGTTTAGATGGGTTGGTTCTAGATGGAGGAAATGGAAAGTCGTAACGAGGCAGGATCCACTGACGGAGAACAGAGAGAAACAGATAAAACCGTGGATGCCAAGTTGTTTTAGGCCAATGTCTACTTTTGATTAGTGTCTAAAAAAAGAGCAATGTGATTTAGGCCTGCGCCATTAATGGTTATAAAATTGCAATCTCGATTCACCCTGATCACAATTTAACTTTTTTATTTTTTGAATGACTTTGATTCTCATTTAATTTTACGAGCTGACCGCATCACAAACGCTACTACTTTCTTCTGGGAGTTTTGAAGGTAGACTGTATAAAATAGGTTTTAAAGTGCTCCTGAGCACTGCAATGCTCTCCCTTCTCTTCATTGAGGCCTCTATGTTTACAGGCTTGTGGTGAGGTGCAATGTGCTATAGGTGCAAAAAAAAAAAAATTGGTACTGCCAATTTGTTTTGTTATGGTTCATTTGTGAAAAAATTGTGATATCAATTCTAAGCTAAAAAATCGTGAGTCCAATTTTTCCCCGAATTGTGCAGGCTTGATGTGATTCTAAATAAAACTTCAAAAAAACAGGCACTGAACACCATTAATCCAGCTGGACTTGAAGCTCAACTCCAACAGCAACCATGTGTTGCAAATAATGAACAGAAATGAACGTTAAGTGGGAATTAGAGCTAGCATTAGCAAGCTAGGCTAGTCAACTTTCCAGGTGGACGTTAGTTAGCCCACTTTGCTTTCTGGTTCCTTCCAAATGCTGAATGTTTTCAAGAAATGGTTTAACAGTTTACAGCCAACTATATATATAACTACTGTATACAGACTAAATAAAAAAGGGGAAATGTTTGGCATCCATTTAGCAGTGAACCACAACCCTCAGATGTCAATCTGAACTATGCCGTGGGAAACCCAGTCTTGAAGCTCAGAAGACAAACGTGTCCAACATTTTCTCCTCTTAAAAAAAAAAAGAGTTACACAATAGCTGCAGTATCACTATTTCCTTCCACAAAAAGTAAAATCAGACTGAGAGGTGGACACAGACAAACCTGGCAAACTAGAGAAAACAGACAGCGTTAGTTCAGCCAACAACAAGAGGTGAAGACACAGCAACAGAGAGTGCTGCTACACTGCTGCCGGTGTAAACATAGACGTTTTTTTTAACCAGACTAAAACTCCAATATCAACAATTCGACACGCTCTCAGACTGAAACAGAATTCAATATCTACTTTGGGGAAAACTGACATTGCCATGAAAGCAGCAAATATGTCAGCGCATGTTACATCCTCTGGGAAAAAAACAGCAAAAACAACAACAACCTCCTTCAAAATCTGCCCCACTATTGTTTTACTTTTTCCTTTTTTTTCCTTCAATGGATCTCACCGTTGCTATTATATTTCAAATTGAATCTCCTTGCTAAATTATCTCATTTAATCAGTGTATTTGTAATGACTTACTTGTAACAATTGTTTTTTTTTATTGTAGTATACTATGTAGTATAGTAAGGTAGTTGTATACTGTAGTATAATTTATATTGTTTATTGTATAGAATATTGTCAAGATTCACTTACAAGCTTTTTCCGGAGCTTTCGACCATATCTCACAGCTTCTTCTGAACGATACAGTCGAAAGCTCTGGAAAAGGCTAGTCAGTGAACCTTGAGTTTAACCCTCATGTTGTCCTAAGGTCAAATTTGACCCATTTTCAGTTTTCTCATCACAAAAAATGGGCCTTCGAAATAAGCTGAAAATGTCAACATTAGAAATATCAAATCACTTTGGAAAAAATATCAAAAAAGCACCCACAACATTTAAAAAAGTGACAAAATGTCAGAAAAAGCGATAACGTTTTTTTCATGGTTGACAGGAAGACGACACAAGGGTTAAAATGTCTTATCACAAACCATTTGTGGTCTTTTTGACTAACGTTCTGAATTATTATACTTTTATTATTTTACTTCTAGCCTACTTAAAAAAACATTTTATAACAGTGTACTTAAAGTAATTATGGTCATGCCAATGAAGCAGGTTTAGGAGATACAGAGTTGGAAAAAAAGGAGTGGGAGGGGGCAAAAAGTTGTCAGAGACAGTTTCTAGTTCTTGCTCTTGTGGTGAGCTGTGTGTATTTTTTGTAGCTTCCTCTTCTAACCCACAAACAGAAGTACCATCAGAGGGAGGGAGAAAGTGAAAAGGGGAAGGGTGGTTGAGTGATTATGTGCTAAGGAGGTGCATGTGTTTGAGTGGAGAGGTACGCCACTCTCTCTTTACTTTAAGAGCTTTACCACTTCAGCCAACATCCTGAAGCGGGCCACTCGGCTCTCTACCCCCTCCTCTCCCCTCTCCTCCGGACCTCCGCATGGACTCCAGTCGCTTGGAGAGAAGGCAGTGAGGATTGAGGAAGGCAAATTTTCAAAAGAGAGATAAATGGTGAGAGGGAAGTCTGCTGTTGGTTTCCTGGACTAAAGTGTTGGGAGTTATATAATA
Source organism: Etheostoma perlongum (assembly GCA_026937815.1). Taxonomy (NCBI): domain Eukaryota; kingdom Metazoa; phylum Chordata; class Actinopteri; order Perciformes; family Percidae; genus Etheostoma; species Etheostoma perlongum. Next base: position 22,871,573 of record CM049384.1, on the reverse strand, counting down.
GGAGTCAATCCCCTTTTCCTGTGTGTGTTTTCTTTCTGCCTTCAAAAGGACCAGCGGGAGCAAAAACTGGGCTGAAGAATACTTCTGGATGCAACGGCAAAGACAAGGACCAGCCAAAAGAGCAGAAGAGAAAGTGTTAAAACAGAGACAGGAGCAGCAGTAGTTGGACTGAGAAGACAGGAGGAAGGTAGAGTCAAAGTCTTGAGGGACACTTGTCACAACAAGTGACAGAACAGACAAATTATATAAATATATATAGGCAGATATAGAGGACCAAAAGGGACAAATCACCTGACTCACATCTCTGCTCTGCTAGAAGAAGCAACCTCCTTCTTCCCCTCCCACCCTCCCCTTTCCCTCTCCTCTGACATGGGCCGCCTGCTGGTCCTGACCCTTGCCTATCTGGCCTCCTGGCTGGCCACCGTGATCGGCTCGGAACGCCAACAGCACCACGTGCAGCACGGCCCCTGCAGATACACCTTCATTCTTCCCGAGGTGGAGCACTGCCACCCCTTACAGGACTTCCAGGTCACCAACACCCTCCAGAGGGACTCCCCGCCTGAGGCAGAGCCTGATACAAGCCAATCCAAGACGAGTAAGGCCCAGAAGGAGAGGTCTTTCTGGCAGGAAAGGAAGCTGGAAAATCTAGAAAGTGCCATGGAGAATAACACCCAGTGGCTGCAAAAGGTAAGGTCTCTAAACTATTCTAACCTAAGCATTATTGCTCTAGCATGGGATGTCCATGGAGTACAACATCTAATAACATCTGTTGACAAGCCGTCACAATTGATGAGTTCCGAGCTTAGCATGGATTTCCTGGATGCATGCAGTATGTATATTTGGCACCATGTCAACACCTGGTGTGTATTTAACACCCCTGGGGTGCTAGACCTCCCTGTTGCATGTGAGAGGAGAAAGACAATATGAAAAAAGTTTGCTAATATCAGACAGTGCCAAATATGTCATACACAGTTAAACCTTTTAAATGAGTTTTGCCGCCCCCCCACACAGGCAACAAGCAGTAAGAAATTTCACTCTTTAGTCCTGTTTATAAGCCAAAGCCGGCTGAAAGCTTTGTGTACCAGACTCAGTTGACAAAATATAGTATAGCATGTTCCTCAGTGGAAAAAATGTAGTTTATCTGCTGGAGACACATTTCAGCATGGCTGTTAGCCTATGCAGTTCCATTTATTTGGATTATGACCGACTAAAATGAAATGATGCGATTAAAAGTGGCTTCACAATAGTGTTTTCATCACTAAGGTCATCAGGGCACTGAATCACCGATGGGCCATTGTCTAGGACAGACTGACTGACATGGCACCCCTCTCGACCCGTCTCTCTATTCTTGTCTGCATCACTCATAGAATATTTATGGCACACACTAATCCTCGGGCCGTTTATAAGGGTTTGGGTTGAGTGTTCAGATTGGCTGGCTGAGAGCAAACATGTTGATTATATTTCAGGATTTGAAAATGGGATATTATGAACGCTCTTCCAGTGCTTCTGTCACTCCCCGCTCTCACTCACCATAAGATTGTCTGAGTTTTTCCTTCCTCCTCTTTCCCCAGTCTCTATTTTCTTTTAACACTCCGCTCCTCTCTATCCATCTCCTTCACTTCTATCTGGACCGTTCTGCCCCTCTGGAATGAGGAATGTGTCCCATCTCACACATTGACTTGTCCACCACCAGATCTCAAGGTCTTTGTATCTTGCTGACTCTCTCAACACCCACCCGTGAACACACACACATACTACACACACATTACACACACACACAATTCCCATGTGTGCACTTTGTCTGATGCTCAGTCTATGAACTGGAGACCAAGTTCCAGGGGAAGCATCCCATGAGGCCCCACTGCATGTGTGTTTGAGACAGTGTGAGGAAGAGATAGTGTACGCACTATGTTATTAATGCATACAGTCTGCAAAGCATCACAAATAGCACTCATCTTGGGCACATTATGTACAGAATGGAGTCCCGCTCTTTCACTCCCTCTCCACCAGAGCTGTGATATGAGCGGCCATTAAGGAAATGCCGTTTAAATCCCCCCCATCTTCAGAAAAAGCTCTGCTGACACATCTTGCTCTGTTGCCAAAAGTCCTCCACATAATGTCTGGAAGGAACACAAAGATCCAAGCTTTCAACACATTACCCCCACCAGGCCATAGTGATGCTTAAATGATCGCACTGTAGGTGGAATTTCCTCATAAACACAGCACGACCCCAGAGACCCTCTTTTAGATATGCATAAGGTTATGCTGACCTTTGACCCCCTGATGGCAAAGCCTTTTCAGCACATTGTGGAGCTCATTAAGCCTACCTGCATAAGTTTGGGGAGAAATTGGTGACATGCATGCGGAGGAGCTTGAGGCAACTGTATGTCTGTTAAACTTAGTACGATTTTCCTCAAAGCTCCCCTGGGATAATGCGACCTTTACTATGAGCCTTCAACTGAAACCCCTTGGAAAAAAACACACACACCCACACACAAACTCAGGAGCACAAACGCTAATCCAGCATGTTCCGCAGACAAATCTTCAAGTAGACAAGCGCAACAGGACGCTATCAATGTTCCACATTCCTTTGGTGATTCCAAGAAGAAACTAGTGTTTGTTTTCTTGTCATCTAGCCCCCAGTGTAGCCCCTCCATCTAGTCATTCTGCTGCCCTGAGGGATTGGCAAAAGGGACGTGAGCGTGCTTCTGTTAGTGCTTTTAAGAGCCTGTGCGGATTATGCTAATGCAGATATATTGCATTTAGATCAAGGTGGCTAGGCTACCCTTAAGTGACCCCATTTCCCGGCCCAGTAATATTTCATTTAGTAAGTATGTCACCCACGTTATTCACACTATCCATTGGTCTCCATTGTCTTTTATTTCCCTAAACACACACCTATTGTGTCTATCTTGAACATTCTCTTATTATGGCCTTTGACGTAAGAACATCTTAAAGAGTCAGTTCATCCAAATTACAAAAAAAATATTTTCTTACTTACCTATCATGCTATTTAGGCATAAGATCTAGCGGCTCTGTAAGACTGTACAAAGGCACAGCAGTGCTTTGAGCTAAATGCTAATGTCCACATGCTAACATGTTTCCAATGACAATGCAAACATGTTGATGTTTAGCAGGTATACCTTGTACCATGTTAACATGCTTAGTTTCCTGTTTTAGCATATAACATTAGCAAATCTAGAAAAGACTGGGGATCACTAAAACAATAGTATACGTTATCTGGGAACCATGCATATCTGTACAAAGATATTTTTCTTGGATAAGTGAAAACTTTGACCTGCTAAACTAGTTTAAATGTCAGGGATCATAACATTTGTTTCATGATTTCTCTGGGGGCCATTAATATCTACACACAATTTCATGGCAACACAGCACCCATTTCTTTTTTGATAGTTCAGTAGAGACTCATGTGGTGGCTCGTCCGATATTACCATCCTTTATTGAAACTCTAGATTAAAATCCATCAGTAACATATTGTCCTGGTTACTCTGGATAACCCACAGAACACTCCGTCAACCATTTTCATGGGGACATATTCTTCAACAGAAAGTAGTTCCAATGACAACTATCCACTGTGAGATCTGTGGATTACCCATAGTGACAGGGAGATTGTTTGTGGAAGGAGATGTCACTTTTAATTGTTGTGAATGTCACTATAAAATGCTGTGGGCACCAAAACCAAACTTTCATTTTTGTACATTGTATTGGGCGTATGCTGTTATCCAATTAAAACCAAAGCTATCTGCATGATTGGACACCATGAGAAGTGAGAAAATGTCTTCTTGTCATTTTGGTGATTCTTTAGGCCAATAATGCATTTAACTGTGGTGCAAAGTTGGGTTTGCATGGTGTTGCAGTGACACAACAATCAAGTCTGCATTGCCATGGAAAAATATTCATTCCTGTTCTTCACAATCATTGCCATCCTGATTATTATTTTCCACAACACTGTGCATGTTTCCCCCTCTCCTCTGTAATTGTAACGGAGAACAAATGGGTCTATTGGCTCAGCAATTAAGATGTGAAGTGATACAACTCCCATGATTTTCTCCACACTGATCACTTCCTCTTAGGCACAATAAAATGGAATTATTCCTCCCAAATGTGATGTATCTGGCTGCATAGTGCAGCGTGTGTGTGACAGAGCGGCAATTAATGCAATTGGCAGCGGGGAGATGGAGTGGATCAAGACCTCTGGATTGAGAAGGCTGTAATAGGAACACTTTGGACAGGCGGCTGATAGCAGTTTCAATACATGAGGCTGATTATGATGCAGGGATCTTTGGTTCTTCCTTTGGAGTTGGCTTTGATCCGCTTGGTAATCTCTTCATAACCTTCGTTATGAGGGGATTATTTCTGCTGTCTCAGTTGTGCTTAAGAAGCAAACTGTGAGAGATGGATTTACAGAGCAAGAGGGAGGAAGTGGGAGAGTTTGAATGAAAGAGGGAGTGAGACGGATCAAGAGGAAGTGAGAGACAATGACAGAAAGATTACTAGCAGGCAAACAATTTAATTGCAGATTCATCTCTAGTTGCCCACTTGGATTAGTATTTTTATACTGCATAAAAGATAGAAAAGCCATCTCCTGTGGCAATGTATTATCATAATCCCATTCTCTCTGAGATGGCCATTCGTATTGAAATAAAAACAAACAATTGTGGTCTCATTTCAATTCTCTTCGATTTCTGTGAATAGCCAATCATGAGCTAGATACTTTGGAATGTTTTCTCCTTAGAGACTTCATTTTCCAGTCATGTGGTTTAATGAGTAAAGTCTGATCTTTTCTCGCCACAAAAGTCATAAATATTAATGTTCTACGGTTCGATATTCTAATTTGCTTTATTGCAAGGCACAGGCCATTGCCCGTTAAACGTCAAACAAAATTCCATCATTCATGGCGGGGAAAGCCGAATTTGTCTTGCAGATGCCGTCTCGCTCAAACCGAAAACATTAATAAGAAAAGCTATTTATTGAAGCAAGATGGATGCCATGCTATTTTTACTCCCTCTGCAACACATGATGCTTCTGTCTCTGACATGTGATTGATTACAGAGTAGGCAACTATGCCTGAAGTCCTGCACACAAATGTCATGATGTCTGTCTCTTGGTGTTTATCATTACTGTTCTTTTTTAAATCGTAGTGAAACACCTATACATTGAATACTTGTATTGCAAGGGTTAGTATTTGCCTGCAGGTGGATAGATATAGTATGTGACCAGACACTAAAAGTGTCCTAGATATACTATGTTCCATGACTCCATCACAGTACCTAAAAGACAAAGGAGAAAAACACAGATCACCCAAGGTTGCAACTTTCACAGTGCATCAAGCTATAAGTAAACATATTACCTCCTAAAAAATGATCACCAGATTGAAACTAGGGAATATGGATAATTTTCTCTAAAAGTCTGCTTGTTCTCCGTACAGCTGGAGCACTTCATCCAGGAGAATGTGCGTTCTGGGATGGAGGAAATGAAAAGAACTGCGGTACACACCCAGACAGCTGCCATGCTGGAAATGGGAACCAACCTCCTCAGCCAATCAGCGGAGCAGACTCGCAAACTGACGGACGTTGAGACCCAGGTGAGCCCATCAGGAAGCATGTGAGTGAGCCTGAGATAACTTGTTTTCAGCCAATCCAAATTAAAAACTGTGGTCACAGTCATGCAAAAACAACTGATGTCACTTGCCGAACACTTGGCAAAAAGCTAATTAAATGTAAATCAGATGTAACCCGCTGAGAAGCCATGCCCAAAGGTGGCGGAAACCGTTTTTAAACAGCTGGTATTTGGTTCTACAGGCTTTGATTGACACAATGAGTTGAGCTTGCCGTAACAAGCCAATTAAAACATAAAGCTCAGTAGCACAACACAGATGTGTCTTCAATCATGCCATAGAGCTGTTATTACAGATTGGGCTGTTTTGGTCCTCATGCTTTCTTTTCCTCTTATCAAAGTTAATATGAAAAAGCAACCTGTACAAATATATGAGCTGCTTTGTTCAAGTTTTTGTTTCATCTGCAACTTCAAAACATGTCACAGGTGCATGTGAGATAATTCTTGCTCAAGTTTTCATTTCAAGATCAAATAATGAGCATTATGAGCCTTGTGATGTGCTGTTTATGTCCAAGGGTGCTTTTTAAGAATTCAGCTGGTGGGCAGCCCTTTTTCCCCCCACCAATCTTTTAATTAGTTCCTCTCATCACTCGTCAAGGGTAGCAAAATTCTGTAAATTTTCAAGGTAGAAACTTTCAATGGGAATAAACAACAATTTATGGGAATTAACAGGAATTAGATGGAAATATAGGGGTTATTTGCTGAGGATGTATTTACCATGCCGCAAACTAATTGAGAAAGGTACTTTGAACATTTGATCTGACAATGTTGGCTGTGTGCAAACAGGGTTAAAGTTAATTACTAATTTATAAAAAATGAGTTTAGTCCTCAGTTATCATGCTAAATCAAGCTTTATCCCACATGAAAACAGCTAGCTAGCAAAAACTAACAATTCAATTAAAGGGTCTTACTTTTTGCCATTGCACAATTATTCAATTGAAATTGTGCAAAACATTTGAATTTCCCAAATTGTCTAAGCCATGCATTTGCAACCCTACTCCAATCTATTCTTCATCCCTGCACACACTGTTATATTTCTTCTTCTGTTTTTATCCATCTATAGGTGTTAAACCAGACGAGTCGCCTGGAGATCCAGCTGCTCGAGTACACACTCTTCACTAACCGCCTGGAGAAACATATTCTCCTGCAGACTCAGGAGATCTCACGCCTCAGTGATAAAAACAGGTAAGCACACTCACCCTTCAAAAGCTTATCAGGCAAGGGCATCTTTAGGCACTGCAGGACTTTCAGGGTGGGTTTGCTGTTAGGTTTTTACTGTGTATACGCACTTTATTTTCAGATCCACTGTTACGTTAAGTGGTAAATCATTAATTCTCTTATTTCATCTCAAGGTCATGTAATGTAGTCATTTCTGCGGGTACTATTGCTTTTCACTTCCCCCGATAATCACAAAGAGAATTATTCAAGAACTGTGCTTACAACAATGTCATGTTTTTTCTTGGATTTTCTGTGAGTAAAGCTTTGGTTACTGTATGTTGCACTACTTTCTTTACTCACTTAGCTGCTTTTTCTTTCATGATTACAAGTGAGCTGTAGGAAACATAACACACATCTGTTCCTGAGCACTAAGGAATGTTTACTCAGGAAAAAAGCTATTTGACAATTGGGTGGCATACTATAAAGGCCTTCAAAAGTACAGTATATTATACTGTTTAATATACTGTATGTACAAGCAGATGTATGAAAAAGTTGTTGAATGACTCTGAAAATCATGGCACTTACAGACAATATAATGTGCGTTGTGTAAGTGTGCGTGTGTTAGCCAATGAATGGGCAGTGCGTGTTAGGAAGGGTTTCCCATTCTTCTCTCTAGGAACACACAGAGGTTAAGCACAGTGTGCTGGGTGGTGTGAAAGGGAGCAGGTGTTTTTTTCTCTTTGTATCAGATTGTTTATCATTCCATCCATCTGTACCAAGTGTGACCGGGAGAACACAGTGACCCAGCTCTCACACTTGTTACACAGCTGCCCCCTGCATGGCCCATGCTCTGCCCTTTTGGCCCTTGTCCTTCATGTCGGTGACATGGCTCTGGCATGCAAATAAATGAATACATCTTCATAAGGGTAAACACCATAACGGGATGCAAAACATTAGAAAGGTCATAGTAGATTTGCAGCCAGGCAGCTGTGGAATACTGTGTTGGTTGTAGGGGGCTACTGCTGCTGATCCTTGAGGGCATGGAGCCAGTTTTTGAACTGCTGCCAACTTGAAAGAGCAGAGAGTCCTGTTTGTTTTCATAGGCATTGGATGTAAAATACTACTGGCAGGAAGTGCAGCATTTTGCAGAGAGAGGGTGAGAGCAGTCTAATAGCAAAATACATTACAATAAAAATAAATAGCACCAGATAATAGGCATAACAGTTTAATTGCTCAGGATACAATGTGATCCAAAATGCCATGTTTATCCTGTCAAACCCTCGAACTGTTTAAACATTGCTGTGCGGGTTTACTGTCACACTTTTCACTTTGACTGTTCCTCAAAGTAAAATACACACAATGGAAAACAATTTGTTAGCTTGCTTTGCCACTTTTATTTAGTGTTCCCCTACAGAGCAAATATGAAATGGTAGTGATGGTAGAAATGATTTGGATTGATCCAGCCTTTCTTGCAGGGCATATACTGAGCAGCTGCCCAAAGCGGGAGATTGAGGATACTTGTTTGGTGCAGCGGCGGCGTGTGCACAGGGCTGAAAAGTAGCTTGTTCAATCTGGGTGGCTGGATTGTTTCAATAAATAACTGCTGCACAGTCGTTACTCAAAGCCATAACGATCAGGCTGCAGGGATTTATGATCTTCATTTGGAGGTGGGACGGACACACACACACACACACACACACACACACACACACACACACACACACACACACACACACACACACACACCTCTCATGGCTATGATCAACATACTTAGCATGCAGGCCCATCTGTGAATGCTGCTGCAGTACAGGTGTTTATATGATGTTAGCCCAATGAGACTGTCATGCTGATGTATATTACTCATCATCATGTGAATGTGCAGGCTCTGCTGAGAGAGGTTCACGCTAAATGAATGGCTTCTCCAACCGCACCCAATCTCTTATATCTTACTCCACCCATACCATTAAAGATGCATCTTAAAACTTGATATCATTTTATGTCTTTTGATTTTGATTTTGACAACTAGACTCAATGATGTTTTGCTTTTTTGACTTTTATTTTAGTTTTCTGGAACAGAGGCTGTTAGCGCTGGAGGCTAGGTATGGGAGGGAGTTGCAGGGCTTGCAGAGCGAAAAGCAGCAGCTTCAAGAGCTTCTGGAGAGGCAGAGTCGACTGGTCAGTCAGTTCCAGGGGGGAACTGGGCAGCTCCACGCTTAACGGCACCTCACTGCAGAGACAGCAGGTCGCGCTCACAGACACCGTTCAGCAGCTGCTGGCACTGGTCAACCACTGCAATGGTAAGGCTCAGGGCTTCACTGTCTTTGAATGAGCAAACTGTACAACCAACATCAGTTATTTTAAAGAAAAGATATAGACTAACATAAATATGTTATATAGGTAGAACAGAGATTACCCAATGGCCTAATAATTAATATGAAACAGAGGACAGATTACTCACTCTGTAGTATTTGACATACAAATATATATTACATTCCTATGATTCATTACTTCCTTAGTGCAAAAAAGACAATTGCATCAATAAAAACAGAATTTAATTTACGGAACAAATGAATCTACTATGTTTCAATTAATGAACATGGGATTTGTAATATAGGCTAATAAAGTATAAATATCATCTAGAACAGCTTGTAATTCAAATCCCAGGCACACTACGCACATGTCTGCACCGCAGACGTTGCAGGCCTAAGCCAGAGCTTACCATTACAAGAGAACTCCCATATGGGGTTGGGATTTGTGTGCAAAGCCCATAAGGTTGCCATCTGTAAATAAAAGGCCAGCCTGTTTTTTTTGTTTTTTTTTCAGAAATCACCAATATGCCCAAGGAGGAGCCAATTAATTTCAGGGACTGCACGGACATCCTGCGATCTGGAGTGACAGCGAGTGGAATATATAGCATACGCCTCCCTAACTCCACACAGACTGTCAAGGTAGTAAGGCTTTAAAGGTCATTGGCCTTTTCTTGTAAATATCACCTAACAGACTGTGACATGAAACTTTTTGTGAGACATTTTACCCATTTGTCGTTCAGTATTTAGCACTGGGATCATTTCTTTCGGAGCCGCATGGATACTGTAAAGCTCATAAAAACTACATAATGACATTGAGAGAGCTCATCATTACCTTTTGGATTGCATAAACACTGGACAAACAAGTGTAAAGTCCTGACAATCTGCAGCGGCTTTTTGTATACAGTTTGATGGAAAATGCCATGCTGGTTTACAGAGAGCTAAAGTAATAAGCAACAGGAGCATGTTGCCCTGCAGGGTTCACGGTGAGTGTGCGCTGCTGAATGCAAAGTCAGAAAAGCTTAGTATGTACCTCCGCTGACCTGAAGTACAGCTGACTCTTGCTAACTCAACCATGACATCCACCAGCAGGCTATCTTTTCTTTAAATCACAGCTAGCTGCGGCTGGGATCTTCACTCTCAGAGCTTACCACAGAAAAAGAAAGAGCAGTTTTTTTCTTATTCATTACTTTCAGTCTAGTTTGCTGGTTGGCACCATCTCCTACCACCTCTGTCCCCCCCCCCCCCACCCCCCCTGTTCTTCCTCTTTATTTCCTGTGGGCAAGGCAGCCAGGTGTTAGGCACTGGTGCCATGTGTTTCCTGCCAACTGGGGGCAATGTACGTTTCCACTGATGCAAGTTTGTACTTCCCAAATCATTGCTGCTTTCAATCTATGCCATCCAATTCCAGTGTGGCAATCTGGGTGGCTGTATAAAAGTGGGGCAGATACAAATTGCCCTATTTTTTAAAACACAGAGCCGGCATTCTCAGTTGGACCAGAGACAAAAAGCATACACACGTGTGGAATGTAGATTTCGCTATAAGGGAATTATTATTAACCATCTATGTCATTTTTAATTACCAAGGCTGTGAATAATAATGGTGTTTACAGACCAAATATTTCATCTGGATCAGCTCTATTTTTTTTTTTTTTATTTTCCTAACTCTGTTGTGCATACTTTGGAGAGCTACATACGCACAGGGCTCATAACATTAAGCGCAAATTGTGTCCCGTGAAGCAAAAACTTATTTTAAATCATAAAAATGGTTAACTCCTCTGAATTTCTCCATTTTGTTCTAATGGCTTGGCCCTCACTGACTCCTTGCTGGCTTACAGGTGGATTTGGAGTATTTATTATGGACCTGGTCTAAATCAGAATAACGACCACATTTGGGAAATGACTTAAATGAATCAATTTCAAGATCCTGTTTGTATTAAGTTTGAGGCTTTTAAGGGCAGAACATTGGCTAAATGTGTTACAGGGTAATCACAGTATATTGCCATTCTACACTTTACCTTAGAGGTAAAAGACCTGAGTGCCTTTTGACCTTCATTTAGCTTTCCTATTCTGGGTAAGTGCTGGAAACTCTCATTGCATTAAAGCAGAAAATAGCCAGTTGAGTTGTCGAAATAGAGAGAGCCGTTGGGATGCTGTCCACAAAACCAGCATCTGTACCGTCCAACTCTTGAGACAGGTCAGGGTGTAGTTCACATGTTGGACAACATCCAAGCAACCAGCAGAGCAAATCAATTTGGTTTCATCAGTAATTAACCACATTGCAGGTCGGAGAGGGTATTTGCAGTGGCGGCTGTGGCTCAGTGGTAGAGCGGTTGCCTGCCAATTGGAAGGTTGGTGGTTCAATCCCCGGCCCTGCAGTCCCATGTCGAAGTGTCCTTGGGCAAGACACTGAACCCCGAGTTGCCCCGATGCTGTGTCATCGGACATGTTTATCTGATGAGCAGATGGCACCTTGTGCGCAGCCTCCCACAGTGTAAATGTGTGTGAATGGTGAATGTTTCATACATGTAAAACCTTTGAGTAGTCGTTAAGACTAGAAAAAGCGGAGAGGGTATTTTACATTTACACTATCTATAATTTGAGGTGGCAACATTTCATAGAGATTCAAACATAGTGCCAAAGAAAACTGACAAAGTCCTACCCTGTAGCTTTGAGGTATGCACACTGAATACACTGGTCCAATTGAAAAGGATCTAATCTTACCACCCACGGGAGAAATTCACACATTTTATTTCATCACAATACCGAAGGAAAGCTGGAATATGTCCAGTCGAACACCTTGAATATGAAAAACAAGTCCCTTAATAAGTCTAAATTTCAAATTCTGTCACTATATGAATAGCGCAATCTGTTCCTATTTGTTCTCCCAAACATATCCTACATGTGGCAAAATGTGCAGGCAAGTAAGAAAGAAAACAGTGTGTCTAACCAAAAACGCAGATGCCTTTTCCTCAACCCCCCACTCAAGGGGATAAGAGAACATGCTGATATGTTAGTTTTTCCTTCCCACCTGGGTCATATCATTGCGTGACACACTGCAATGTTGGGTCCGCCCCCTCTCATCCCCCCCCCCCCCCCCGATTCCTGAGGTTTCCAAGGCATCCTACAAATACCAGAGACTATAGTGTGTTTTATTTCTTTGTGTAATTTCTTTCCACTTTTCTCTTGTAAATCACTCCGTAACTGAACTCAGGTTATTGACTCATACACCTGCGATTGTATATGTTAGTCTCCGTAAGCTGCACAAAATGTATAATGAATTGTCTATTGTACAAATATTAGTTGTGCTTTGTGTGGTTGACATTGGACAGCGAAGGCATGTGGCATGTGAATAGGTCCCTCATCAGGATAAGGAAATCACACTTGCCAGTCTCCTACTATGCTAACCTCCTGCAGACTTAAATGGATATACTGTAGGATGTTGTTTAAAAAAAAATAAAATAAATAAAAGCAATATTGGTACCAATATGGTACCAAAACAATATTTTTACATTCTCCTTAATTTAGAGAACATTAACATGTTTTAACCTATGTGTTAATTATTTGGAAATGGCCAAACATCTTTTATTATGAATAAAATAAATAAATAAAATATTATCAGTCTTAAACAATGAGGACAGTGTCTATATTAATTGTGGTTAAATGGGAATTATGCCACTTGTCAATATTTCTATATCAACAATGAATCAACGGATTATGTGTAATGCGAAATGAGTCATTTGTCTACAGAACATTTAGTCCACTCTCGGCTCATTGTTTTGCACACTGGACTTTTAGTCATTAAAATATTGTTTTGGTTTATGGACCACAAATTTACTCTTTTGGTTTTATCAACCTTGTTTTCTACCACAGCAGGTAGCTCTGATATACCCACTATACACCACTGGCCCAGCACCAAACAACTGTAAAGAACAACCTAGTTAACACAGTGGGGCATTTAGCTGTTTAAGAGCCAGACATTTCCCTCATAGCCATGGAGACCAAGGCAGAGGGAATATTGGAGTTGCATTTGCCAGGTGGCGTGAAACACAGCTCTAATGTAATGCCGTGTATCTGGAGAATGGGGGAAAATGATTGTGGAAAATGTGGTTACTACAAAGTGATAATATCTCTATGTTGTATTTACCGCTTGTGACAAAAACAATGAATTATTTTTCCTGTTTTAATCAGAAAATATCTGATTGACTATAAGTTGATTAGATATACAATAGAAGCCAAAGAATGCAACCAAGCAACACTTTTTGGACTCAAACACCATTTGTTCAGCACTAAAAATGCATTCATTCTTATGACCCAGCCCCAAGGAATAAAAGCTTCTAAATCTGCATTCATTTCCCACAGGTGTTCTGTGACATGAAGACTAGTGGTGGTGGGTGGACGGTGCTGCAGCATCGGAGAAATGGCTCCGTTAACTTTCATCGTGGGTGGAGAGACTACAAAATGGTGAGTTCTGCAGATGAGGTAGGGTTAAAGTGCATCATTATTAGTATAGGTAGTGTGGATCAGTATTGTGGGACTGGACAAGTTATTCGGCATGGAGAGGCGTGGGATACCGGCTAGCCTGTGATCCCAGGTGACCTGCGGTTGTTGTATTTGGCCGCCCTCGTGTCCTCTACCACCCCTCATGTTATTCCACCTGCTCTCTTTCCCTCTCCGTGTCATACTCCTACACACCCATATTCACACACTCATATACAGACAGACACATACAGACAGACACGCATGCTGTGATTGAACCTCATCACAAAAGGTTTCTCAATAGAATCAATATTCCGTGTGCAATAGAAAAAACACATATGCTCCCAAGCCTTTTTCGACTGTGTTACACAGAACGGTGAGGCTAGTTTGGGACTGAGCGGAGTAGCAATTTGTTTCTCCCATGCCAAAAAATCAATTGCCACGGCTTGGAAATAGGATGCAGAGAGTACTGCGACTGCAAACCCAAAGAGTGAGAAAGAGAGAGAAAAACAAAAGCTTTAATAAACCTCTTTCAAGAACAATATTTTTACAAGTGGATGATAAATATTTGGTTACAGTTGGGCCGTGGGAGCACAGGGGCCCTGTAGATGGCAGATAACGTATGTACTAAAATGCTTCGCTGCCTTGGACCGCACTGTGGTCAGCAGTTGATCAAATGTTGCAACCCAGGGCCTTGCTGGTCAAATGATAAATGCTCCATGGCTCTCACTATATATTTACTCTCACTTAAGACCAATAACAAACCGAGAGTCTGACAGCTAGACAAAGTGACTTAGGACTCAGAGGTACACAAAGGAGAAAATGTCCTTCTGTAAGACTGAATAAAGAATGCTTAATATCTGCATGATGTAGAGTTTGGTTACTTACAGTTATGCCTTGAAAATATGATCAGTCTTATTGGTTCCATGCTTATTGAAATTTAGATAACATACACATTAGTACTTTTTAGGGTACCAACCAAAGGTACTTTATAGGGTACCAACCAAATTATGTTGGCACTATAGAGAACCTATTCGCAGCATTACTAAATCAATTGTTGCAGAACTTCTGTTCCTGAACGTGCGTAAGCGCTGGTGCAGATGGAGAAAGACTACGCCACCTTCAAGGTACAGTGAGTCACGGCAATGCTGATAAAGTGGTCGCAAGTGTCGTTGCCCTTTTCAAAACGCCACGCAGCTGCAATGTAATAAAACGGCAAGCCAAAAGCGTGCGCAGTGCGGGTAACGCATCACTTCCTCTTAGACACGCACAACAGCGATATTTATGCCCTGTTGGTAGACTGACAGGCTGGGGGTTGCAGGGCAACGCAAAGCCACTTTATTGCTATAGCAGATTTTAGCAACAAGGCTATTCAAAACGCTTTACATAAAACGTTAAAGAGCAATAAACACCTTTTAAAACATTAATGAAAGAGATAGAAAATAAAAACAGCCTAAAATGCAATAAGATTACAATGCAGTGTAATACAAAGAATATTTGATGTAATATGTTGTAGGGATGGGTTAGGGAATGGATAGAGAGGTGGGGAGGTTTTTTTTTATTTTGGGGAGTATGTTAATGTTCTAAGTAAACAGGACAAATAGGTTTGGAATTATTTTATAACTGAAATTCATTTTTTGCTATTACAGAGGGAAAGTACTGCAAAAGCGTGTCTTTGGATACCAGCAGCGAATTTGAGGTACCGATACCGGTAAAAATGTGAGCGGTACCCCCAACCCTTAACACACATTCTGAACAACAGCCCTCTGTGAGTCTCATTAGCAGAAGCCACATTACTCCCTCTTCTTATTCGGTCTCTTTGAATAGAACATTGGTTGTTATTCTAATTTTCCTGGGTTGGCAAAATCCATTCCCATAGAGCAAAACCGTTCCTGTCAAAGCCAGCACGCTCATGTGGCTCACTGTATCTGTTTACATTTAAC
This sequence comes from Etheostoma perlongum, assembly GCA_026937815.1. NCBI lineage: Eukaryota > Metazoa > Chordata > Actinopteri > Perciformes > Percidae > Etheostoma > Etheostoma perlongum. The sequence continues at coordinate 22,856,050 of CM049384.1, read as the reverse complement.
GCTGCGGTGAAATCATATTCGTATTACTGTGCCTGTTAATATCATTTAACATTGACTCCTGGACTGGTGAGTTATTTTCTTGACACTTCTCTTTTATATACCCGTTTCTTTAAATCCCACCTCCGTATAATGCACAAATGGTTGATAAATTAAAGGAAAGCTGCCAGAACAGCTTAGCTCATAATCTACTGGAAGAATCAACATCATTCCTCAAAAATATATTCCCTGAATTGATGCGTTACTGACGGCGGTGGAGAGTGCTGTCTAACAAAAATCTCGATCGATCAATAAACACTGGTGTGAAAACGGTACTAATGACTGTACTAATGATTACTACAAAAAACAAGTGATACAAGGAATTATATTTTCTTTTTTTTCAAACTTTATTGTCCAAATTAAACTTTGCAGGCAATTTTAACAACACAATACAATACAATACACTTAAACTCTTTAATGAGAGGTCAAAGCAACAAACACCCACACTGACTACATAGAAGTAGGATAAATAAACCATTGGAATTATATTTTCTTTTATAAGGTGAGAAAGTGCTCCACAACATGACCACAACAGTGCCACTGAGAAATATTTATGCTATACCCACATATAAATACTAACAGGACTCTTTCATTATTCTAATCATTACACTAACAAGTAGCCTATTTAGTGATGGTTCCTATGTAGTTTCCCACTTATTGTGATAATAACAAACAGCATTGATCCTTGTCTTGATTGGGGGACAATTGGGTCCAGCTATAACACATAACTCATCATTTTTAAAGTCAATAAACCTTTTAGAGTGCCCTGTTCTTAAGCATTTTTTTGTTTCACTCCATCGGTGAGCACTCAGTGTTGTTTTCAAATGCCAAAAAGTGATAGAAAACGTATGTTCATGTGCAGCTCTCTAGTTCAAACAAACACTAGATCTTTCCACAAAGCCAATTTTTATTTTACTCTGTGTTGCAAGCACAGAGGAGCATTGGTAGGATATTAGAGTAAATTAAAGTCTCAATTGACTTGCTCCTTGCTTTGGGAGTGGAGTATTTCACTTCATAGACGCAGCGGACTGTCTTAGGCCATCAACATGATTAATGTGATTTTTAAATTGAGGTTCATTTTTTGTTATATTAACTCCAAAAACACTTGGCAGGTCTCTGGTAAAATACCCCAGAATATTTTCATATTCCATTGTTTCTCTGTGTTTGTGTCTAATCCAGGGCTTTGGAGAGCCGTCTGGGGAACACTGGCTCGGGAATGATATCATCCACAAGCTGACCAGCTCCCAGGAATACAGCCTGCATGTGCAGCTAAAGGACAGAGAGGGGAACGAAGCTTTCTCCCATTACGATCGCTTCTACACAGACGGAGAGGACAACAACTACAGGTACCAGCATTAACCTTAGTTGTCCTCGGGTCAAATTGACCCGTTTTCCTATCAATCTCTGCTTTCATTCATTTTGGGGTGTCTTATTCAATTTGAGCATCTGAGAAAATTTTTTTTTTTAATTGTTTCGAAATAGTATTGAGTAAAAGTTGACATATTCCAGTCTGTGATTATCCATCAACATACTTTCCTTTAATTTTAGTCTAATTAATTCCTAATTTCTGCTTTTCTAACTCAAACATTAGGTATAATTTCCTATAAATGAGATTTACTGACCAAAATTCCAAAAATAACTGTAAAACTAACGTTAATAAGTTAGTGTTATGTAGTGTTGAAAACGTCAAAAAAAGTGACAAACATTGAAAAAAAGCGTCAAAAATGTTGAAAAAGGGACAAAAAGTTAAGAAAAACTTAAAAACATCGATAGAAAGCATCAACAAAAGTGTTCATTTTCAGATTTGACGGTCCAAATTGACTATTTTATTTACTAAATCATCCAATTATCAAAGCATATTTATTATTATTATTATTATTATTATTATTACTACATTGCACACCATATGACAAAATGCTAAACTAAAACACTCCTTGGACACTCAGGTAGGGCTGCACAATATGACCTAAAATCAAAATCACCATTATTGCACATTTTACCTCGATAATGATAAATAAACAATAATTACTTTTTTTTTTTTGTATATAGTAGTAGTATGTAGTATAGTATTGTAATAGGCTATGCAATCTATTCCTTAACTGCTAATAACTTAGCTAGCTAGTTAGTCCAAACTTTGAACCAGCAAGTTGAGTTTTAAGCTCTTCTTTTTTCTGCTTGTGGAAAGCTCCATGACACATAGAGACAGATAGAGAGATAGATTAAATCGGCCGACCGAGAGTATACCAGGCCGACCCACAGCTGACAACCTGCAGGTGGAGCCGTTTCAGTAAAGTGGCTGACAAAACATCAACGCCGGTACAAGTCTACAGCTGTCCGCGGACACGGAGTGTGGAAAGTGAGTCAAAGCCTCCCAGACAGGTGAACCGAGACTCCATTTCCTACTCCTTGGTCTGTTAACATTTCATTTTATTATTCATACAAACCGTTATCAACCGGTCAAACTGCCAAGCTTTCTTATCCCTGAACAGAGAAGTTAAGGAACTACCTGGACTATTTTTAAGAATGTCGTTGAGCTTAGTGGAGGGCACGCAGCCACTTTCATCTGCCCCTGAAAATCCCCAAGGAGAGCCACTTCCACTGGAGTATAACAGGAAGGCTCAGCAATACCTGCCCCTGCCAGGACCTAACAACTCATACCAAGCTCCTCGGCAAGCCTGCAATCACTAACAAGATTATGTGTGGGTGTGCTGAAGCCAAAAATAGTAACTAAAATTGTTCGGCTTATATTTCATATAAATTCATAGTAATTTGCCCTTGTTTTGGGAAAGTTTATGCTGATTGATGCTCTGAGAGATGAAGAATCATCATGTGGGTGTATGCTTTCCAAGATCCCTAATACTGCGGCAAATTGCATTTGCCTGAGTTTGTTCCACATAATTAGCGCGATGAAACTGAATGTTTCACAATTTCACTTTAGGCAACCCTGTGTGAGGTGAAGCACCTGACTGCATATAATCACCTATGGAGCTTGCTACCTCTGGGATCATGCTCTGTGTAACTAGTTCAATATGTGCCAGCTTTACTAGAATGCTCGAGATGCTGGTTTCGTCTGTGGGATTATATTAAACCTCCCAAGCCGGAGCTGTGGTGCTATGCAACTAGTCAGCCGAAGCAATTCTCCTCCCCAGCTGCATCCAGTGTGAGCAACATGCAGGTCTTCACCTAAAACTCAGTACCATTATTAATGATGGTACATTAATCATCAGCATGACAGATCAATTTCCTCTTTGAGGTAGCCACGAACAGCCATTCTTAGAGTAAAACCGATGGTCGACATTCCTTTTAATGTTACAGTACATTTGTCATTAAGGGATACAATAACAATATGAAAAGACAGACACCTTGAAAAGGATTAGCATGTGGTCTGTGGTATTGGTGGAATAGCTGAACTAATACATCTGGAAGTCATGGCTAATGCAAAGCTTCTGCAGAATAAGAAGAACTGGCACAGTCTACTCTTTCCAATGGGATATCCTGTAGCCTGTGGTTGCCATTCTGTCTAATTTGATAGTTTTTAATTTTCACCACATCGTCGAGAAAAGTTAAGTTGTCTCACAAAAATATCCCCTCGTGAATTATTCCAGCCTCTCTGCTATTCCATCAATATTCCCTTCCCAAGCACTGTCATTTCAAAATCCCCTCCTGCTGCCGCTCACGATGTGTTACCCTGCCCTGTGAACTTCGATACTGGAGAGGAGGGTTCTTCATTTAGTCCTCACAGACAGCGTGCCCTGGGCTACGGGGGATGGGTCACATAGCTCAGGGCCAAGTCCGGTACTAACGAGACAGAATGACAGGGCTGAGAGGAGGCCAGACAGCAAGGCTGACCTCTTAGTCCACTCTCTTCAGACCAGCACTGACACACGCACACACATGCACACACACTCACACATGCACCCACACTATTGCTGAGGACGCTGTATGAAATCATGGAGCGACTCAATTTATCTTGGGCCGAGATTTCTTTCATAATGTTTGGGTTCTTTCACAAAGCACAGCATGGAGGCAAAAATAATGAGTTCTTTAGGTTAGTTTTTGTATTGATGTTTGGCGACAATGGAAACATAAGGCTATGATCTTCTACAGTGGTCTACAGGTAGTAGTTTTTTTTAATGTATTACTGCACAAGGCACAGCTCTACAAAGGCTCTAAATGAGAAGGTCGAGCTGTAGTAGAGAAGAACATTGGGTCTTGCCCTACTTCTACTTCATCTATACTACACAATTCAGACAAAGAGTGACAAATTAAAAGTATACTACAAACTGTCTCCTACACAGCAGCTCCAACCAAAGAAAGTTGGGGACACCAAGTTAGACAAGCTGCTTCTCTCATTACTCTGGTATCCTGCAGTATTAAGGTACACAGATCAGCCGGTTTGTTAAACATAATTGCCCCGCATTCACTTTACCAATGTAACATTAAATGCTTTCAGAAAAAAATGAGTTCAAACCGGGCAGTAACCACTCACTGCTATGCGGAGCTGCCAACAAGCAAAATTGCCCCACACAGAGTTAAATAATGAATAGTGGATTTTTATTGAAATTCTTTGCTCTTTTACACATTTTTTCGCAAAATCCAGCCTTCATGCCGAGGGCTTCAGTGGCACTGCTGGACGGACCAGCAGCCTCACCCACACTGGCACCCAGTTCAGCACCAAGGACAGAGACAACGACAGCTGCACCTGCAAGTGTGCCCAGCTCGCATCTGGAGGTACGCAACTTCCCTCAACTCATAACACATCTTGTTAAACATTTCTGCCCACCCACTTATAAAAGTCCCAAAGTGCATTTCATTTTCCCTCTGCCCCAATATAAAGTTACTGCTGACTTACAGCTGTACATTTGGGTGTTACATTTCATGAGGTTTAAATTTAATTCATTCTGCCTCTATTTTTTCCTTGAACTCTCTGATTCATTCCCTTTCCAGGTTGGTGGTTCGAGGCTTGTGGCCCATCCAACCTGAACGGTATCTATTACCCCAGCTCATCCAGTGGGGTTCGCTACAACGGCATTAAGTGGTACTATTGGAAGGGTCCAAATCTGATGGCAACCACGACAACCATGATGGTGCGGCCGGCAAACTTCTGACGACATTGGCTCTTTCATGATGTCAGATTATAAAGTGAATGTCGCCTCTGATGAATATACTGAACAATACTCAATAGTAATTAAATCCGAGTGTTGGTGGTTTCAGCTTCTGGACATCTTGAAGGGGGTCTTTCGCAATTGCTTGAGCAGATGTGCTGACACTTTATCAAATGACTGGTTTTAGTGAATTACTGAGTGTTAAATTCAACCAACAATATTTATTAACAAAAGGTCTCCAGACTGTATTTTAATACGGATTGCTCAGCTGAGAGAGGAATGGGGTATCAGCTTTGCTACAGATGACAAAAACACAACTAACATCAAATTATGCTGTTACATATGACCAGTTACTCAGCCCAAAATAAAATAAAATTGAATAATGGATACATGTTTAGAGACACTTTATCTTAATACCTATTTTTATATTAAAGTATGAAAACTTACATTGTGTTTGATGTAAATAAATGTGACCAATAATTCCCATCCTTGTTTATAGTTTACAAAAAGTCAACTGATAATCTACTATAAAGTTTAAATTTCACACTAAATGCTTGGATTGTGGTACTTGTGTTACACGTGATGTCAGATATTAAGTTATAATTCTTCTATGGAATGGCCTGATTGTAACTTTATTCCAGTAGCATTATCAGACCGTAAAACGTCAGTACTTGTTTAAAACTGTAGTACAGTCCATACATAATGTAATGTAAGCTAACCTATAGTGGCTTCAGTGGTTTACCACTGTTAATAAAACAACACCATAAAGAACAGCAACAACAGCAGGCTTTTGCCCTTTGCTGTATCTTCCAGAGGGCTTTTCAGAATGAAATATTCACGATTCTTTCCAGGCACACCTGTCATAAAACTTTATTTGTTAGAGATTTTGCTCATAAAAGTACATCATACACTTTCACTGGTGTGACTAACTTAAAAAAAATGAAACATTTGTAATAACATCTGGGAACAAAGCTGTAAATTAAATTTTTACTTTGTAAAAAACAATAAAATCATATATCTTGGGTGCCTATAATCCACACTGCCAGGTGCTTGTTACCATGTAAGCTATATAAACTCCAACAAGCCACACATGCTGGACTCAGGAAGTAAAATGGGTACTGCCAACTATTGATCTGATGAATCATCCAATAAGAGTAGTCCCTGTGGTACCCATTAGAAAGTGGATGGTTTCACCTCCACTAACTATAACCTGGGTATCCCTGTGTATCCTGGGGACAGCAGCCGTTGGCTGTCCATGTCTGCAATGTGCTAATTGTTCAGTCACTTTATTATTCCAAATGGGAAAACTGCTCTGCAGTCAGAAGTGCAAGATAAAATAAACACATACAAACAAAAAGACAACAATACAACGACATTGTGCACGTACAATTGCTGTGCTCCATTCATTGAAGGACAAAAAGACAGAACACGTAACAATCTCGTCTCCTTTGCCTAATGCAATTTAGAAGTGTGATTCATTCTGACTGCTGCAAATTTAATACAAACACAGCCATCAGACATTAAGCATAATGAACTGTGAGTCAGGTCTCTGTGTTTTTACATGGCCTGCTTATTCAAATCCATCTCAGAGATACTTAAACAATAAATATGAAAAGGAGATCATTTCTTTTTTACAAATAAATAGCTTAAATAAATAGCTTTTTATGTATGGCTTCAATGAATCTGAAGGACTTACGCATGCTCAACTGATTTTGATTTACTACTCTATTAGGAAAATATTCAGGAGCAGCACAAGACAGTAAAATTACTCAAAGGGATAACAGCGCTGTGACTGGGCCTGACCATACTGCAGCTTAAAGGTGTGTATAATATATGATGCAATCATGCTAGAATCTCTGGGGAAACTACGAATATCATCATGGCCTACGGGTCGTGACGATAGACCTGAGCCACGCAACGTACTGTGCAAGCAGAAAAGCACCCACATGAAAAAAAACACTCACATGCTCTGCTTGCATGCAGTGACCCCATTGCTAAACAAGTTTATTACGACCTCCAACGGCTGGAGAGGCGATAGATCACAGCGGGGGGGAGGCCATGGGTGAATCCATCAAAGCAACTTTAATAAAGACCACTTGATTTGGCCTGCTGGCTCAACAGATGAAGTGGTTGTTTTCAGGTCTAGTGAAGCAGACCAAAGGCTATGCCACACTCCTTCTCTACTTGTCCCAGTCCCTGTTTATTAGATGGGTTATTTGTAGGCGCAGAGAGACAGGGAGATAGCAACTTTAGCTTTAGAACTGTTACAATATCATCAACATTTGTGTCAGTCTGTTGTATATACTAGTTCTCAAGGTGATGAACTTAAGGCAAATTGATTCTTTTACTGTTTCTTAGGGCTGTCAAAAACTAACGCGTTAATAAGTAAACACTAATTCCTTTAAATGCCACAAATTGTTGGGAGGCATGATTAAAGCACACATATTTGTGATTTGGGCATCAGGAAGCTATGCAGGAGGAAAACTGAATGGCTGTCAGGAACTAACCTCCTTGAGCAGAAATGGATTTTGAATGGCAAGTTCAGTGTCAAATTTGCCTTTCCAGCTGGTTCTCTCGACAAGAGTGAAGTTATTTACATGTACTGTCAATGCAAATTTAGTTACCGTCGGAGTAGGTCGAGTCTTAAATACCACTTGCTGGCCAAGCATACAGCTGATGTAGAACGCCCCCCCCCCCCCGCCATGCTGGATAGTATGTCATGTGGTCATAGGACATTTCTGTCGTTGCTTTATAAGCTTGAGTTTTCCATTTTATACTTGTTGCTTATTTTTTGAACATAGAGTAACTTTGAGGTTATGCTACAGAATAATCTAGATTGTTGCAATATTAATCCCATTTGCATAAAGCAAGCATATTTGTCCACTTCCATGTTGATAAAACCTTTAAAAAAGAATTTCCTTTTAAAAAGGACAATTAAAACCGATAAAAATGTGTGATTCATTTGGATTAATCGCAAGTTAACTATGGACAATCATGCAATTACTCATGATTAAACACTTTAATCAATTGATTACTACTGTTTTTTGTGTCAAAAACACTAAGTATATGACTTGTATCTCTAATAGCTCCTAAGGCAGTGTAAACAGTTCTGCAAATCTAAAGCTTAAGCTCTTTTTTGGCATTCATTCACTTGAGCAATCAATCATCCTTGTTATTGGGACAGGCTTTGCTCAAGACTTAATTCTGTCTAATAGTTAAGTCTTGTAAGACCACAAGGATTTCCAAGAAACCGAATATGCATAAAAGTACAAAAACTGCTATTGTTTTAACTAAATTTGAAGCTGCTTAAAGGAATAGTTTGACATTTTTGGGAAAATGTGCATCCATTTTCTTACTGAGTGTTAAATGAGAAGATCACTACAACTGTCTGTATGATAAATATGTAGGGTAGCTAGACCAGTGGGAAATTAGCTTAGCTTAGCTTAAAGCCTGGAAACGGGAAAACAGCAAGCTCTTTCTGAAGGTAACAAAATACGCCAACAGCACTCTTATGCTCAAGCCTTACCATTTTATATGTTGTTTGTTTTTTAAACCACACAAAAACTGTAGTGCATCTCCGTGTTCAGACAGAGAGCGAGGGGACTTCTCACCTTGTGTTATTGATGTTAATTTGACCACTGAGCAGTTTGTCCATTGTGTTTCCTTGCCCTGAACACCAACGTCGCTAACTGTGCAGATACAGACCAGAGCTGTAAGCTAGCTAGCTAGTGCGTGTCGCAGTTCAACCTCGGACTGACTCAAGTTGAACATTTCAACTCGCAGACTCATTTTCAAATGAGTTTGCGCACCGTTGGCAAATTCGCCTTGCGTTTTTTCTGAACACAGTAAAAATGACAAGATGTGATATTACGGTTGGTTATGTGCTCCAGGAAGTCTAGTCTTTTTGCCTAGCAAAAATAAAGTCCTCCATGGAACGCCCTGTATATGGCAGATTTGACATTTTTACACTACAGCTATTAAAGATGAAAGAAATGAGATATGTGTTCATTAGTGAGCTTTAGAGGTGCTGGTAAGGGCTATTTCGTTACCTTTGGACTGAGCCATGTTAAGTATCTGTCAGTACTATCTTGTCAGTCTTTATGCTAAGCTAGCTAGCTGGCTGCAGCTTTATATTTAGCAGACAGATAGGAGAGTGGTATTAAACATCTCATCTTACTGCTTTCAAGAAAGCCAACCAAAATGTCTTATTGTTCTATTATGTAGGCTACTTAAAATAGTGTTAACCTTGGAAATTAGGATTCAGAATGTCCACTAAAAAAAGCGGCATAAATAGTTATGTCAATAAAGCAACTCAATTGAACTAAGCTGAAAGAGAGACAGAGAAAGAGGAATGTGTTTGTGGGCGGATGCTAGGGCAAAGGACGGGGTGGGCATGCATGGATCTTCGTACATGTTGACCCGCTATGTATATTAATTGATGTGAACAGAGTGTAATCTGGGCAGTTTCTGCTACGCAAGTCCTTTAAACCTCGCCTAATTTATCATACAACCCAGCTAGTCAGAGGCATGCAGGAGAAGAGAGAGGAAATGTAGAGACTGCAGGAGCGAGAAAGAAAAAATGGAGAGGCAGAGCCAAGTGGTCATAATTCCTTGTCTCTCCCTACTTCTGCTCCAGTGTCTTTGATTCATAAGAGGTATGATGGCTGGCCAGGGCAGGGGCCAGGTATGGCAATTTGGCAGGAGGAGAAAAAGAGGCAGGGCTGGGGAATGATTTGTAATGGCCGTTCCTTGCTGCATGGTTTACTGTGTCAGCATGCCGCCCATTTAACAGTGGTCATCGAAAAAGCAATACCATCCCTACATCTGCCTGCAATGCATCAGCTCCTATGTCTCTTTGAGTTTTTCTTTATAGAAACAGAAAAGGCAAAGCAGCAGTTGTCATGTCATGTTTAAAAAGGTGATGAAGGGGGGGGGGGAATGCCACTTTAGGCCACTTGGGGGCACTGGTGGCACAAAGAATCTCTTCACCTGTCTTCCTTGTTACTTGGGAAGAGATGTTGATCAGGCTGCTGCTGGGTCTCTCTGTATTTTCCCTCTACCACAGGTCTGGATTATATAACTATGAATTCATTAACACATCTTATTCCATGTGTTCCCATCCCAGATGGTTAACTGAAGGCTACACAGGACATTAGAGAGGAGAAAGAGGAGAGGAGGGGGGGGGGGGGGTTTCCTCATGAGGACAAGCACTATGAAATCAATCACATTACGGCTGTCAAAATGAAAGCCATAATAATAAGTTAACGCAAATTCCTTTCAGGGCCACTGATTTTTTTGGATGGGTAATTAACGCAGGCGAGTTCTGTGATTTGGGATTTGGGCCTTTCCGTAGTTGCAATGCAGCAGTAACGCTGTGAATGGCTAGCAGAAACCCTAAAGTGCTCTGTGATAACATCCAAGGAATGGTTCTCTCAATGAGACTAAACCCTAACCCTAAGGCTAAGGCCGAGGCTGTGCGAGATGAAACAGAAACGCGGGCCAACAAGCTGCTTTAGAATATGCTAAAAGATTATGGTTTGTTTTTTTCCCCTGATGACAACTAAAACTTTTGACTTTTATAACTTTTATGCTAATCTCAAAAAGTAATGAAACAAACCTTTTCTTTCAAGAAACATAAGTGTAGAGTCGCGAGGACCAAAATCATAGCTGACAGCCACATAATGAGATACAATGCTGACTAACTTTGGTTGTCTAGTTTTGCTTTAAATAAAACCTAACTCCTATAGAGTGTGCGATTTGTTATCAGTAGGGGTGTGGGGGTGTGACGAGGAAACTCCGCTCATGAGACGAGACACCAAAATGGGTTCACTACACAAGACAAGATTTTAACATTATACTAAAGAAAACTTTAATTCAGAAATATGACTGGAAACACTTTCTTTACTCTGAGAAGCAAGTTTACAGTTTACAAGTGTTTCATTCACAAGGAAGTAGGCTGCTCTTGTATTGATTTATGACCATTTTAAGATGAGGGGAGAGCATTTTTCTTATATCTTTCTTTCCTGTTTAATATAATTAAAAAGTAAAGTTAGGTTTTGCTTTCAACTCCTTTTTTTAAAAAAAAACAGAAAGAGAACCATCCGCACGAGTAAGAGCCACACTGAACTGCAAGCTGCAGTCCGTGTGTGTTGGGGGTGCGCGCACGCAAGCAAGAGACAAAGAATGAGAGAGAGAGAGAGAGAGAGAGCTGTACCCTCTAATGTTCTCAACGTTGGGAGAACGGGCAGGGGATCTTCTATACTAACTTACAGGTCCAAGTCAGACTCATCTTCAACACCAGATGTCTACTTGCTGCTGCTCTGCACTTTCTGAAATCTGACTGATTTTGCGAGACAATTTTTACCTCAACGGGAAGTCTCGTCACATTTTAATCTTGTAAGATATCATGGGACGAGATCTTGTAACACCTCATGTTATCTGTGAAATGAAACTGGCCTTTCAGTGGCACTATCTGGCTTTTATGTCATATCAGCATGCAGGCAATCCCTCCCTATGTTTTTTGAAAAGAAAATGCTCTCAGTTCATACCTCACCTTTTTCTGCCAATAGCATGCCCTCCCAGACTGAGTGATGTGTACAAGAAATACATAAGGACCACACACAAAGTTGAGAGGCTCAGTAGCTGTTCAACTAAATGAATCATCACAGTGATCATTACAGGCGCGCTGGTTCTAGCATCTGACAAACGGACGGCCCACTGTTGTTTACTCATTACAGAGTCTACAGTGGATAGCCAGCTCAAACCATCGAACAAAAACCATCCTGACACCAGCAGCAATTCTTTGCACAAGAATGCATTGAAAAAGAAAGGACAGCGGAGAGTGGCAAGATGTGTTTTATAGGGCCAGTGTAAACATTTTCAAAACAGTTTCATATCAACTCCAGACCGGAACGGTATTCCAAAATCTTTCACTAGGTTTTACACTTTCCACTTAGGAGAGGCCCTGGTGCATGCTGACTCACTGAAACAGCTCTCTGGGACACTTGATGGAATTGAGCCATCGTTAAGGTTATCAATTTCAGCTGTGCTTTTCTACTATTAGAAGTCAGAAATGTCTGCTGGATATTTCAGGGATTTTCTGCCTTTATTTTGACAGGACAGCTGGAGACATGAAAGGGGGGGGGGCAATGACATTTAGCAAAGGGCCGCAGGTCGGAGTCAAGCTCGGCCTGCTGCGTTGAGGAGTAAACTTTTTTTTAAACCAACTGAGCTGTCTGGGCGCCCAAGGGGCTCTGTGAGTTTGTCCTTTAATAAACAACATAACATTATGTTAATCACGTTGTGATATTGCTTATTGCTAGTGCTAGTTGGAAAGCGCAGAGAGGTAAGCTAGTTAATCTACATTTAATGACACTTCACTACACTGAAACTAAAATAAATAAAATCCACAAATAAATGTAGCAAGCTAAACTACAGCAACATGTCAAAAGTAATTTACTACAACGGAGCTTTTTTTTTATATATATACATCCATGTTCACGACAAATAGATCTGTGTATTAGTATCAGTAATCCTCCTCAGTAACTTCAGACCGCAGCAGAATGCTCCGCTGTGAGCTAGAGCTTCGGAATAATCGGGAAAATGTAGTTTGTGTGGACCTTACCTAATGTAGGAGCTATCTAGTGAAAAGCTATTTGATTCAGAAAACAGCGATGCTATTGAGAAGTAGTTAAACTAGTAACACTACTGCCAGACACTGCTTGCAATACAAGTTGGATTTCGTGCCGTGATGCCGTTCTGGTAGGGGTGTACGATTCAGAAAATGCCACGATGCAATTCCGATTTTTTGGCTCACGATTCGGTTCAATATCGATTTTTTATTCAAAAACGATTCACAGTATGTAAATGTAGTTACTTTTCCCATGTATTATTCATTTGTTATTTTTGTGTGTGATGTCTGTAAGCTTCTGGGACCTTAAATTTCCCCTTATGGATCAATAAAGTACTTACCTATCTATCATGTGATTGCAGTAGACTTACAATAAAAAATAAAATTATGAATTGATTTTGAAACTGTAGAGCTTGAATCGTGATTCAAATATGAGTTACATTTTTTGCACACCTACTTTTTAGTTTGCCAGAAGACATCATAGTGACAAATGTCAGAGCATCACATAAAATTTGCATTAAATCAAACCAGTTTAGCCTCGTATTCCGATCCTGACAGGTGAAACCGAAAGTCGACCCAACTCTAGTGTTATTGCTGGCTGACAGACTACAAACAGTTAGCAGAGGAATGTCTCAGAACACCCTTCTTGCACATCTACATGGTTGTACTTATGTCAAAAAAGAACTACAAGATACAGCTACAACTAGGGCTGTATATTGCTCTGCTCAGCATTCACAACACGGCCTAGCCTAACAATGTGGTGCAGGGAACAACTCTGACTGGCACATGACAGGGGTTTACGGAGCGGCTGATGCGCTATGCAAAAAAACCCGGAGCGTTCTATGAAATGATGCTTAAAAATAAATAAATAAATAAATAAAAATCGCTCGATCACGTACATTTGATCGTGGGAAGTCAAAATCGTGATCGTGATTAAAATGTGATTAATTGTGCAGCCCTAGCTACAACGATGATGTAATCTCCAATAACTGGAAGCTAACAATAAGACAGATGTCTCCTTGCTCAACAAATCCCATCACATAGCACCAGCTGAGCATCATTTGACATCCACAGTGTACTCACAGACTGTTGCTGACCAAGTTCAGCCATTTATCACCGCAGTCTACTCTTTCTTAAATGGATACTTCCAGCAGGATAATGTGCCATCAGATGCATTAATGTGCCCCTGGAAAAAAAAAATGTTTATAGATTATTTTTTGGGGCATTTTAGGCCTTTATTTGACAGGACAGATACAGATATGAAAGGGGAGAGAGTGGGGAATGACATGCAGCAAAAAGCCGGAATCTAACCCGGGCTTGCTACGTTCAGGAGTAAACCTCTATATATGGACGCCTGCTCTACCAACCGAGCTATCTGGGCGGGCGCCCGCCCCTAGAAATATTTGCAGGAACTGTGTGATCCCTTCAAGTCAGCATGGGGCCAAGGGGAAAGTTTCCAGCATCTAGATGAGTCAGTGTCGTAGTAATTCGTTTAAGAGAGGAAAAGCAGCCAGTAGTCCCCTAAAGGGAAAGTCCAGTGATATTGTGTAGTTTTCATGATGTCAACAAATAAATGTCATATAAAAGCAACATTAAATTGATTTTATTGAAGAGTATTGCCTGTGTAGCCAAAGCTTGATATAGTTTATTCATCTGTGCCACAGAGCTGTTATTATTCAAAACCTATTAAAACTCACATGAGTGAGCCACACCGTGACACTGGCAGACATTAAAAAGATAATGGGCACTGTAGTGTAATTTTAATCAATCCCACATATTCACATTTGGCTGCAGGAAATACTCACTAAAGAGCACCAAATCTGAAAATAGTCACCAACAAATGTACCATTTACTCTTGTTTTAGTAACATTTGCTAAAAATCAAAGCCCAACTTTGTGACATAAACAACGTACGTCTCGAGTGGGAACAAATGGGCTTCTGCTCAAAAGCTACAAACAAAGTAGGAAAGTATAGAGAGATGGATAAATGCAAGATTTTATAATAATTTAGTTAATAATTAGAACTAGAAAGGACAACGGGTAAAATGTACCTGCCTGGCATTTTTTAATGCCTGTAACTCAAAAACCCCTTCATCTCTGGGTTCATGACCTTTCCTAAAATGGGTTTATTAATGATCTAGTGCATTATTGGGGGGGGTATAAACAGAAACAGAAAATATGATAATTTATACCTAAAACGGCCAACGAGTAATTTGTACCACCTCATAAAAACAGCTGTATATTGCTGCGCTCAGCATTCACAACACGGCCTAGCCTAGAAACATGTATTGTTTACACGTCTTTTAACAAGGCAGCTGCCAAATCACAAGCTAGAGCAAGCTGGATCTGAACATGAGTTAGCAGAAGAGCTGCATATTTACCTCAAGGATTTTTGCCAATGTGCGTTTGCACACCAGTATACAGTAAAAATATGCATATACGTTCTATATCTGTATACAGTATGCGTCCATGCAGATAAGTCTTTGTGGGTGCTGAAGTTTGTGGAAATGGCAGCTTGTCTCTGAGGCGGTGTGTGTCTGGCCAGGTGCTCTAGTATGTGGGCAGAAAACAGAGAAGCTGCTTTCTGGAGCCATCACAGCCCTGACAGTGAGATGAGTCACTGTGAAAAACATTGCACCATGAGAGAAATGTTTGCAGAAAGATATAAGCTTTTAGTTACCAAAGGCAGCCAGTTCCTTTGGACGTTACACTCTTATTTAGATTAATGTGGTTTGTAATCGGTTCATTCGAGTTTTTGTGTAATTAAAGCAGCCTTGAATATAATAATTGCTAATTTTGTTCTTCAGTAGTTAGTTCAAATCTGACTTTTGAGACAAAGCCAGTCCCTCAAACGTCAATGGCTCGGTCAAATGGATCTATTTCTGTCTTTCTCTGTTCAGTACCTGGCCAGGCCAATCAGAACAGGTTTCTCTTCTCATAAACCCAAATGCCAAGTGCTTTGCAATTACCGCCGTAATTGGCTATTAGTACTCAGCATGGGTTAGAGTCCAAAACACACATCCACAGACAGATGCGAATTCAATCAAACAACCCTAGTCTCCCACTAATGCACTGGCAAGTTCTTTTTTTCTTTCTTTTCATTTACAGAGATTAAAACTGTGGTTTTCAGTTCTTTTGATTACGAGAAAGCACCTGCGGAAGTTTCAAGACTATGGTAAGTTTGTTACTTTAATTAAAAATGTTTTCAGCTAATTTCCAAGTTAATTGATGGGCTTGACAATGAACATGGAGGAGTGTGTCAAGATGACATGGTGATAGGATCAATACATACTAAATGAGACATGATACACAGTAATGAGAAAACCTTTAAGAACTATGTGGGCATCTTTATATGTAGCACTGTGATCTATTGTTTTTTTTTTTTTGATTGCATTCATGCATACTGCCTTTTGTCAGTTTAGGTCCCTAACACTACAACACATATTGTACTTGGTGGGCGTGTTGCGTGTCTGTGTGTTGATGGTGGTGGTGTGATAGAGGTTCTACGCTTACAACCGCCAATCATAATTGGAGCTAATAATCACTCGCTGCTACTAAGGCCCCACTTTGGCTCTGGGTTCATGACTGGCAGCAGCTCTGCTTTAGCTTTCCATGACACAAACCTAAATGCAATTCATACAGTAATTAATAGTAACGTAGCCTACAGGATCTGGTAGAGGGGTAGTGAAGTGTCCATGCACGTCTCTAAATCTGAGAAAATGTGGATGTGGGTGGAGGGAGGATCATTTTAAGCCTTCACACGGATTCGGATGAATAGGCAAATTCACACATTACTAAAAGGTGGTGGGACTGTGTGTGTGTGTGTGTATATATATACACAGTATACAGTGCCTTGCGAAAGTATTCGGCCCCCTTGAACTTTTCAACCTTTTGACACATTTCAGGCTTCAAACATAAAGATATAAAAATTTTATTTTTTGTGAAGAATCAGTAACAAGTGGGACACAATTGTCCCAAACTTTTTTATAAAAAACTGAAAAGTGGTAATAGTATTCAGCGAGGATCTCTGAATGATCCAATTTTTGATGGTGATAAATAGAATCCACCTGTGTGTGATCAAGTCTCTGTATAAATGCACCTGCTCTGTGATAGTCTCAGGGTTCTGTTGAAAGCAAATGAAGACCAAAGGAACACACCAGGCAGGTCCGTATGTTGTGGATTTAAAGCATTTGGATACAAAAGATTTTCCAAGCTTTAAACATCCCAAGGAGCACTGTGCATCATTTTGAAATGGAAGGATTCAGACCACTGCAAATCTAAAACCTGGCCGTCCCTCTAAACTTTCAGCTCAGACAAAAGACTGATCAGAGATGCAGCCAAGAGGCCCATGATCACTCTGGATGAACTGCAGAGAACTACAGCTGAGGTGGGAGAGTCTGTCCATAGGACAACAATTTATTTGGCCTTTATGGAAGAGTGGCAAGAAGAAAGCCATTTCTCAAAGATATCCATAAAAAGTCTGGTCTAAAGTTTGCCACAAGCCACGTGGGAGACACACCAAACATGTGGAAGAAGGTGCTCTGGTCAGATGAAACCAAAATCAAACTTTTTGGCCACAATGCAAAACGATATGTTTGGCGTAAAAGCAACACAGCTCATCACCCTCAACACACCATCCCCACTGTCCAACATGGTGGTGGCAGCATCATGGTTTGGGCCTGCTTTTTCTTCAGCAGGGACAGGGAAGATGGTTAAAATTGAGGGGAAGATGGATGCAGCCAAATACAGGACCATTCTGGATGAAAACCTGTTGGAGTCTGCAAAAGACCTGAAACTGGGACGGAGATTTATCTTCCAACAAAACAATGATCCCAAACATACAGCAAAATCTACAAAGGAATGGTTCACAAATAAAATATCAGGTGTTAGAATGGCCAAGTCAAAGTCCAGACCTGAATCAATAGAATCTGTGGAAAGAGCTGAAAACTGCTGTTCACTATCCAACCTCACTTTCGAGCTGTTTTGCAAGGAAGAATGGGCAAGAATGTCAGTCTCTCGATGTGCAAAACTGATAGATTTACCCCAAGCGACTTGCAGCTGTAATCGCAGCAAAAGGTGGCTCTACAAAGTATATCATTTTGCACGCACTATATCCAATAGATTTCGTTCCACTTCACAATTGTGTCCCACTTGTTGGTGATTCTTCAAAAAAAAAAAAAAATTATATCTTTATGTTTGAAGCCTGAAATATTTCGCAAGGCACTGTATAAATATTCTTTTTCTTTTCCTTCTTTAACAAAAACAAAAGTTGAATGATACACTTCTAGACAATATATCATGAGAAATTTCTAAAAACTAATAAAAAAAAGAAGGCACACATCAGTGATTAAGTCTGACATTTATTTCAGATGAAAAGAAGTACATAACATGGATTTTCTTTATTATTTGCTTTTGCTCTTATTTGCTGAAAACTTTTCTTTGTCAGTGGGCAAAAATCCGCAGGGGATCAAATGCTTTTTACCCCTCACTGTAAAATATCATAATAAGGCTATATATGTATAGCCTATATATTTGAGGTGTATGATTCAGAAAATGCCATGATTCAATTATGATTTTTAGGCTCAAGATTCGATTCAATATCAATATTTGATTCAAAAACAATTCACAGTATGTAAATGTATTTTTCCCATGTACTGTATGTATGTATGTATGTATGTATGTATCCATATCATTCATGTGGCATTGTTTGTTATATTAACAGCCTGTTATGTGTATGATGTCTGTCTATATCTATCTATCATGTGATTGCAGTAGACATAAACATTTTTTTTAAATATGAATCGATTTTTGGAATTCTCTGAATAGATTTTGAATCGGTACAGCTTGAATCGTGATTCAAACAGAATTTTTGCACACCCCTACTATATAATGTAAGCCTATATGTGTGTGTTAAATACAACACAAAAGCATACTATATAAGTTGTCATGATCACTGTGCTGCTCACCTGACGGATCATAAAATATGCACATGATAAATCAATGGACAGTTGGCTGCACATCATAATTGATGTTGCTTTAAAATGTGGGCTCCCGGGACGGATGTCTCATTTTGTTAAATGCCTGTTGCCTCAACTCCTCTCTCCTCTTCTCTTCCTTGACTCTAGACACAAGGACGGGAGCCGAGGAGAGGAATCGGGGATGCACAAACTGGGAATTGGGAAAGGCCCCAGGTCTCTGTTGAAGCTGGGCAGCAGAGAGACAAGACTGCAGTATATGATTTACAAGTCCTGGAGCTGCTCCATAGTCTGTTAATAATAGAACAAATCCTGCGACAGTGTGACAGCACCCATTGTGATTTACTGGGATAAAGAAACATGCTCTGATTCAGCCCTACAGTCAAATACAACTCATTTGGATCTTAAAAATCACATAAGGCCAAGGAGTTGGTCACAAATTTCGTGTCAATGGACCAATGCCCAAAAGTGTCACCTGATGACATTATCAGTCCAGTTCTTGCTATGATTTCCACTTTAGGGAGACAGCAAGCAATACTAAATTTCTGTTAGCAGTAAATGTAGCACAAATATCAAAGATGGAAAAGTTTTTCCATTTCCCCAAAAGAACCCATGCAATCCCTTTCTTCATATCTGAATATCTGCCACCCTTCTTTCTCTCCTTTATGTATACCTTTGTTTCTTATTGGATCTTTCTTCTCTCCCAATGGGTATGCCATTCTTTCTCTACCACACAAACAGAAAAAAAGCACAGCCCCACATGCACGGACACCACAATTCACTACAGACTTGCGACTTTTTGCAGAGCTTTGTAATGGCTTTGATCAATAATTGATCCAAGGGAATCTTCTTACAGTTCAACGAGTGTAGGGAGCTCACGGTGGCAACCATTTTCACTTTCTCCCAAGATCCACGCAAAAAGCTGAGCTCTGCAACCACCACAGAAGCATTCAACACAAAAACTGGTGCCACAATAGCACAACACAACATCTCTGCATGTCTGACATTACCTGACGCTCTAGGATCTGCCAAGCCATGTACATCCCAGCACGGACATCAGACTGAGGTAACACGTCACCTACTGAGATCTTAAATGTCTTGGGAACTGAGATCTTAAATGTCATGGCCTCAGGGTTCAACTGCCTTTTGATAGGCAATTTTGCTTGAGAAATCCGTCCAGGTTCTATTTGCTAGCCAATGGAAAGGACATGTCAGGTTGTCTTGTCTATGGTTATTGTTTCTCTCTTGTGTGGACATGGATGCAGAAGTGATGTGCAAGGCAGATGACAAGTAAAACCTTTTGATTCTTTACTGCTTGTTTACTCTTTCATCATATCTGTGTAGCTTTTAGCTTAGGTAAGATTTTACCTCTCTTTTAAAAATCTGTCAACTCCTTCAAATGGCTACAAAGCAACGTATTACAAAAGAGAACAGATTGGGGAGTATTGGCTAGTGTTCGTGTGGATACAGTGGTGCTCACTCTCCTTTGTAGTGCTTTGTGTGTGATTCCAGTGTCCTGCTGTCCTATGTTTTCATGCTACCACTACCCTGCAGAAAGTTTCCTCTGCATTCCTCTGCCGTCTCTCCATGCCTGGCCTCAGGGACCCAGAGAACAAGAAGGAGAGGATGGAAAAAAACAAACATTGGAAAGTGGAAAACCAAGCGGCGTTGTCTAGAAGCAGTTTACTCTGTCTGTGGGCTACATGCTGTGTTTAGGAAAGTGTGTGTGCGCGTGTCTGTGTGTGTAGGCTTTTGTGTTTACTCTACCTGCTTGCACAGGTACCAGGTGTGCTATCGCAGGCTGAGCAAAAGACAATACTTGTCGGTGAGAGAACCATACGAGACCGAGAAAGGGAGAGAGGGGGCAAGAGATGGTGAAAGGAAGTGAATGAAAAATTCATACAGCTGCAGGTCCCAAAGGCTCTTCTGTCTTTGTCAGGAGACCTCAGCTTCAAACTGCTGGGCAGGGGCAGCTCACACACACGCAAACATGCACAATATGTATTTATTTCTCTAAGAAAAAAGGGGAAGACCAGGGCCAAAGGAAGGTGTTCTAGGAATCAGTAATAAACTGAAAGGACAAACAACGGCACAACAATATCCCTTAACAGGATACCCATGACAGCATCCTGATAGTCCTCTGGATCCTTTCCTAGTGGCAGCTATTACAACCTACCCAGTCTCTCCTGTAATGGAGCTCTGTGATGCAATGTGGTTGTCGCCTAAACAAATGTGTGATTTTATACGATTTCACCTATGGCCTTTTCCACAACCACCCCGTTGAAACAGTGTGGAAAAGTGATTTTATGCAAATGAGGCTAAATGAGAAGCTTACTGCAGAGGAAAATCCCAATGCAGGCACGCTAAATAAATCAGACGATAGGGATCTTTGTCATTATGAAGACAACATCTAGATGCATACCCGTGACATAGCCTTGTGCTGATGAAGAGGGAGAAAAAAGAACTTAAGATAGAGAGAAAAGGGAAAAAGGAAACCTGCTCTTCTTTATTCAGTACGGCAGCGTTGCCATAGTCACCACTGCATTCTTAGGATGCACGGGCACAGCGAGTGAGAGGAGGTAGAGCAGAGGAACTTTCACAGCTCTACCTCTCTCTCACTGTGTGAAAGTGGGCACACATACACACACACACACACACACACACACACACACACACACACACAAACCATTTTTCAAACTGCTCACTTCTACCTGTCTGTGTGCTGGGATCAAGCACTTGGTGAGGTGGGGTCTTGACAAAGTCTGGTTTATCTCCAAGGGCACATGAAAATGAGCTGAGAGCCAAATGCAAACATGGTGTGTTTGACACGGATTGCCTTACGCCTCTGAGATGTGCATCAACAGTAAATCCAATCAGGCTTGTCAACACACTCTGCATGACAATATTTGATGGGTTTGATTTCGCCGCACTATGCTGTTCATTCGTTTTGGAAAGAACTCAATACTTTCAGGCACTCATTCAAAGTCATGACATTATTTATTCATGATTTCAGATTTTATTCTTTTTATATACCATGGGGCTTTTTTAGTGTCTTAAAATGTTTTGGGAGGTTTGGCTTTTTTGGTGATGAATATAAAACCTATATTTCTCTTTTATTTATTAATATGTTCGTTTTCTGCTGAATTGAGTACATTCATTTGGAAACTATGAAATGAATATACTGCATGTATCAAACATCTCAAATAATCTTTATTCTAAGTGAGAGCAATGGGTTCCTGAGCATGGTTTCCTGGGTAATCTGAGGATACATGCTATCGATGCCTGGTTCTGGCCACGAGCTTACAGAATCTTAGAACCCAATGTTTTATTGTTTGCTTGCTTCTACTACACTTCTAACATTCAAAAGTTCTGCTTACTTTTCAGTCACTGTGAATTACGTAGATTACTGAAGGCGTTTTAGGATTCAAGGTGTATTTACTGTATATTCTTGACAGTATCATGGCTATGTCAAAAGTAGGGCTGGGTACCAGACTTCGATACTCTTAGTCATCAACTACACCTTGATAGTATAGAGTTTCAAAAAATGCCTTGACATTCAATACCAAATTTCAATACCTAAGGGGTAAATCTCATCAGCGTCTGTCAGCCAATAGGCATGCATCATTTAATAATGACCTAATAATGCTTGTGACTGGCTGTCTTTAAACATTGTAGAGGCAATGCTGGAAAACTTCTATGTTGTGCACAGAGATGAGGCTCATGTGTGTGCTGTTGTTGTTTTTGAGAGGCTTCCAGAGGGATCCAAAATTGAATTCACTGTATCGGTACTGGTGTCTACAATCTTTGAACCATACTGTACCCCGCCTTAGTGTAAAGGACCCAATCCTCTTCACACGGTGTTAACACCCCAACCCCCATTTTCCCCGTTGGTTTCGATGTACTGTGGGTCATGAAGTCTTTTCATCACTAAGAGTGCGGACATCCATCTGTAAGGACTTTTGGTTTATTCTCACGGTCAGGATGGTTGTTTCTCTGTCAGAGTAGAATCAGGCCCTGGAGAGCAGCTGGGGCCATTTACCAACATTGTGAGACATATGGCACATAAACACATAACTACTTGCATGCGCACACACGTACACAAACGCTCGAGCCATTTACCAACGTGACACAAACGTTAAAAGTGATGAGAATAGGCCCAGATGTCAAGGAAAATCACATATAAGCAGTGGAACTGTGCAGGTACGTGTGTGTGTGTGTGCCCTCCCCAGCATCAACATCTCTCTCTGTGACATGATGAGCATGTGACGGGAGCAGAGGTGCACTGAACTGAGTCCTAGTCTCCAGGGGGCAGGTGTGATGATCAAGAGGACCTTTGGGAGAACAACTTTAAGCTTTACCTAAACAGCCGTCCACTCATTCCCAGAGTCATCTCCTTTACCACAAACTAACCTGGCCCGATCAATTCAATGGCCCAGTCCCCATGGAGACATACTGCTGACGGTCCTCGAAGAGTAAAAGTTATCATAGACTATTAGTATGGTGGGACTGATTTCACAATGTGAGACAAAGGAAAAGAAATTCTGTTTTGTTGAGTACATGATGTACTTTTGTGTCACAATGTTCTTTCTCGTTCCTTCCAATTCTCTTTTATTTATTTTTTTTCATCACCCTTGCGGCCTTGTTATGCTCTTATGGCCTCACTCTTTTCTATACCACCACCCCCACAGAATCTTAGCCTTCCTTCGTACCCTGACCCCTGAAGCACCGCTGGCAAGCACCAAGACAGCAGCTGTGCGTGACACATGTTCAACAAAAACTCCTGTCTCTGCTTCATTTCACTCCACCTCCTCCAATCCACCCTTTCCTTTCTCCTTTTGCCCCCACCACGCCAAACGAAACAGGTGATTCCTCCCAGAGGGCCAGTTTTAAACCCTTCACTTCCTCGCCATGCTGCTTCCTCCTCCAGCTAACTCAACCCCCACTGAAACCCTGTTGTGAGTGACGACCAGAGACATCTGTCCCAAGAGCCAGCAGCACAAACTGAAGAGGACGGCTCACAGAAAGGGCCAAACTCAATTAAAGACATGAAAAGAAGCCAAGGGGCAGCTACTGAGAAAAGACTTTTCAAATCTTTTTCATCAAAGTTTGACAGCATTGTACATTGGGTTACCTTATAAAACCATAATGCAATGATAATAACTCTGGATTACGGTAAAAATACCGTAATTCCTCAAATAAAAAAATAATAGTCAATTGAACGCCGGGCCTCTGATAGTGGCCGGGGGCGTTGTCAACACAGACAAATAAAAGGCAAAAAGGGGAAGGGAAAAATCACAAGGGGTTAACTTTAAAGCCCCCGCCCGACGGCTGCTTGTGGACCGGGTGGTCTCCGCCTGGGACAAACTGGACGTGGATATCTTCTAAAAAGTCTTTGGACTGTCTGTAAAAACTGACGGGAGCGAAGACAACACTGCGTCGCTGGACGGGAGACGCTCACCCAGGAAGCTTTTACGTTGTTACACTGGATGTCATGAAGTGACATAGGCCTACTACACACACGTGTATATGAGCATATGTGTAGCTGTATGGAAAACATCGATTTCTTTTCATGTTCATGCTGGTTACAGCTACCGTTTGTAACGTTAATCAGAAACTGGTGTTCTGCATCCCAGTAATGTGTATATCATAACTACCGTATGCTCTTATTGTAATGTACCAGCAATACCGTAATACCTGTAAATGAAATAAATACCCGGTACATGCAGAAGGTTAAAACTGACACAAATATAGTGTTTTATTCATTCTGACCCAAATTGCTAAAAAAGGAATGGTCTCTGTCCACTGGAACGCTATGGCTTTTAATTAACCCTTAAAAAATTTTGCAACATTATTATCACTTTTTCCTACATTTTTGTCACTTTTTCAATCTTGTGGGTGAGTTTTTTGATATTTTTAATGTTGACATTTTCAGCGCGTATTTCGACGGCGCATTTTTTGTGACAATTTTTTTTAACTGAAAACGGGTCAGTTTGACCCAAGGACAACATGAAGGTTAAAATGGTTTATTTAAAACAATTAAACTTGTCAAACAGAAGGAATTAGGCCCTGCTTTTTATTGGAGGAATTACGGTAATAACTTTGTGTCCGTGCACAATCCAACTCATTTTTTGAACAGTATTAACGACAGGCAACCCTGTACAAAATATCTGTGACATTGTTATGCTGCACAGAATTGATAGAGAAGAGGACGGGAAAGCACAGATGACTTTTGCATACCAAATGGTTCATGTTTGATTTATACTGCAGTTGTGCACAACAAGGCTACAGCCTGGCTTTTACGGGTGTCACGATTCTCCAAAACCTCGATTCGATTAAATTTTCGAGTCTAAGGTCGATTTTTACTTTACTTTTTTTCCACTTGACAAGCCGACTGGACGTGACATGGGGGCGTGGCAGTATCAACGATTCCATTCTTTTTATTCAATATTCAAGACTTAAATGACTTAATTGCGATCGATTTCGATTTAAAATCAAAATCGTGACACCCTTACTGGCTATGGACGGTGAAATCCAATGCCCAGCTCTAAATATAACGCTTATAACGCTTATGTTGTAGGTTTCTACAGTGGGACTCCCATTAACCCCTCGCATTGACTAGAAACTAGATTTAGGCTACTAATACCTTTAGTTAAAAGTAGTCATTGCTGTGGTTAATGATCTCAATGTGTCACATCTGGTCAAGTCAGCATTGATTTATGTCTTTGATAAAACCATGAAAACATGAATAACGTTTAGTTGATTATGATATTAAATTAAGATACATCCATCAGGGACACTATGCAAAGAAAGTTTGCTGTTCGATTTCAGAACACAGTAAGACACTTTGACACCGACTGAGATTTGTTAAATTTAAGGTAAACATAGTTTTGGTGGGTTAGAAAAAGATATACAATTCCTTCCAGCTAATCAACAATGAAAACAAATAAAATCCATTATGGCTACAGATGCAAAGGTGTACAACTTGGTAAAGTACAAAATCCATTAGTAGTCATATTTAGATTGAATTCCATAAAACTTGAGCTGCACAAAAAGTATACAGAAAGTTGGCTGTGATGCAGTATCAGAGAGCTTCATCAGCCAAGGTGTGCAGAAATGAAATCCATCAAGTCTAAATCTAACATCGATATCTCTCAACACCGGGCCCTGACTCCAGCAGTTTGTACCATTACTATTCCAGTGGGTTTATCTAGAATATGCCTTTTCCAGCTCATTATGCCCACTTTAGGCTCCCATAAGGTCATTAATCCCAATCACTGTGTTCATTTTCACACATGCCAAACCAGTATTCTACACTTGGCATATCTTTTTACCCTTCTGTAATGCTCTCTTGCACGTCCGCGTGCACACACATGCAAACACACACACACACAATTTGCCACAGTCTCCGTCTACTTAGTCATTCTGTTTGAGTCTCTCTGTCTGTGATTGCATAATAACAAAATACTGTGAGGGGGATCATAAGATGATAATGATCAGAGAAAATCTTGCCAAATACAGGCTTATGGACTTGAAATTTATCTGTGATGACACATTTCAGCACTCTTCAATACCATGAGTTAGATTTGTGAAGCAGCTTGCTCGTGTATAAATGATTTGCCCTTATCCAGAATATTTGTCATGCTGGAGAGATTTCCAGCATCAGCGCTTGATGCCTCATAGAGATTACAGCTGTTTTGAGAAATCTTTATTTTTATTTTTTTTTATTAACTGCTAAGGTGTCTCTTGGCACCAAAACCCATAGAGGAAGGAAACAGAAAGTGATACAAATATAGATTAGTGTTTCTCTATTATTTGTTATTCATTCAACTGTCCAGTTATTGATCCTAAAACAATAGGATTTCCCGCTACTCGAGGAAGAGTAAACTATGTTTAGTAGCATGGCTCAATATCTGCAAAGAACGTATTCTGGGTAGAGCTGGGTGATATGGCAAAAATCAAATATCACCATATTTTTTACAAAATACATCAATGTCGATATTGTGGCAAATATTGTAGTGTGTGGAGTGACTATTGATGCATTCACAGAATATTAACACAATGAGTTTTAATAAATAACCATCAATACTGTGGATACAATGACTAAGTGGGAAAAGACAAATAACAGAAAAGCTTTAACAGTCTAGTAAGTTCAGAAAATCCCCTTTTATTCACTTTGCTGTAATGCAGCCTCTAACATAGTATGCATTAAGGCATGTATGTACATTCTTGTGAGCCTGAGAAATGAGTTCATATGTGCATATAACAGTGCTTTTGAGTCTCTGTATTTGTAAATGGAGACCCATGATCAATGCCCGGGTGCTGAGCAGCGATGGGGAATCAGCTGCCGGGTTGCAGAGATGCTAATGAGCAGAGCAACAGGACACGGATTAGAACAGACAATCAGAGAAAGAAGGAAGATGATCAATAAGCGAGATTTAACTTGGAACCCTATTAGACGTGCCAAAGATCTGTGCAAGGGGATTCATCTTGTCTTCTTCAGGGGGGTGTTCAAGACCTTATGCTTGGTTGTGAGATAGAATAAGTTGTACCAAGCATGGGGGAAGATTTATAGACCCGGAGAACAAAATAGCCTATGGAATTATTAGTTTAACAGTAGCATGCCAGCCTGTAGCATCTCTCTCTCTCTCTCTCACACACACACACACACACACACACACACACACAGATACTTACTCTTGGCAGCTTAGTATTCACCCACGACCACATGACTGTGAGGGAAAAGCCCTGCAGTTTAGAGGAGACGCGCATAATAGAAAAACTCATTTGAAGCGAACTCAGGAGCCCAGGACCACATTAAGAACAGCCGCCGGCCTGAATGAAAGATCATGTGGAACTTGTCACATGGTGTGTGTGTGTGTGCGTGCGAGTGTGTTAGAGAGAGAGAATTACAGAGAGAGACAGGCTAAAAACAGTAGAAATATATGAAAAGAGGAAAAAGATGTGAAAATCAAATAATAGAAGGCTGAGCATGCAAAAACAGTATCGTATTCAAACTCATTCCCCTGACTCTCCAGGTTTTTAAATTTTCCAGGTCTGCCTCCATCCTTCATCGAATGATTTCACAGTCTGCAACTTCCACAGACAAACGTTTTCCTGCAGCTTACTCCACCGTTTTTACAGTTATTGATTCTTCTGGACAAACAGCATTGTGTATTTAGTCCTGAATATAAAATAGACCTTGCGACTGCTTAATACCAGCTTTTAATTGACTTCTACTTGGCTAACAACACAATTTCTGTAACTGATACATCTTGTGTGAATTGAAATGATACCATGCAGCAGAAGATGAAATCTGTTATGCATCAGTTTCTCAGATCCAGATCCCATTTTTTTGCCAGACAATCCCCTGTGTGATTGTCTTCCAAAGTCCTCATTCCGGGGAACACTGGCTCTAATTCCACAGAGGGCGCTAACCTCCTTTTCCCTTTCTGCTCTCTGCCTCAGACTTGAATTTCCTACTGGCACCGAGATGAGTTCAGCCCATTTTCTCTCATTTATGTCGAGGTCAGACACCTGTGGGATTCACCCTTTGAAAAAGAAAATTGTAACTTTTTTCTTTTTATTCTTCGCTTCTTTTGTTCCTCCTTTCACCCCTATTTAGCCAAGGTTAAGGTTTTTTTTTTTTTTTAACAAGGCACTCCCCTTTCCCTGTTCCTGCTGTGGTCTTGTGACCCAAGCCAAATTGTCATGCAGAAATTGATTGTATGGACATCCTGGGAAGGTCCATCGCTGCATTTATGCTGCTTCATACATTCACACCTCCTACTGTTTCTAAAATGTCAGAGCATGGGGTCTTTGAATAAAACATCGCCTGCTTCTCACTATGGAAGGATTTGCCTTGAATATTGCCTCTATAAAGAAAAATTCTCATGACACATCAGCTTGAAGAGTGACTGACCCTTCCGGTGACTTTTGGAATATATTCAATCACAGTAGAGTGCACCAGTGTAGCTCAGAGATGGATTTCACAGATCACACACTGCTTTTGGTCTTCTCTGCCATTTGGTAAAGCATATTTTTTTGAGTTTAGTTTTGAAGAATTAGTTGTACCTCAAACTGACTTGAGCCATCTCTGAATATTGTCAAAGATTCACTCTGATCGCTAGGTGCTGGTTAACTTCTGCCAAAAGGTTGTGTTTGTATTGAACTGTAAAGGAAATGCTTACAGGTTTGTAGAAAACCACACAAAAGGGGATTTTTTCTTTCTGCTCTCTGCCTCAGACTTGAATTTCCCACAGGCACAGAGATGAGTTTAGCCCATTTTCTCTAATTTACGATCCTTTACCAACTGTTGTTGGTGGCAAGTCTGATCTGTTTCTACAAAGATTGAACTGCAGATGATATTTTCTTGATTTAATGACTAGTGTGGGGCCAGCATTAACTAAATTGTTGAAAGGGTACTTTCACTGCATATGGACATTTCTACCATTTGGTAGAGGCTCATAATAAAAATATACAAAAAAGATGTTTTGCTGTAAGTAAACAAAAGAACTATGAAATACAATTAAAGGGGTTGGCAGACACCTTAGCAGTGATTTAAATAAAACACCAATGATGGTCATGCTAGTAGCCTGTGATTATGTTCTTAATTTACAATAATTGATTAGGCAGAGCGTGTTTTTTGCTGCTCAAACTACAATTAGGTCTTGCATTGTCTAACCCGCATGACTTGGAATAAGCTTAAACAATCAATTCCAGTAGTGAGTTTCTATTGAGTTTTAATCAAGATTTCTACTTTGTTCTGTCTTCTCTCACGGTTGCTTGGCCTGCAGATTTCACAGGTCAAGGAACCATTCAGAAAGGCTTTAATTAGCTTTCTCAAGCTAATGAGTTCTCAGGCATCATACAAATTGCTCTGTCAAACCCTGACTTTGGGCCAGCTTGGACTGTTTGGGTGTGAGCTCAACAGAATGAGGGACTTTTAATCATGTTCAAATTCATTACCCCCCAAATGAGTAATGTTTCATTCTTCTTAGACATTTTGCCCCTTATTCGTAGTTAAAGCTGCCCCATGGCCGTGACAGACACCGGCAACCTGTTTAGTGAGACTTTCATCATCATTACGCTGGATGGCTCCATCCCTGCACATTTTGAGGGGACATCGTAATAACAAGTCGAGGCTGACGGACAGAGCAGAAAAAGGAGGCGACAGAAGAAGGATAATTTAGGACTTGGGAGTAAAGTCGAGCATCCAATGCCTTTGTGGAGACAGCAGGGCAGGGAAGAAGCTCAGAAAAAAATATGAGGATGGTTTAAAGATGAAATATGTCAGTCTGACCCCATTCCCTTTTCCCCAGATCTAATTCAGCTCAGCCTAAATGAGGATGGGTATTGCCTAAACCGATAACTTGCCGGACCTAAAGTGTCTTTTTAGAACCAGTTTCCGGGGAATTGAATTTCAATCGTGTAAGCAGTAAATGAGGAGGAGATTTATGTGACTGTGCGTGGGAAATGGGTATAACAGGGCAGCAGCAGCAGTCGCTTTACACTTTGTCACATTCACAAAGAAGGCATTAGGGCTTTCACCCACTTCAAGCAGAGCCTGGAACAATGCTGCTGGTCTCTAATGCTGCCATAATGGTCGCTGTCATCATCCCTGTCAACTTTATTCTCACTATCTTCGTCATCATATTCATGAGTGAAAGTTCACCCCAAGATTAAAAGGCTACTCTTCATGTTTGACTGTGCATGTTTCAGACTCCCGTGCCATGCATTGATATTGTCATGGTTTGGGTAGGTGTGTTTTAAAGAAGAGGATTCATACAGTAAAAAGACCATCCGGCATTTGCCTCACTCCGTCTCTTTCCCCCTATTTCTCCAACTCTCGTTCTCTCACTAGCGTCTGATGTTGGACTGATATAGCGTGGAGCACAGCCACTTGCTGTCAGGTCCCAGCAAATGGAATTAACATGGTTGACGGATAAACTCACAGAAAATAAGTTGTCAGAGAGCTGCCGGCCCTTCATCAACCTCCCTGCCATGTGTGGAACTGCCGTGACCCCTCCCAATGCCAAAGCCGGAGGGTGTTTTATCTTCAGCATGCTGAAATTAGGTTTCATGTTTTTATTTATTAATGGATACTTTTTGTTTTGCTGACATGAAGAAATTGGGTTACAGTTGTTCTCGAGGTTTAGAAAGATGCTGAAAGGGATGCGTTTACCCAATTGAATCTTGACTTTTGGGGGGGTGTAATCGTAGTTGGGCACAGTACAAATCAATCATTCCTAATGTGACAACGCCCTTATTGCGCCCTTATCACAAAACAGTCTGCTCTCATGCTTTGGTTGTATTCTGAATAAATTAAACAAGATTACCTTCATTTAAGAACCTATGGAGGCCCTGGTTGTTGTGACTACCTTTGGACAGAGCTGGGCAAGCTGTTTCCAGTCTTTATGTTAAGACAGAGCTGGGCAAGCTGTTTCCAGTCTTTATGTTAAGCTAAGCTAACCAGCTGTAGGCAGTAGAGCTTCATATCTCATCATCATCATCATCTAATTATCAGCACAAAAGCATATAAGCTTACTATCCAAAATGTTGAACTATTCCTTTAACATATGCAGCTGGATGCGCAGTGAGCCAGAGCGTTTCTAAATCTTTACGGTAAATACACAGTCTGACTCCAGAGGAAGAGATGTACCATTTAAAGATAGAGTGCAAAGAAGCTTAAGGTAATTCACACAAGGACAAATGTACATGAAATGCAAGCCGAAAAATGGAGGTACAAAAGGACGAGTAAGGTGGAGGCTTACCCAAGTACAAACACATCCAGAGAGCCTAAACAAAGACCTTTCGTCTGTCCAGTTAAAACATTCTCGGAATGTGTGATGTGCACCTTCCACTATGTAGTGCAAAATTCCCCAGACCATATCTGCTAGCAGAGAGATAGCAGAGAGAAGGAAAAAGTGAAAATGAAGAGTGAACTGATTCAGAGCTTGAGAAACCTCACTTGCTTTGCCCTCTCTCCCTAGAATGTACCAAAAGCTTTACTTACTTTATACCCTAAAGAACCTCATGTCCTTTAGGGTATGAAGTTTTTACCCGCATACTGACTTAATCAATATTGTATGTGAGGAAGATAAATCTCTCACCAGGACTGCATTCACTATGGAGAGATGGAATTGAACACAAGAAAAAACTGGTGTCTACCGTATGTTTTTCATGTAGGCCTGCCTACCAGAAAAAAAAAATCCTTCTGAATAAATCTTTTTAAATTCTTTCCATGTTAGTTTTTCTCATATGATGTAACCCTCACCCAGGTGCCAGAATCCATGAAAGCAGTTGTGCTTAGTGCCAACCTGCTGCAATATTCTCTTATTCAGAAACAATGGACTTGGGCTGATCAGTCAAACTAAGCAGGTCGTTCTAGTCTCCTTCATTCACGATTCATTTTCAGAAAGGTCTGCCAGTTTTTCAAAACACTGATTTGATTAACAAGCGACACGTAATGCAAACAAGAAGAAGAACTAGGTCAAGGATTGCATCTCTGATCCTTCTGCACGGTACCTCAGAGCTCCACCAGGAGCCACTGTAGATCCATCTATGCCATAAGAAAGAGGCAGACAGCAGGGAAAGGGTGGGGGGCTTGCAGGGAGGTAAAAAGAGCTCAATGTATTAGATCAGCCACCCCACTGGTTTTGTATACCAACAGCTGTGCTCTATAACCCACTTGACAAGATTAAAAGTCCAAACATATAAACAAATAGACAATCTGCATCCTGGTTTTGCAGAGGCTCAGTCATCAAGCTCAGTTCCCTTTCTCCCGTCTTCTCCTGCACCTTGTGAACTGCACAGGAGACGCGGGAAGGGTGCTGGAGCATAATTTAGGGCTGCTCATAAGATCACAAAATGTGACCCACTTCAATGTTGTGCTGACTAAATGACGCAGGATTCTAATAATATTTCAGCAGACACTTCTTCATAAATCTTGAATAGTATTCCATGCACGGGATAGATGCAATCCCCAGCCTCACTGTGCTTCGTTTGTGGGTGCTGCTGCATGGCTGTGCAATTGTTTGCAGAGAGAAGGAGAAAAAGAATGCCAGACAGAGAAAACATGACTGATGACAGATCCACAATGCTCAGCAGTACATCTCTCACTCCACAGCCACACAGCCAATCCTCCTCCAAGCTAAGGCATTCATCCATCCGTCCTTTTGCTCGCTGGCGCTTTATGTTTTCTGGTTTAGTTTGTTTGTTCTGACATGTTAATGACACAGCTGATGGACTGGCAGTGTGATCAAGCTAGAGGGGCAGGGGCTGCTGGGTTTCTATTATTCTGACAGCCAGGAAGAAGGTCAGCACACTCATAGCTCACCTGCCTTCTCCTCTCTGTCTCACTTTCTGCAATCTCTCATCCTTCCTACCCAATTTCTGCCTTTGTCTCGTTTGCTTCCGTCTCCCACCGTGTGTTTTTTGGGGCAGATCCATCTCGGCTCATTTCCTCTCTCATGTTCAGAGCTCTTCTGAAACATTTCCCCTATGACTGACCGACGGCTGCAAGGGAAATTGGGACAACAAATTAGATGAACTTTGATGCAATACCAAAAGTATGAAAAGCTCAAATAACACCTTCTGCAAAGGAAAAAAGGCTAAAGGCAACAAAAGCATTATGAATCTTGCAGGACTAATCTCTAGAAAAGTTTCTATTGCTTGCAGAATGCAAGAAGGAAAAATGTTTTGAAATTATGTACACTGAAAGAAAAAGTACACAGAAGCAGACAGTCATGCATTTGCACGTGTGTACACCTCAACGGTTGATTTAAAGCAGAAATCGTTAGACCATTCTCTAATACAAAATGTGCAGATGGCAATTTAACTCTGTAAAACTCTGAATATGTTTTTTTGTGATCAAATTATTGTTCATTTTTATATATTTAAGGAACAAACAGTGGCAAACAATTAAAACAATACAGAGACAGAGAATGCGTCCCAGGGCCAAAAATAAATAAATAAAAGAAAAACAGAGAGGAAAGATGGGAGGGAGACAAAACAACACACGCAGAAACAGACACACAAAAACACACACATAAACAGACACACACACACACACACAGACAGACACGAGACAAGGGACCAAACACCTGCCCAAGTTAGAGGTCCGGCCTGTAGCACGGGTGCTACAGCCCGGACCTCACAGATTCAGCAATGCTCTGCCAAGTGTCCAGAGTTTTTTCCCGGTGCTCCATGCATGCGTGGAGGGTTCCATATATACTACACCCAAATAGGAAAGGATGATGCTCTGATGATGCTCTGGTGATGCTTCAAAACAAGGCAAAATAATGTTCAAAGGAAGTCTCGGGCTTTTCCATCTCTTCATTTCAGAGAGCTGTCTGGAAATGGAAAAGTATTAATGGCTGACCGGTGTGAACCATGGCACAACAAGCCGAGACCACGTTAGGCTGATGGGGGTGGAGGGTGACAGAAGAGGTGGATAACTCACTGTGAGCAGAGGAGGGCCACAGAACAGCCATTCACCACTAACGGTGCCGAGGGGTGCTGCAAGACTCCACAAGTCCCTGTGTTCCACGCTTTCATCTGCCTCAGGCCCGGGAGCAAGTGGCAACAGGAAAGGTTGACCCGTAACGCAAACAAATCTGACTGTAGAGCACCTCTGCCCTCAACTATGCATGGAATTTGTAAGTTACTGATTAATACTTTTAGACTAAGAGTCAAGGTGTACTACATAAGAACCAGAGATTTATTTCTTAGCTTAGATAAATATATTTCTTATATTTCTATCATAAGGTAATAAGAAATCCATAATGTTCAAGGCAAGACATCTGTTTGGCTCGTCGACAATCTTTTTAGTCTTTGAGTCATCAAAGAGCTCCTCTGGTGAAATAACAAGATTACAAAGATGCATTTTAAAAAGGTCATGTGTGGGGGCAGCTGACATACACACTGTACAACCGTCAGACCGGGTTTACATCAGTCATTTTCACATGTTAATTAGATGTGAAAAGTACCTGGCACATTGACAACACTGGCTCTAAGGGTACTATTATTCTGACTCTGGACTTAACACCCACACCTAGACATTCAATGTGCAATTTCAAACCTATAGCTTGTTTTCTCTGGACCAAATCAGTAGAAGTTGGTGAACTTTTTTGAAGTCACATGAAAACATTCCCCCCACTTACGGCTGGCAGAAGGAGGGCAGCCACAGCTTTAGTAGACGCTATATTCCCTTACTGTTTCAAACTTTTTCCAGCTTAGCGGGGGTGCATAGGCCTACCGCTCAAAACCAACAGGAAAAAACATCGTAATGTTCCCTGAGCATTTTGTTTAGTTGTTAAACTGTATGTAAAATGAGCGGGGACGTTAAATCACCTGTTTCACAAAACGTTATTCTAAGGTACCGTCTATGTGCTGGATTTTCCCCTAGGTAGCTAGTAAATAAGCCCAATGAGGGCAACATTATTGTTCATATTTTGGTACATTTAGTAATGGCAGTAGGCTAGTAGTGGTCAGTGAAAATGTGATGTGAGAACATAGTGTTATGTATCTGGAAATGTTCATTAGCTGTTTAAAGTTGTGTGAGATATCTGTAAAACAGTAG
Source organism: Etheostoma perlongum (assembly GCA_026937815.1). Lineage (NCBI taxonomy): Eukaryota > Metazoa > Chordata > Actinopteri > Perciformes > Percidae > Etheostoma > Etheostoma perlongum. Next base: position 22,820,726 of record CM049384.1, on the reverse strand, counting down.
TAAAAGAGATTTTATTCCAAACTTCCATCCTCTTCTTCAAACTCTGGACACTCTGGAAACGCTGGACACTATCCATTATATCCAAAGGTTAATGAGTAATGGGTTAAATAATTTGGATTTCAGTATTGACCAAAATAATTGTGATTATTATTTTTTCCATAAATCGAGCAGCTTTAACCATAGGACACTCTTTGAAATGGCAGACCCTTTTGAGTTGGTCAGAAATGTCTAATATCTATATGATGTTACTTTGAGTGAGACGGTAATGAAGGAGACGTGGATGTCAGTGCGAGACCAATTTTCGAGCCACCTATAGTGGATGTATTGATTAACATCCATGCCACCGTAAAAGATGCATGGAAGTACATGGGCAGTGACGGTGCCATTGTTTGAAATTGACGGGTCTATAGCTGTAAGTAAAGGGAGCATACATGAGCGTAGTTATCAGTGATAGCTCTGAGCTCTGAGCTCTATGTGACAACAGAGAAGGTAAATAAACATGAGACACTGTAATGTGCTGTTTACCTTACTGGCAATCGTCAGAGTTTGATTTCCTCACTTGGATCATCACTTAAGCTACCAAATGAATGACGCAGTCAATACGACTCGTCTTATAATAAGTCAGTGTATACGAAGCAGACCAGAACTAAAAGGCCAAATTAAGAGCACCCTCATAAGCCCATTTGAGGTAAGGCAGTATAGATGGTAAACCGATGATGATGGAGTTAGAGGTTCTAATGTGTGCTATTGTGTGTGCGCTGAATAAATGCAGATTATGTTGGATAGCCAGTGATAAATGACAGAGGTTTCCCTCCCGTGAATGCAACTCCAGGAATCACGAGGTATAGAGTTTCTGAAATGCTCTAACAAGTCCATAAATATGCATAAGAAGATAAATGGTGCTCAAATGCAGCCATCAAACCGGACCATTTGCAATAGCTACTAAACCCCAAACAAATGAAGATTTTCAGAACTCAATCACTGAGGGGAAACAAAACAATAGTCCAATCAGGAAAATTGGCATAGACTTTTCTATCCAGAAAATGCCAGATAACCAATCATTAAAGAGGGAGAGATAAAGAGGGAAGTCAAGAGAAAAAGAGATGGAAAGACAGAGAAAATAAAGCTTGTAGTTCCCTGCCAATCCTTAATTATCTCTCTGTTTATTTACTCTCCATCCATCCTTTTAAAGCTGCAGGGCCTTTAACACCCTTAATCAAGCCCTCTCCCCTGCAGGGCCAGTAGCAGGCATCTTCACTCGCCTACGTAATTGACTCTTCGCGTTTGAGAGGCAATAAAAGTTTATGACTATTAAACATAACATCAAGCGGACTGTCTTTTTACCAAACTATTAGCGTGGGGTGTGTGTGTGTGTGTGTGTGAACCGATAATTAATCGCTTACTCCGGGGACGCCTAATTACCAATTGTTGGTGTTATTAGCTGATTAGCGGGTGGATTTGACAGCCCTTGAAAGGCTGTCAGTTGACAAGAAGAGATGATGGGGCATCCATTGGTGCTTGGAGGTCCTGACATAATTGGTCTTTTTTTTGTTTTGTTTTTTTAAGTACGCAGCTTGCACAGTCTGATGGCGAGCAGGAAGTGACAGAACTCTGGTGTTAATCCCGAGGCTCCTAGTTGTTTTAATAGTAGTAGAGTGGAAAAAAAAGGTTAAAGGATAATTGACTGCTTGTTTAAGCTCTGACGGCATGACTCACGAGTGGGATTCTAATTATAAAGTAGTATGCAAGCAGTGCGAGTTACATTTATTTAAGTGTTTCCCCATGCGCTCCAGCCCTCCAGGACATTCTATAGTCGACGTTTCATTCAGGTGATACCTTTGGGTCTGAGCATATAGAAACTGACAATAGTCAGTTTAATTGGGTGTATTTCTAGGGTATGGTTTAAAATTGGTATGGGAGACAGGGGCGATGCTCAGTGATTCATCCTTTGGTGCCAACCTTGGTGGCTGCATTGACAAATTTAGACAGAGCGTTCTCTTCCGCTGAATTAGATCAGGCCAATGGGCCATGACAAACTTGTCTCAGTGTCCCTGGAAAAAGTAAAAGCAAAACTGCTAAAGAAATTAACTTCCCAAGTCAGAAATTCTATCAAGACTTTTACACTCCAAACTCTATTAACCCTCATGTTGTCCTCGGGTCAAATTGACCCGTTTTCCTATATCAATGTCTTTTTTTAACTACTCAAAATAACATGATTGATTCCACACAACGCTCTCTGGGGTGATTTTGATGGGTAATTTTGGGGTGCCTTATTCAATTTTATAGCATTTGAAAAAAAAAAAAATGAAGTGGTTTTGAAATAGTATTGAGTAAAAGTTGACATGATGTGATTATCCATCAAAATACTGTACATTCCTTTAATTTTAGTCTAAATAATTTCTGCTTTTCTAACTCAAACATTAGATATCTTTTCTTATTTATTGACCATAAATTCCAAAATTAACTGTAAAACTTAAGTTAATAAGCTAGTGTTACGTAGTGTTGACAAACGTCAAAAAAGTGACAAGGTTCGAAAAAAAGCATCAAAAGTGTTGATTTTCAATTTTGACGAGAAGACGACAAAAGGGTTAAGTTGCGATAGCATGGTTGTCGAACTACCCAAACATGTATAGTATAGATGATAGTACAGAAATGAATTATGATATTTAACTGTATGTTTGTATTCTTTACGTTTTGTTTGGTTCATCTATTTTCTTTAGCCATTACATAAAACCTAAAGAAGAAAATGGTATGACCCAAGTTTAGGAATGGCAAACATCTTTCACAAATAAAATCACAGCATTATTATGTAATTATTTTTTTAACTTTTTGCTTGGAAAATTACATGAGAACAGATGTCTTGTGATATAATGAAAGCAATAATCATTGTTTAGTCATCCTCATCGCCCGTCTTCTATACTATATTCAAGAGATTATGATGACAAAAAGATGTAATTGTTCATCACGTCAGCTTTGCACAAGGACAGTCCATTAAATAGGCTATATGGGGGGGGATTGTTTTGTGTGTCAAATTATTATGAAAAAATTAAAATAGTTATTATGGTAAAATTTCAGCCTGCATGCACGTTTTGTAGCCTAAAACAAAGCAGCTTATACTAAGTAAACCACCATACTAGAGCTGGGCAATATATCATCGTAGATTTTGTATATATTGTAATATGGCAAGTATTATCTTTACCTGGTTTTACAGGCTGCATTACAGTAGAGCGATGTGATTCTCTGAACTTACCAGACTATTCTAGCTGTTCTATTATTTACCACCCACTAAGTCATTAAATCATTTCTGGACCAGAAATAACATTTAGGGGAAACCATATAATACCGTGACTTTGAGGTATTTGGTCAGGAATGATATTTGCATTGATGCTGGTGCCATACCGCGGTGATGCGCTGCTTATTCACCGCAGTAAGAATAAAAAACTATACCGTTACAGCCCAAGTTCAATGTCTCAGTCACTATATTATGTCCAGGTCTTTAAAATGTCTACTCCATTCATTCTAACCCGAACTCTTCCACCAATAAAGAAAGCTTAACTAATACTAGTACTGGCTTTATTACGATAAAATACACACAGCACTGCTCATCAACATAAATATCTAGTCAGCCAATCACATGGCAGCATCTCAGTGCATTTAACCTGTAGACATGGTCAAGACGATCTGCTGAAGTTCAAACCAAGGACCAGAATGGGGAAGGAAGGGGAAGTGACTTTGAAAGTGGCATTGATGCTGGTGCCAGATGGGCAGGTATGAGATGGACTTGGGCGGACCCCAGTCCATCCCCTTGTGTTGTCTTCCGGTCAACCATGAAGAAAAAAAAAAAAAAAGGTTTTCTTCAACACTATTATTGCTTTTTCCCACTTTTTTGACACTTTTTCAATGGTGTGGGTGCTTTTTTTAAATGTTTTTTCCAAAATGATTTGATATTTCTAATGTTGATGTTCTAATGCATTTTTTGTGATAAAAAAAAACTGAAAACGGGTCAAATTTGACCCGAGGACAACATGAGGGTTAAGTTAGTGAGCCTGGGCCTGAAGATGATACATACTTTGGGGTTAAACCCCTTCACTTTAATTAGCAGGTGGCAAGCAAGACACAGAGCTTAGCTTGGATCTTGAGTTGTCACATTTATTCATTGACAAAATGCCCAAACTGTACACACACTGCACTGTTACTTTCACAGCTATAATGTTTCTGCTAACGTCATACTCATCGTCCCACTCACTCTAAGTTTCAGAAAGTCAAGGAGTAACAAATTAAATCTTAAAAATTAATTTAAAAGAATTCCCTGATCCACAGAACCGGCAGAGAGTCCCAGCAGACTTGCAATATACTGGTGGAAACCCTGCATCAATACAGCATTTCCGTATCAGTTTGTTATAAAAAAAAAAAAAAAAAGAACGTCTGTATATTTGATGGTATTAACAAAACTGCAGATCTACTGGGATTTTTACGCACAATCATCTCACGGGTTTACAGAGAATCAGAAAAAGAGAAAATATCCTGTAACTGTTCTGAAAGCAAAAGACTACACCATTAAATTCTGCTAGAACTCTCAATCCCAGCAAAACTGCTATAGAGCACGGGTGTGGTGTGAGTGGGGTAACAGCTGAATGAGGCATTACTTCATGGCTAAAAACACCTGTATTAAAGGGAAACTTTGCCAGTATTTAACCAACTTTGTATCATAATGTTGGAAGAATGTGCAAAGTAACTGGGTTTAACTTCCCTTCATCTTACCAGAGGCCAGATCTCTCTACTCACAGGCCAACAGAAAAAATTATTAGTATTTCACTGGATGATGAGGGGAGGGACAGAATCTGTAGGGTGTGCCTTATTCAGTGGAAGATTATGCATCGCTTCTATTGGACTCCCCCCAGATTGTTTAGAATTGGTCTGAAAGACACACCAAATTGTTGGTGATGTGAGACAAAGGACGGCCAATTACTTCATATCCTATGATCCTTATATACTGTAATACTTCAATCAAGTATCAAAAACTGAGGAGGACACACGGTTGGATACTGTCCTCTTATGCTACTCTTTCTTCAATGCCTAACCAATGTCTCTTTTTCTCTCCCTGACCCTGTTATTCTGCTTGAGCAGCACTGGTTGGAGCCTTAAAATATTGTAAACAAATGAAATGAATAACTACTAATTACACTGGTCGGACTGTTCAGCTCTGTTTCAGACTGATACCTCCGGTTCAGGTTGGTCCACATCCTCATCACGTGCCTTTTTCACGAAAAATACTTAAATGCTCATCTGCATTGAAGCACCAAACATTAGTGCGAGAGTAAAAAAAGGACAAAACATTATTTATAATAAGTTTATTTGATTCACAGCTGCTACATGGTGTTTTGACCTCAATATTTAAATTGCATTTTACCGCAAACTTGCGACTAGTTAACTTTCTAAAAAAGAAGCAATGGCTTGTTTGCACATTAAACACACTGACTACATTGTATTCAGAATTTAAAATATTTTTTTAGCACTTTAATGTATGATGTATGTTAAAGGTGTTCACCAACCTTTCGTGAACTTGTGAATTTTGTCAGCCGTCTTCTCTCGTTTTCAGACGTGAGACAGACGTTGTGTGCACGGAGGGGAAGGGCTGTGTGTGTGTGTGTGTGTGTGTGTGTGTCTGCCGGTCTTGATTGCGTGGCGCACCGCCACAAATTAGTCTATGTGTGGGAAACGCTGCAGCTGATCTTTTTCACTTGCAAATATGACCCAACCCTAACACACTTTTATCCTGTCTCTGTAACGTCATTTGAGGCATGCTTGTAATAAAGTAACATAAAAATAAATGCCGTTGAACTTGCAACAAAATCCATAAATAACTGTTCTTCGGATTTCTTATAATTCTATATCACAAAAATAGTGCATGGCTAAGCTGATATAATGACAAAGGTGAAGAAAATCAACCCCCCAGGGCTCAACATTAACTTTTTGAGGCACTTGTTCTTTAGACAGTACATTTACATTTCACTTGTCCATGCACAAAAGTCATAATATCTTGATGAGACTGCATATCGTCTTAGATTTTGGATATCGTAGTATTATGATATGGCAAGTGGTGTTTTTTCTTGGTTACAAAGGCTGCATTACAGTAAAGTGATGTCATTTTCTGAACTTACCAGACTGTTCTAGTGTTAACTGTTCTAGTATTTGCCTTTACCCATTCAGTCAATATATCCACATCACTGATGATTATTTATCTAAAATCTAGTTGTGGAAATATTTTGTGGAAACACCAATAGTCAACACTACAATATTGTCGCGGTATCGATATTGAGGTATTAGGTCATGAATATTGTGATATTTGATTTTCTCCATATCGCCCAGCCCTAGTTGTCTGGGTAAAGATTTATCAATTTATAATTTTTTTGTGTTTTGCTAATGCAGAATTTTGAACAAAACCGTTGAAAGCTGGTTTGAAAGAGGCTGATTCACCAAGGGATTCTTTAAAAGGTGTAGCTACTTTACAGTTGAATATTAGCTGATATTTAACTACGTACATTTAACCGATACAAATGCTTCTGATGTTTGCTAGGTACACAGCAGCTAACGCTAGTGAGCCAACGTCACTTAGTTGTCAGCCAAGTTGGGTTGTCCCCGGAAGACGCCGCAGAACATTACTCCTTCAACCAGTCGATTCATCTCTCCAGCTGTTCACAAATTAACTTCACCCTTTTACCTCGTAGGGTGCTGTTGTTGTTGTTATTGTTGGTAATGGTTCTTGGTGCTTTCCCTGGCACTTGGCCGGGCTGCGGAGCCTGAAGAAACATCACTCTCCACTCCAGTCTGCACCACTGTTCTTCTGACGCAGGTAAAAATGTATGTTTAAACTGCGGGTCTGACAGACTCCTGATTGGCCAATCAAAGCATTGTGAGCTGGACGCTGGTTTGACGGAGAGTGGGGGAAAAAGATTTACTGTTTCAAATCGATACAAAAAACATAATGAGTGTCACATAACGTGAAGTAACATGACACTTGTCCCTGAAACCCCCAAGAGATACTCAAGGAAAGAGAGCTGGCAACCAAGCAATAACAGAGAAAACAATAAAAACAGAAAATAATGAGGGCAAGAGGCATTATTGTTTCCGTTTTCTCCGCACAGGCTGCAATTCCAGAGCAGATTATTTCTCTAAGTGCTCCATAAATGTAGTGAGGAGGCTTAAGAGAACTTGTTGCATTATTGAAAGGGAGACTGGAAAATCCAGTCTGTGCTACTCTGATCAGAATGCATACAGGGACACAGTGGACGGACAGAAATCGTCCGTGTGTGTGTGTGTGTGTGTGTGTGTGTGTGTGTGTGTGTGTGTGTGTGTGTGTGTGTGTGATGTGAACAGATTTTAGTTGGCCTAAAGAAGTTGGTGAGTCATCCATTTGTAAATTCAGGGATGGAGTGAGTGCGGGAATTACTTTTGACAGAGGGATTGGGACCCAATGAAGCCGCCTTTTTATTAATTACTTAAAGAAAACCATCACAAAATCATATTAGATTTTGCAATTTGGCACGGTGGCAGATGTGTTAGATCAAAGTGTGGCACAAGTCAAAGCACATTTTGATCAAGACCAGAGCTAGCTGAAGGAAAGGTTTAGACCAGAGACATTCAGGTCTTAGGTCCGCAGTTAGGGCAGCAGGGGGGCTGCCAAATTATGTTAAAAAACACTTTTTAAAAGTTTATTTTTTCAAAAATGTAAATGTCTGAATATACAATAATATGAATCCAGCATATTACAGCATAAATAAAATGGCCTATTTGTTAAACCAAATTGAAGATAGGCTTACTATGGCAGCCCTACAGTTACGATTAAGGATTCACCGTGCCTTCCACATGTATGTTTAATATTAAAACATCATGTCTAACTAACATATTAATACCCATTAAGTTTTATCCGTCCAGCCAAGTTATCTTCGGAGCGAGTGCCGAATCTGGGGACATAGTGGGAGAAACAAAGTGTCTTCCCCATGAAAAAGGAGACAATTAACTTTTCCTGCTACAGATTTCAGGCAGTCATCAGAAAGAACAGAGGAGACACTTTGTTTCACCCACTAACCCTCAAAACAGTCCCTCCAGGATTTCACAATGCCACCATCGTGCCAATTCATCCGAACTCAACCAGTCACCGTGACTTTGGTGCAACTTGCAATTTTGACCAATCACTGAAGTTTCCTGAGACTTCAACCAATCCCAGCAGTCTGTATCAGTACTCTGTATCAGTATGTGACTCTGAGAGCCAATGACCAAGCGGGAACTTCATTGCAACCAACATACAAAAGACATTAAAACTTTTATCACAATTTTTAATAAAAGGTCCCGCAACATGACGCATTTTGGGCCGCAACAATCTCCAAAAAAAGGCTGTGAAATCCTGGAGGGACTGTCTAGATTCAGTACTCGCTCTAAAGCTCTCTCACTCGCTCTACCACACACTCCCCATGCACACTCACATGCCGGCCCTGCTATTCTCCCAAAGAGATCGACGCACAAACCAACGCACAAGTATAAGTATATAGTCTCATATGTCGATATAGATATAATATTGATATATTGCCCAGTTCTAACTGAACCTTTATGTCACATGCTTCATGTACATCAAGATTTATTTGCCAAGTCATATACCCTACACCAGATTTTCCATCTTCGCCATACATAAAACCTTTTTTTAAGAGTATTTCACGCTTTTTTTCATCTTTTTCAATGTTTCCAGGTGTTTTAATGCGCAAATTGGAAGTTTGCATAAAACCAGTTGAATTCATAGTCATTAGATGACTGATTCTAACCGTCAAAATGTGAGAATCTGAAGTTCTAATTCTGCCTACTAAGTTAGCAGTGGAGACTGTAGAGGAAAGAAGAAAAATATCAAGCTGAACAGAGGAAATGAGCGCTGTCTGCCACACTTGTTTTTGCTGTGTGTTAAATGATGAAGAAGATGGAAGATTGCGGATTTTCGTTTTGCATTTGCTTGTTGTCTTTTGAAAGTTATGGTATTTTACAGATGCAAGAGTATGCAAATGATCAGATGAAATATTTCTAGCGGAAATTTCAGAGGCTGCCCGAGCCCTCTGAATATTTTCAGAAAAAAAAAATTATACTTTTTACAACAGGTGGTCACATAATTAGGGGAGGTGAATCATTGCAGGTTGAAAGTGTTCTTAATGTTCAAGGCTAGGAAACTTGTTTTTATGAAGGTAACACAGCTTGCCCCCAGGCAGGGTTAAAGACTTCAAATAGGGCTTAACTGGTGATTAGTTAGCTAAATACTGTCTGCTTCTTGAAAAAGAAAACGAGGACACAAGTAGGGCTGCACAATTGATCGCAATTGCATAAAAATCGCAATATGGACTTATGCAATATCCAAATTGTAATAATATAAAAACAATCAATCACAATTAGATATTTTCTTCATATCGTGCAGCCCTAGACACAAGGTAGTCCCTCCAGGATTTCACGATGTTGCAATCGCACAAATTCACCGTAACTTTGGTGCAACTCAACCCAACTCAATCCCACGACTTCAACCAATCCCAGCCGTTCCACGTGCCAGACTCTGTATCAGTATGTGACTCTGAGAGCTAATGACCAAGTGGGGGTGAGAACGGGTTGACGTCACACGTACGTGGACATATTCATTTCCTTGTTTAACAAGATGTGTGTGACTCGAACATCTCACATTTACCAACAAAATGTAAAGCAAAAGACCGTGCAAAACATGTCAGACCGTCCTGCCAACCAGTAGACATTTTTTGATTTTTACTCTGAAGTCGCTGAAAGCGGCCCATGTTTCAATCCTGTCGGCTCTCCCTGCAACTGACGCGTGCACACACACACACACACACACACGGTGGATGCAGGAAAAAAAACGGAGATGAGATGTACGTGATGACCTAAATTGAGAATAGCTATGCAAGTTATTGTAAGTGCAATGACAAGTTAAAGTCCAATAAGTACTTTATCAAACTATGAATGTGTGTCCCAGCCCAGGATAGGAAATGAACTAACAATGTAAAGAGCAACAGTTAACCACTGACAGACATGTTC
>CM049384.1:21464987-21539987 GCA_026937815.1 Etheostoma perlongum | reverse complement strand
TCTGGCAGGAGGAGGAGAAGTCGGGGTGAAAAGGTTGATGTCCACAGAGCTGAAGGACGCGTCTGTAGGTGGGCTCTTGTTCCTAGCTGTCTCATTGAAAAACTCCTCTTCTACCAACGTCTGGTTGGTCCTGGACGTCCGAACCATTTTGTCCTTTAAAATTGGCCTAAGTCTCCTCCCCCCGCGGAGAGGATTCAGGGTTTCTTCTTGAAAAAACTGAAGGCTGAGGTGAGGGGAGGGTATCCTGCTGGTTAAAAAATCCCATTCTCTTCATCATCTCATCAATTTTGGTCATCTGTGAGTTGTACAGTTTCTCTGCTTGTTGAAGGAGAGCAAGAAACTCAGCCCTTTCCGCTCTCTCAATGTCCAGGATATGACTGTAGCCACTCTTTCTCCTGTGGCTCTCTGAGGACTGTAAAAAATAATAATATATTTATATTATGTATTTATTTTTACCTAAATTGTTCATATTCTTAATTTTTGGACTTAATGGACTCATATTTTTGACATAGTATGATTTGAAAATGTCTCTGCTATTAATTTCTCGATCAATGTATCTATCTTGCAACAGAAGGAGGTTACTTACATCACTGTCTTCATAATTCCTCTTCATCTTGTACGATTGCAGGGAGGTCTTTAATCTCTCGCAAATACCTGTGAGTGTTGGGAAAATGCAACTGTCTCGTCACAAACTCTATCACTGACTGGATGAGAATTCTCCAATTCCTATATAAACATCTTCTGATGTCACTCTAGAACCATGGAACATCCAGATGGATTCCATGCAATTGTGATGTCATAATGACTGGAAAATGTGCCCAGTGTCTTCAACTCAAGTCACATAGTGAGTTGTTTTATGAGTTATATAACCTTGGAAATGATAACTCTACATAAAGAAAATATTTCTTAAATTAAGACATGAAACATCATTTATTAATAAGGCACACTGCTTGTTTAAAAAAAAAACTTGTAATTATAATGCAATACTAATACAGTAATACTATAATACAAATAATATCTCTTGGAAGGGGGTGATTGGGCTTAATGAGTACTTACTTTTGATACTAATACTACACTTCTCTGATATACCTTTACATTAGTAAAACTTCTAAGTACTTCTTCAACCACTAAATCCCAGGCAGCCTGTTAGAGTAATCTTGTAGCAGGAATTTACTTAGGATTCTGTCCTCTTAACTAGCATAAATACTCTCCAAAATAAAAATAAAATCAATCTCTTTAGAGGCAGATTCTTACCTGTCCTTTGTCCACATGACAGCTCTTGAACTTGCGGACGAAGTATTTATTTATTTTTTATTTATTCTTTTCAAAGACGCCAAATTTGTTGCTTGGCAGACTTCTTTTGCTCGGTGATGGGGTGGAGCGTTCCAGATATGCACTGCACAGAGGAGTGTGCACACTGCTTACTTTTGGGTTTTGTGGAGAAACCGTTATTAAACATGTCTGTTGAAAGTTGTAATGGTGCTTAAGACCACTATTTACTGTAATTGCTATGGCTACCCTTCTAAATAGCTTAATTTGTATAAAAAGTGACAATTGTTTAAAATAGCATCCATGTCTGACATAATCAATTTTGAATATTGTAGGAGTGGAGCCATAGACTGTATACAGTATATATTAATATTAATGATCTCTGAGTGGAGCCCAGCTGGAGCCCACTTAGTTTAGCCCATCTACTGCCCATGTGGGGCCCAACAACAAAGCCCACTCTGTGCCCATGCCCAGCCGAAGCCCAACCAGCCCAAGTGAGGCCCATGTGGGCCTCAACTGGATGTGTTTACAGGATATAGCAAAAATAAATAACAAATATATACACTCTTTGTAGAGCAAATACTGTAAGTGGCCTGATATTTATACATTCGCGCTGGTGTGTGTGTGTGTGTGTGTGTGTGTGTGTGTGTGTGTGTGTGTGTGTGTGTGTGTGTGTGTGTGCGTGCGTGCGTGCGTGCGTGCGTGCGTGCGTGGTGGGTGTGGGTGGGGGGGTGATAGAGCGAGGGAGAAGTGAGAAAGTGACAGCGATTAGCTTCTGAGCGAGTAGCCAATCTAGAAAAAGTTTCTGTTTTCTGACCACGTGGGAAATCTTTAGCAGGACCTTGCTAGTCCCAGGAACTAAACTCAGGAATTAGCTCAGAACTAAAAGTCTTCATTCACAGACCACGGCTGTCAGTGTGGATGTCATTAGTTGAAACTGTTGGCTGCTGTTTATTTGTTCAATCTACAAGCATGTGATGATGTATGATACAAATTAAAAACTAGTACATTAATTACTGTATAATTGTCAATGCAAAAACATTCATTTTGCTTTTCTAGATTTTTCCTTCGAGCTACAACATGTGTTTAAGAAAACTGTATAAAAACATTGACACGATTCATACAACACAAATATTTATATTTAAAGCCCATGTTGCAGGTTAACCACCACTGTTGATTATTGGGTACAAAACACTCAAGATATGTATATCATTTTTAAAAATGTCTCCAAATAGTGTTAAAAGTTAGTTTTTGGTCATTTTTGGTGTTCGCGGGTTTATGAAGTGAATTCGGTGATGACATCATACTGGGAAGTGAAGTCTCAGCCTGGCACTAGAACTATGGTGACTGACTGGGATGAGGAAGAGGAGGAAAGGCCAGCAGCCGAATAATTACGAACCTGCCAGACGTGAGAGGGCAAATGAGGAATTGTCAAGATTGTGGGGAAGTCTCCTTCATTTATCTCCTTTATTTATCTCCTTTATTTAGCAACGCAGCAGTGCATACAATGACTTTTTACTGTCAGTGAATAGCACCGAGTAAACATTTTCTTTCGATCTAGTGACAGTGATCATGTCGTTAGTTCAGATAAGTACTGGTACACTTATCTAGATATAGTAATAGAAGGCATCCCCCGAGTGTTATTTCTAAGTGTTTACCTCTTCTTCCGGTGAAAACGTGTCGCTGTGTTTCGCCGGTGCTTGTGTGTGTGGTGGCGAAGCTGCGGTGGAGAGTGGGTGCTGCGGGCGAGCGAGCCTCCGGTCGGGAAGCGAGCCTCCGGTCGGGGAGCGAGCCTCCGGTCGGGGAGCGAGCCTCCGGTCGGGAAGCAAGCCCCGCGATCAGCTGATCTGAAGATGCCTAAATCCGTTTGTGACATTTCAGACAGGATCATGGTCCTCCCCAACCAGCACGCACCAGTATTTTAATTGTTTATATTTCAAACGTCACTGCAGGTTGATTGTGGGCGACAACGCGGTCGTGTTAGCTTACCAAAACTCTACTGCCGAAGTTGCTGGCTGGCTACGCGACGTTAGTTATATCCGCTAGCATCTGTACAGGCTAACTATAGCCAGTTAGCTTTGTGTGTAACGTAACAACCCCCCCCATCTCGTAGGAGCAAAGCTTACTATTTCATTCAATACAATTATGGTACAAAAGGTGCACTAATGCCACATGTATGATGTTGACAACATGGACGCATATATAGGCAACAACAAAGGCAGTCGTAATATTTACCTAGCAGGCTAGGCTAACGCTGTTGTGCTAACGTCCGGCGGCGTATTGTTAGCTAGCAGTCTAAACTTGTGAAAAGCCAAAAAACATCCCCGTCTAAGCTGTGTTTCACTTTCCCTCCAATATTATTATAAATATAATAAAGTCACGTGGACTCGATCGAGACCATAGACTGTTAATATTAAAAGACCAGAAGCCACATTAAGCCAGACCAGTGGTAAATACAACGCAGGCTGCTCTGTTATCTTCCCAATATGACGTCATGCAATGCATTGTGGGGGAAAAAAGAAAACACTGTAAAATTGTGCCGTAATTTTTGTATTATATTCAATTTTGCGATATCCAACACCATCAAATACAATGGATAACAGTTCAAATATTTACTACCAACAAGCAAATTGCACAAATTCGTTGCAAAATTAAACCTGCAACATGGACTTTAAATTGAGAAAAGAAATCCTAAGCATAGTATTCAAAAGCAGTTAAGAGACAAGCATGTGACATTTAGGACATTATCATCTGCAAAACGATGTTCATAACAAGTGGAGTAGCAGAGAGCCTATAGAAGAAGATCCAGAACAGACCCTTGGGGATCACCATACTATCTTTGAGAGCACTTGATTGGGAGATATTACAAATGACTTCTTCCTGAAAAGTTGTGGTTCTATTTAACGTGAAGTATGTAAACACCTAGTTAACATTGTGAAACAGAACTAGCTAAGTTTAGGCAACAAAAATACTTTTACTCACATAAAACTATTAAAATTAAAATTTTACCTCCTCTTGAGTACATACTGCCCATTTAAATCACACATATTTAGGATGGAATATGTAGTTTATTTTTTGTCAATTTTTTAAACATTTTTTTTAGAACACAATATTCTGTACAACTCAACATGTTGTAGTACTTTCACTGTGCCCCATGACACTCCCTCGACTTGTTGGAAACATTTTTAAGTTCTTTTTTAATTGTAACCCCTCACTTTACCATCACAGCAAGACACAATAAAAGTGTATCATGCACAAAATAAACACAAATGGAGACATTGTATTTTATCAAGTTGTATGTCTAGCTGTTTTCTCATTCTTGAATTTTATGTCATGGTTTACATTTATATCATGCTGGACAGAAGGGTTGAATATGTAGATAGTTTTCTTTTTCTTTTTAAATTTGCTAAAGTTGAAGTAACTTTTATGCTAACATTTCAGAACATCTACAAATCACAAATCCGAGAGGAAAGAAAAAAGAAAAATATGAATTAAATCCCTGTTCATCACATTAAAAAAATCTAAATCTCTGCCCTAAGGTTTTAATTTTCTTCATGAAGAACTGTCCTTTCCCAAAAGGTTTCCAGTAACGGCTGCTCAGATGATTCTGTGTAACAAACCATCTGGCTCAACAGGCTACCTGAGATTGGCACCGGTGGAAAAGCTCTCCAAAATGGAAAGGGTTCATCCAATAGGGAGCATGATCTATAGTAGCATGTCTACAGAAGATTTAGCTTGGCATAGCCCATGGCTCTAGAGAAAAGGTAAGGGGAGCGGGACGTTGTTCTCTTTAGGAGGAAGTTGATCAACAAATGCAAGGCAAGCTTACACATTCAACACATTTCACACACAAAGGCAAGTCAAAGTGCTTTACATAAAGAAGAAACGTAACATCTTTAGTCAAAGACTCCCAACATACTCATGATTATCCTTGTATGATTTCTGTCAGATTTATAACCTCAGAAAATAAATCTAAATGTAATGCTGCAAAGTAGAAATCCTCATTAAATGAAATTATAAACTAGCCTATGTACTGAGGTTGCAATTCTTCATTTATTAATACATCTGTTAAACTAATGGAGTGGGAGTCACTGAACAAACTTTTATGGAAATTAAAAACAATGACAAATGATTGCTTAGAAGTAGGCCTGCACAATTAATCGTTATTATAAAATCGCGATCTCAATTCACTCTGTTCACGATTTAATTTATAAATGAATTCTATTTTTTTTAAATCGGAAGGCATCATAAATGCTACTACTTTCTTCATAGAGTTTTAAACATAGACTCTAAAATAGGTTTTAATGCTTTCCTTCTCTTAATCAAGGCCTCTATGTTTACAAACACTTCTTCTTCTTTGTTTTGTGGCGGGTTTCTACCATAAAATGACCTAAAACTTAATTTAACTTAATTCAATTCATTATTTATTCCTCAAATAATGTTTCCATCAGCGTTTATCGCATAAGCCGCTTATTGATCGATTATTCATGAAATTCCATGGAATTTTACTGTTTCCATAAGGCATTTTTCATTTGATATCACAATTCGGATAAAAACGTGTGGATGGAAACATAGCTTATGATGAGTGCACTTCTTCACTTGGTAGGGTCGGTATCTCCACGTACCTACGTATTACGTACCCACAGCGTCTATTTAACGAAGAAGCATAAATTGGCCTTTATTCCTACATCCTGCATTAGGCTATATAGGCTACCTGTCCTTTGTCCGACTTTTATTTTGAAAAACACCGTGTATAGAGTGGAGGTATTAGTTGCTGCTCCCTTGACTGCTGGTCCATTTGAAGCTGGCGGCAGCAGACAGACTACGGAGCGGGGCCATATGGAGCCATGCAGCGGGAAGAAAGGAGCTTTCTGTCGGGCAGTCCGGAGGAGTTGGTGAAGACAGCGTATGATAGCGTTTGAACATCTGGGTCGTGCACAGCATGGAGACTATTCACCCTAAATGATCAGGATGTTATGTGTTCTCCAACTATAAACAAGCTGCAACAGGATCCGAGGAATACAGGCAAGTTTCCGAAAGTCCCCGGTGCAGGTTGTTGGGTTGGAACCAAGATTCAGCTGCAGTCACACTGCTGCCGGATATCAAGTCGGTTATTACTGGGACTTTCAGTTTAATTAATCTGTGTGTGTGTGTGTGTGTGTGTGTGTGTGTGTGTGTGTGTGTGCGTGCGTGCGTGCGTGCGTGCGTGTGTGTGTGTGTGCGTGTGTGTGTGTGTGTGTGTGTGTTGTAGAGGAATGCAGCGGCACGTCAGTCAGACACATTCCTGTCTGTGTGTAGCCTCCATACAGCAGACACAGTTTTAGGAGGTAGTCCGGCTCGGCACGGCGCGGCAGTCCATCGTCAAGGTAAAGATAAAACGCCTTTCATGTCGAGTGAATAAGCTATAACCTATGTCCTGATTTTTCACAACTGAAGCTTTGAGTGAAGATGATTTCAGGTGTCTGCCTGCCTCTGTTAGGGTTCATAAAAACAACTGCGGCTTGCTTGAAGAAAAGAGACATGGGTATAGTAGGCTGTGGTCCCACCCTCCCACAGATTGCTGGAAGGGTATACACGCATTATTTCCATACACTTTATCTATTCCCATCGTGAAGCCCAACTTGTGGCTTCCCAGGAGTGAACTGGCACCAGTCCAGCTTCCTCTGCTGCTGGGAAACAGATGGACAGCATGATGATCGTCGATGCAGTGGTGTTTTAAGGTGGGAAAATGGCAGGGCAAATATGACATGCAAAACAAAACAAAAATACATAATTGTGTTATAATTTCACATTTCCCACACAGTTTAACACCGGGGATAATCAGACTGGGCTCATACCTCTGCCCGTTTGTATGAGCTGTCAGTTTTGGTAATGTTAGGTGTACTCCATTTTTACTTGTTTTCATTTTTGATAATCCTCTCAGAAAGATGCTAAAGATCCTGAAACGCTCTTCTTGACCTCAGACTCTCTAAAGACTCTAAAGATGGCTGACACTTCTCCACTTCCTCACGCTGTAGAAAGTAAAGCTAAAAGCTCCCGCCTCCCGGATACGGGCGCTGCCATCTTATAATTTTGGAGCCATAAGCTGTGTTCCAAACCATTCCCTCATTCCCTCACTCATTATTCCTCATTATTAAATAGTGAACTACAGTATATAGGGAATGGCCAAACCCGATTTTGGACACTCACTGAAAACACATGGTTGCATCAGTAGATGCGCCGGTTGTTTGTGTGACGGAGGCATCATGTAAACAAACCGTAACTAAAATACTTCTCAGGAGCACTTAGGAGGAAAGTAAAAGGTTGTATGTACAGGATGTTGCATGTTACATTTCCACTGTTTAGAAAGGAAAGTCCCCTCCATTTTTCCTTTTCAGTTTCCATGGGTCCTTCTGCCTCTTCTCTGGGAAAACACAACCGCGTTGCATTATGGGATACGGGAGTACCATGTTGGGGACATCGTATGTACACTCAAATTAACTGTGCATTGTGGGTATTTTTTAATGGACAATATAGTGAATGAAATTAACCAAAGATGTGGAACACTGCTACAAAATGGCAAACAAACTATAGTAAAAAGTATTTGATCCTCTGCTGATTTTGTACATTTGCCCACTGACAAAGAAATGATCAGTCTATTATTTTAATGGTAGATTTATTTGAACAGTGAGAGACAGAATAACAACAAGAAAATCCAGAAAAACGCATGTCAAAAATGTTATAAATTGATTTGCATGTTAATGTGGTTTTCTGGATTGTTTTGTTGTTATTCTGTCTCTCACTTTTCAAATAATTCTACAATTAAAATTATAGACTAATCATTTATTTGTCAGTGGGCAAATGTAGAAAATCAGCAGAGGAAAAAATACTTTTTTCCCTCACTTTATATAGGGAACAGTTTCAAACACAGCTATAGTCTGCGCAGTAGTCATCGGGCGGGGAAGCTGCGGGATCTAAGACCCGCGCATAGACACCCCCTACATATCACACGCAAGTCAATCATAGATGTCAATCATGGCGTTTCCATTGTTTTTATAGCATTAAATAACTAATTAAACCAAACAGATCAGAAAAATGATCTTTGGGAAACATTTATTTGGTCCCATCCACTAACATGGAGCCAGCCACCAGGGGGTGATCCAGATGTTTTGAAAAAGGAGACGTACTTTATTGATCCCCTTGGGGCAAATTAACAATATTTTTCATGACTTATACAGTCTATGCCTCTATGTCTATGTTCTTGAACCGGTACCAGTCATTTCCAATAACACACACATCAAAAACAGCATTGTCTCCCAGGCTAGTTAGCCAGTGGTCACTGGTGGGCACTCAGATGTTTATGTGTCTAATGACGTTTTTCCATTACATGGTACCTGCTTGACTCGCCTCGACTCTACTCGCCTTTTTTGTTTTTCCATTATGAAAAAGGCAGTTTCCTGTGGTGTCGCTATGACGACCATCCGCGCTGACCTCACACATGGCGGTACTAAATCTCCAATGGAAAATGGAGCACGGGGCACCGCGGTCGAGTCAAGCCGAGTAGAGCTGGTACTGGCAATGGGTAAGCGCCATAAAATAATCCAGATGGTTCATGGTGATCAAAGTTACTATCTTCTCTAAAAAAATTCCTCTACCAACTACTAGATATTGACGACAACAGTATTTGGCAAATTAACCAATCAAATTGCAGTGGGGCAACAGGCAATCAGTCCCATTCTGTTTCCTTTTCTTTTCAAACAGGACATGAACCACAATCTAAAAAGCTTTGATTAAAGCCGCTGAGGCCCAGCCTCTGGACAGGAATATTTACACAAGGAAGAAGGAGAAATGAGCGAGCTGAAAGGCGTCTGACAGTTTACACTCAGTGCAAAATGTCCAGGACCTCACACAAACTGTTTTTCCATGTTTATGACCATGTGGGATCTCCTGAAGAACAGCACATGTGGGAGTGTTTCTTTACTTTATTTTGTACCTAATTTAATTTACAAGCTCCCCATAGACATAGAAGGTTTGGAACAGTGTGAGGAGTTTCACTCTAATTATTTTTAGTAGTGAACAACATTGGAAACGAACTGTGCGTGGTAAACAGCCACTCGCTAATTGGTGACCAATGTGAGTTAAGACGGTGCTAAATACGCCTGGAGTCCAGACATCTACGTCTGGTGTGCCGTGATGAAAGATAAAATACATTAGAAGGAAAGTATTTGGTTGTATCAGCAGACTCCTTTTCTAAAACCAGATGTTTGCTTCTAGTTGATTGGTGCAGAGGCTTTGATCCGGAGCTCCGTCAGGGAACTGTGAATTTAGCTTCAGATCACGACTGAGATACAACATGGAGACCACAAGAACTGGCTGGTAGAGAATGTTATGGAAGGCAACATCAAGCAGTCTGAGAAACACTTATCTGCTTCTTTCAGTAACACAAAATAAATCTATTTCCAATACAAACATCTGCTCATTGTTATGGTCTCTCTTTATCATTAAGTTAACATGATTACTTTAGATAACAAATGAATATACTGAATTAGGGTTGGAATGGTTCACAAAATTCATGGTTCAGTTCATATCACAGTTTTTGTTTTTGTTTGGTACATTGCCAATTTCAACATGTTTTTGATTTATTTAACCATGCCTTAACAAATGCTGGCTAAAAGTGTAAGAAACATTTCTTTATTATCAAAATAATAGGTTTTCTAATGAATTATTTTCATATGCAAACGGACACATTATAGACTGTAACAGTGGGCTATAACATGTCAGTTGTTAATGGAATTGTTAGTTTGTCCACATAAAGTTAAAGTGCAGTCTTTAAAATACAATGAAAGGAATAAGATGGGATTTTATCAAAAAGAAATGCCACAGTGAAAAATAGAAAAATGAAAATATCAAGTGCAAGATAACCAAAACACACACTGTACACTAGGGATCGACCGAAATGGAGTTTTTAGTGACAATACCAATTTTCTTTTCATCAGCCTTAGCCGATGGTTGATACGGGCTGCCTATTTTCTTGAGCCGATATTTGGAGCCGATACTGCTTTTGCTCTTTCAATCCACATCATAAAAATGTAAACCCTGCCACACTGGATTTTTCAGAATCTGATCTGCCATTTCTTTAAAAATAATAAACAAGAACACAGATCAGTGTCACTTCTGCTATTATCATATCACCCAAATGATGTGTGCAATGTGCATCATATGGATGGGTGCATTGCATACGGTTAACTGTGCAAGGGTAAAAGGCTTTCATCAACATCTACAACAGTTGCTTGCTGACATATAAGACAGATATAATCAGGTCATAACAAAATGTCCTTTGTCGAATGCAGTAGCCGCATATTGGCCGATACACGTAAAAAACGCAAATATCGGCCCGATATATGGACCAGCCGATAAAATCGGTCTATCACTACTGTACACTGTCATTCTACTTTCATGTTCCACTGCAAGAAGTACACTTGGGTATTTACTGTGTTTCTGAAATGTTGGCGTGAAGGAACACGGCTCATGTAATGTTACTTTAATCATATGATGAAATCTATGGAAATTAACAGCTGCTTTGATCCACCATCTCTCTCTCGCTCGACCACACACTTGCTACTGTTACAACAGGGTGGATTATACTGAATGCATTTTCCCAGTAGCACTGCCAGCTTTAAAGCTTGTGCGTGACATCTCACGAGCAGTTCAGTCTTCTTCTGTCCTCAGTGGCATATTTCACGGGCACCTAAAGACCACGGGGCCACGAGTTTCCAGCCCTCGCTGGGTTATAAAATGGGTTACAAAATTTCTACTTTTGAGATTGAAAATTGTGTTCTAGTACATGGCAATATTGACTTGAATTCCATTAATCGTTCAGTCCTACCGCTACCAATATTTTCTACAGTTTGACAGATACTGACATTGCAAAAGATTCAAGAACATCTCTATAGATGCATTTTTCTTTTCTTTCCTTTCTTTACAGCAGATGGATCCTTGAAATATTCTCTTTGATTGACTGATTGATTCATTCCATTCAAAAACCAATTCAAGGGACAACATTGAAAGGCTAAACATTTATTACCAACATGGAAGATGCAGACTGTTATCACAATTGTTTGTAGAAATACACATTTAGATAAAGCCTGTACAGAGCTACAGTTTCTATAGAAGTTAAAAACAATGTTATGCAGTGTTATATTCAGACTTGTATGTATTTGTGTTTATAGATGCAACATGTAGATACACTGGTATAAAATCTTAATATTCCCTCCCTCCCATAGTCCTCTGACAGGGTGTGCCAGGAGTAGCAGCTCTGGACTGACCGCTGCCATGACGACGCAAAAGGCCCGAGGTGTTGCTCCAGCTGCCCCACCCTTCCCACGGAGGTCTCGCTTCACCTTACGTAGCCGGAAAAAGAAAGACGGTGTAATCCAAGGCAAGCTTCGCATGCGCTCCATCCCCGGAGCCTTCCTGCTGCTGGGGGTCCTTGTGGTGGTTGTTGGCACGGCTCTGGCCGTGGCAGGATACTGGCCCTACCGGATATCCAGGTCCTCCATCCTGGGAGCTGCAGAGGGGGAGAGTATCTCTGAGTCGCAGACTTCTGGCTGGACTCTGGGAGCTAAGGGCCTCCTGTCCTCAGCAAGCCTGGTGCACAGTGAGCGGATGAAGCTGCTGGGACCAGTCATCATGGGGGTGGGGCTCTTCATCCTCATATGTGCCAACACAGTCCTGTACGAGAACCGGGACAGAGAGACTCAAATGCTGCTGGCTCAGATGCGCAGTGTCCTCTGCTCTGTGTCGGCGGCTGTTCCCTCAGCCGACTTTAAAGAAATAGCAGTAGCCAACTCCATGGCCAGACACTACCAGTGGGTCAACAGTTTACCAGCGGCTCATCTCAACATCCTGTGTGTGCAGCAGCTGGCCAGCTCGGAGCCTCTGCTCCGTACCACACAGCCCAGAGAGCAGGAGGACAGGGTCTACCAGCAGGCTGTCCTCCAGACAGAAGCCCTCCACCACCAGGAGTCAGATCCCCCACCTTCCCTCTACCCCTCCCACTCCAATTCATGTAACTCCAGTCAGACGGACTGTGACACACAGTGTGGTGCTGAGCACGGGGGTCAGCAGCCGGCCAACAGCTGCCTGCTGTCTGCCAGCTCCATGTCCACCCTGGACCAGGGGGATGTCCCAGCGGTGCAGCCGAGGCGCTGCCACAGTCTGAGCTACAGGACTAAGCCTTATATAGCTTGGACTGATGAACTCCACACACGCGGAGAGGAAGGAAGCATAAATCAGCCGGCAGTCACACAGAGAGATGCTGCTTCACAGGTTTATGTCGACATGCCTTGGCAGGCCGTGGATGCTGCAGAGGAGCAAACGCGCCGGAGCTGGCCTCGGCTGGACCTGGGCAGCGGGAGACGATACCTGAAACTAGAGAACAAAGAGGACTCAGTGGACAGACTGCTGGACCAATTAGAGCAGCAGTGCTATCAGTGGGATAAGAGTTTTGGCTCTGGGCCTTTCCAGTGATTGCCTGCTTTTCACTGTCCTGAGGGATACAAGCACCATGACAACCAAGGATCGTAATGATATTTTCCCCTGGATTCTAAAACTGCACTGCGTTTGTGTTTTTCCTGCGCAGAGAGAAACCATGCCCCGGAGCATTTGGAGTACAGTATTTCTCACAAAGGTCTTCCAAAACTCATTCTCAATCTTCAGTGGAATATTGATACACAGATGGTCTTTGCTTGTCTTCCAATTTTGTTTTTGGCAGATGTTTTTATATAAATGAAGGAACAATATGCTAGACCCTACACTGTCACAGATGAGCAAAGCATTTTGACAGACTTCCACAGCTTGGGTTGAATCTCAATGCCAAAACATCATTGCCTGGTTCCAGGACACAGTATGCACAGACTAGTCAAGGACTGATACAAGAGGGATTGTTTTCACTGTGCAGTCAATCCTGAGCCAAACTACTGTGCTGTCAGCTCTCCACTAATGCAACTGCTATATAACGATGGGATTTCTTTCCTCAGCTGAGGTCCCATACACCAAATGCAATGCATGGCACTGATGTACAGTATGTCACACCCTAACACTTATGCAGAGTTATGTCATTGTGGTTGTATGTGTAGAATAGTGATAGTTAATTACTACTTGGGTCTTATTTTGTTGGTTTGGCTACTATTTCTGCACACATCAGTTAGACTATCCAAACTGGTTTCTCGAGGGTCGCCGATAGGTCATCTGATCTTCAGTCTGACAGGCTTCAACACCAAATTGGAAGTAACATATTATGGATATACAGAGTGTCTTTCTCTTTCATTAATGAAACTACGAATGCTCTGCTGTCCTGCCTCCTGATTGGCTGACGTGCGGACATACTTCTGTGTTGATAGCAACTTGCTTCGGTAGTTCAACGCAGTTATTTCTATTATTTTCTCTCACGTATCTCATTCACTCATAGCGATCACTTTTTAGTGACTTTCTCGCCAATTCCCCAGTTGTTCCCCAGCTCTGTTAGCTACTATCGTTTAGCAGTCTCTCTCTCCCTCTCCGTCTCTCTGTTGATCAGCGGGTTAAATGTTTAGTTATTCCTCTTCTTCCTAATGTGATAATTGTTGTAATAACTGCAGTTTATTTGTCGTGTTTGAGGCGAAGCTCTACTGATGACATTACTACAACCATAGAAATTCTGGGTAATAATGATTGTTTTGTGTGTCCTAGCAACTTTGTTTGCACTTAGGGCCCTTGGTAACACAGGCACACAGCTGTGTATGAGCAGCCCAAGAACACACTTTTCTTTTTTTTGTGCACACAACATGGCCAAGGAACCTTCACACATGTGTTGCACTTCTGTTTACATGATATCAACCACAGTTTAGTTCTGTTTTTCTCCGTGGACATCATCAAACTTTATCTTTAAGAATCAAAACAAAAACCAAGGGAGGGAATATAACCTCAAGACATGAGAATCTAATGTAGAGCAGAGCCACAGCTATGAGCTCACAGCTAAACACACAAGCTCTGAGTTACTGATAGCATGTAGTTCATTCATAGTTATTCCACATTAATAAGGAAATGTCCTGTACATGTTGGAAACGTTGAGTGTAACCTACAGTTCAGAAGTGTTTCTAGAGGCTCTGATGTCAGATATGAGATAAAGCATCGCATCAGAGAGTCCCCAACACTTCCCCACTCTGTGTCTAGCTTGCAAAATGTATCTTCTTTTTCTTTTGAAGCTTTGAAGCCCTGTGCTGACCTATTCACAATGGGTTTTTACATGTTAAATTGCGGTGGAGACATCATATTAGCATTACTTCATTAAGTTTGGTGGGAAAACTTTATTTGAAGTCCTTTTATTTAGCATCTATAAGCAGTATTTAATGATTTATGAAATGTTTTTTAACTATAATGGAAATAAGAAGCATCAAGTGTTATTGATGTAGGAGATGAATAGTCAGCAAAACGCACTCCGCTTGATTCGTCTCCTCTGTGGCGCTGGGAATTAAATCCCCCCCTAGATCGATTTCAAACAGCAAGAAAATCAAAATTCCTCCACGCGCTTTTCACCTCTGCATTTAGTTTTATTTGTTCTTTCTCCAGTTCTCTGTTGCGTGTCTTGAGAAAGGTCCCTGGGACCAAAACGTTGACAAATAAAACCAAATGCAGAGGTGAAAAGCGTGTGCAGGAATTTAGATTTTCTTGCTTTCTGAAGTGTTATTAATGTCTTCAACAACTCTTACTCCTGTCAGCATCAAGAAGTGGAGGCTGCTGTACGAAGAGATCTGATTGACAATATAACCCAGCACAGTTGAAAAAATATATAATACATGATACTACATGATAGTGTGTTAAACAATAACAAGTTATTCAGGCTTATTAATGCTACACAGGGGGACATAATGAACTTGTCTGAATTGCTTTAAGTGCTCACTGTGTTCCCATACCTCAGCTATTCACTTCAACATTACAATGTTGTTATTTATCAGAAGCAGTATGGCCAAAACTTTGAAAATAAGACCCAAGTTGTAAAAAGATTGATCCTCAATAATTAAGGAGATTGTCTTTGTTGTCCTTCTTCTGGTTGACGCAGTATTAGCTGTAATGGAAGTAGAATCCAATGGATTGTGCAGCGTGCAGCTCCAGTTTGATTGTGAGTTGACCAGTGTTACTGTACACAGCTGGGTGTGTGTCATAGAGGGACGAGAATATGAATCACAGTCTCCTGGGGTCCCTGCTTCCTTGTCCTTCCCTCTCTCCTTTAACACGGCGTGCAGATGTGCAGAGGCGACCCCTCCCTGCTCCCTCTGGTTCTCTCTGTGTCTGTGCTGCCTGTTCTGTATGCCATGTGTGACACTTTGTGTTCTAAATGTATAACAAGCAATATGAGCGGTGTACCAGAACAATCACTGGCTGTGTCTTGCCTTGTGTCCACCACAGAAATTAAACTACATTGCCATGCCTGTGTTCCATAGTATAAGGCAAAGCAAAAACAGCTCCTGTTTGCTGTTGTCTCATTTATTCAGACTGTCAAGGTAACGGCACCTGGTTGTATATGTATGCAGCATATAATCATCTCTCCAGACCAGCGGCAGACAATCCCATTCCTCATTCTATCCATATTTCTCAGGCTGAAAACATCCAGCTGGGAGCTGGACCAGTGAGGCCCAAGGTTCACTTTATCACCCAATGGATGAAAATATGAAAAATTGAATTCCTGCCTGTCCTGCCCCACAGTACCAGCTCGATCTATTTAGAAATGCTCCTGGGCGGGGGGTTTAGGAATGGAGTGGAGTGGCAGAGGGAATTCCCCAGCTGCAATTATCCTCAGCAGAGCCTCCTACACTCTAAACTTTCCCTTCTTATTAGATTTTATGGTTCCTCCTGGGCAGTTATGCAGTCCCTACTGATCTGTGTTCATCTAATTGGGCATTTACAAGATGGCGTCTGGGTCTCTAACAGCTCATAAAGCTAGGTAGCAGGGCCTCCTGCCTTCTGTGGCGAAAGATTAGGATGATAGAAGATGACATGGCTGCAGGAGGATCAGATCATCTTACAGCCGCTTGTTCAAGCTTCCCCACGCTGCCAACCAACACAACACAATTCAGAAAGAGGTTTCTGTAATGAGTTCAAGATTCTGCCAGCATCATTTGGACAGCACGTCATTGTTTCTGTCCATTACAGCGCCTCAGCAGTACTGAGTACTGGCTCTTCTGATTTTATGTCCACAGGAGTACCCTTACTTGTAATTGCTGTTAGAAGTTCACATTATTATCAATGGGCTGATATTTAGACTACAATAGGCTACATATCATGATTAATTGGGAAAAAACAAACAAGCAATTCTATGTAGACTCCACAGACACAAATATAGCGAGAAAGTCGCCAAGTTGGCAACACTGTCCGCAACAATACTGCTGCAGCTTCCTGAGTTCCCAAATACGGAGTGTTTTCGCAGAACGTGCGTGGGATCACCACTTGACAAATTCTGGTGTTGCATGGGATTTGCGTTAAAGGTACTCTAAGCAATGTCACGCGTGTTTTAGGCTACATTTGTTGTCACATACAGCAAACATCTCCTCACTATCCACGAGTTGCCTGTCCCCAGAACACACTGTAAAAAAACACGGTCTCTGTAGACAGTCCAGGGTCTACAAACACCAACAAAAAATAAACGGTGCCCACCTGCACCACGAAGCATACACAAACAGTGTTCCAGCGTTCCACCCAATAACCAACAAGAAGGATTTAAGGGTGGGGGTTGGGGGGGAGTTAGTGACCGGAAACACAGAAGGGAGGGGGAGGGGACAGGATGAGGAGGACATTTCATATTGTGTTTTTCTGATCTTTAGGTATTTGTTCTTATGTGTTTCACATATAGAAATCAACTTTTGATGTACAAACTAACAACTATCAATCTAAATGTACAACCACCACCATGAGAATAAAAGCAGGCATGATGTCCACCATGAAGGATTACCTGCAGGAACGGGAGGAAATGTCCATCCTCAAACACAGGAGGTCGCCAGGTAATTGTAGTGAGCGAATAGGACTTAGGTTAGATATAACCTAATGTAAAGCAGGTTTCTTTTTTTCCTTTTTAATTCCATTTTTTTATTAGAATCAGAATCAGCTTTATTTGCCAGGTATGAGGACACATACAAGGAATTTTTCCTTGGAGCATCGTTACTCACACTGTGCTTACACACACAAAACAACCAAAACAAAAATATACACACTAATATATACATAATATATACATACTCTAAACAGAAACAATATAGAGGCATGAGTGCAATGAAGAAATCAATAATTGACTTTCTCACAGGTTTGGTACATGGCACACATGGTTCTTTTCAGAATACAGGAGTATGAAGCATACTCTTGAAATATTGGCAGACTCTTTTTAGTCCAGTGGATGTAAACAGATAGAGCTCAATAAATAAGGTAACAATGGAAGTGAATGTATAATTACAATACAGAAGTATTTCCAGGATCCCATCTTTATATAATCCCAGAACCTGTCCCAACCTGCTGATCCTATAGTCATGAAATACACTTTTAGTCATTGCACTGACCCATTCTTTCACCTGTGGGGCTTCCAATGTCTTAGGATAATTTGACAGGCCGTTACTGTACCAAGGAAATTACAGAGAACTTTGATACTTGGATATTTGAGAATGATCCCCTTGTAAACATAGCTCTAGAGGTAAAAGGAACTTTTTCTTTGCCTTTATTCAGCGAAGGTTTACTGTTTTGGGTTAAAGCGTAACTCTCGCCAAAATGCAACCTAGGGTGTTTTTGTGAATGTACCCAAGTCAAAACCTTTGTTTAAAAGCATAATTAGGATGGAAGCGCCACTTTTAAGATTCTCGTTTTTCGGTCCAATGGCCTTTTGAATGGGAGTGCTAGGGGCACTTTTATGATGGCATCAAAATCACTATATTTAAAACTCCAAGAAGGCTCAACACAACATGAAACTTTGCTCCAAGTATCACCAGGGGCTTTACACATGGACTCTAGCATTGAGAACATTGTTTGTGTTCGCACAGTTTACTAAAAAGAAAGATTTTAACAACTCACTGTAGCTGTTGGTTTTTCCGATCGCCGTCCATATAGCAAGTCAAAAAGATGGAAAGCTCCTAAAGCTTAGTTTCATATAAATGCACGAATAATTTGTTGTTTTGTTGTTAGTGAAACACAATATTGACCTTGTAGTAGAACAAGGAGCCTCATAAAAGAATGATATTTCCTCCTTCAATAAACTCAAGAGCTTGCTAACCACAGCACCAGTACTGGGGTACCCACTCAACCCAGGCAACATGAGATTGGATATTCAGCAGGGTGTGGAACGTGTGCTTGCAAGCTGTCAAAAACTGATCAAAATTAGAGAACTGCTAGCGGTGGTGGTTGTGAGTTCATTGTTATAATTACATGATGGATGTGAGTGAGCCATTGGACCTTGTATCCAGCCTGCCACAAGATCCTGAAACAGCTCCCTCAGCCTCTGAGTACACCCAGTAGCTCTGACAATGACTGCAGCTGGCACACCACCACGCCAGAGATGCTCTCGGGGAGTCTATGCAACGTGCAAAAACACAATATGACAAGAAGTGTTGCCGCACAAAGTACAAAGTTGACGAAGCTGTGTGGTACCTCATGAAAAGGAAAGTCAAAAACAACGTGAGGAAATTCATCCAATCTTATAAAGGGACAGTTGGATGACCTGGTTTATTGAATCCAGAAAGGGCCAAAGACGTACAACGTAAAGGAGGTTCACCATAATCAGCTAAAGCCATATTGCTGCTGCAACCCACTGGACAACACTTTGGCCCTGTAACAAGTGCCGAGCTTGACTCTTATGGAGGTGTCACCCCCAGCTCTTCTTCAATGCCCGACACAGCTCCAGGTTCACCTCGTCAGATCCAGCAGTAACAATCCTGTTGCTGCTCCTTTTCACCACAGGGGATGAGCAGACTATTTTCTGAGGAAGCTGAGATCCTTCAATGTGTGCAGCAGAATGTTGGAGATGTTCTACCAGTCTGTTGTGGCCAGCGCTCTGTTCCCTTCCGCCATCTGCTGGGGCAGTAACATTGGAGCCAGCGACACAAACAGACTGAACAAACTGATCAGGAAGGCTGGCTCCGTGATCGGCTGCAAACAGGACACGTTTGAAGCTGTGGTGGAGAGGAGGTCACTGAACAAACTGTTATCTATCATGGATAACCCTGACCACCCTCTCCTCCCTTCATTGGTCCAACAAAGGAGCAGCGCACGGGCCCATACAGGAAATCATTCCTACCACAGGCAATAAAACTCTTTAACATGTCATCACTGGGTGCTAGATGAAACTTTTAGACACCACAATATTGGCTTAATACAGGCTTTTTGGATGCCTGTCTTTCTTGCCTGTGTCCTTCCTCACAAACATCTCCCCAAAAAGCTTCTCCATGGCTGACTTTATTTGGGGAGCACATGTCTTTGAGCCTTGGTGTTGGCTCTTCAGTTTACCCTGCATAAAAAATGATTTGATCTATTAAACTAACTATTTAATTGTACATTTTCATAGAAATATATTTGTGGATATAAAATTTGATTAATATTAAAATAGATAACAGATGATGCTATTACCAATAGCATGTTGTGGTTGTATTAACTGCTGTAGGGGTTGTGTACAGTTCTGTTTCCTGTTTGTATATTTCTGTTTCCTGTATTTCCCTATCAATTGTTTGTTCCTGTACTTTGGGGTTTTTGTTTCCTGTTTGTGTATGTTCTTTCTGGATTACTCTGGATGAATGAGGAGATAATTCTGT
The DNA here is from genome assembly GCA_026937815.1 of Etheostoma perlongum. Classification (NCBI taxonomy): domain Eukaryota; kingdom Metazoa; phylum Chordata; class Actinopteri; order Perciformes; family Percidae; genus Etheostoma; species Etheostoma perlongum. Next base: position 21,519,921 of record CM049384.1, on the reverse strand, counting down.
CTATTTTAAGAAAAACTGATTTAAGTAAGAGAACCGGGAGACATTGAAAGAGATATAAGAATCAAAGTAGGATATTCATTTTAATCCAGTTTATCTGCCCTACGATTGACAAGTACACTTTTCCAAGTCAGCCTTAAGTTTATCAACCAGTGGTACGAAGTTATGCTTAATAAAGTCTTGTTGGTTTGAGCAGATGTTAATACCCAAATATTTGAAGATGCATTTTGACATTGGAAATAGAAGGTTTTCCTCAAGAATCTGAAGAGCTAAATTATTTATCGGGAAACATTCACTTTTTGTAAAATTCAAACTATAACCAGAGAACAACTCAATAACTTGAGGAATGTGTGTAATGGGTCAGATAAAAACAATAATAAATCATCCGCGTATAAAGTGAGTCTGTGTTCTGATCCCAATCTGTGGACGCCTTGGAAGAAGGATGCAATATTGATTGCTAGAGATAAAGGTTATATTGCTAGAACAAACAGTAATGGGCTTAAAGGGCATCCTTGACGGGTACCTCTACCGAGTTTAAAAAGCTGGGATCTCATTCCATTAGTAAGTACTGAAGACATGGGTGAAGAGTATAAGAGAGAAATCCAAGAGACAAACTAATTACCAAAAACAAATTGTTTAAGAGCCTGAAACAAATACTCCCATTCCACCCTATCAAGGACTTTCTCTGCATCTAAAGAGACTCCCAGTTCTGCTGTCTCCACAGATGCAGGAGAAAGTACTATATTGAGAAGGCGGCGTACATTAGAGAAGGTGTGTTGATTCTTAACAAATCCTGTTTGGTTAGAAGAGATAATATTAGGTAAAATCAGCTTGAGGCGCAAGGCCAAAGCTAAAATGTTGGAATCTACATTCAGGAGTAAAATAGACCAATATGAGGTACATTCCAAAACGTCTTTTATGAAGTTAATTTGTTAACTTAATATTCGAGAGCAGGGCCACCCGTAAACCACACCTCTAATCACCAGACAAACCTCAGACATGAATTGGCATGGGTCCCGACCAGTCTGGAATGGCGAGGACACGTAGGTTAGTACTCCTGGATCCGTTTTCAAGTCTTCAACCAAAAGCACCTTGTTTTGTGACTATAAAGTTTAGACAGCATTTTCCATCCTAATAAAAACTTATATACATCCTAATAAGCCTCCTACAATCAATGTGATCAATCACACACAAAATGGATGAGCTATAAACACATGGAACTGCTGCGTGATGATTATCACAGAAGCCTGACTGAAAACATTTATCACAGACGGCAGCTAGGAACTAACAGCTAGCAGCTAGCAGCTAGCTGCTAACAGGGTGAGCTAGCTACAGGCAGCATAGAGGCAGGGTACCGGTAGGTGAATTTAAACAAAGTCTGAGTTGAAAACTGTGACAACTTTGAAGAGATCACCAGTTGCATCAGCTGTTCTAGTGCAGCGGAACCACCCCTTCAAGACTGATTTCTTTATTATTTCCGGGTGCGCGACAAAAAGGAGAGAGAGAGTCCTTCCTGGTATGAGGATTGAGAGGACCGAGATGGAGGGGAAGCAGTACGTAGGGCTGGTGGAGCTACAGCTCATTTGCGCTGCAGTGAGAGTAAAGGTCTTTTTAAACCCTTAACATAACCTGTTTGTCTAGATCGCTACTGACGGCTCCGTTAACCCTTGCTCTCTGAGCTCTGACCGGTCAGCCTGACTGAAAACTCCGGACTGGATTTTGGACTGACTGACTGACTGACTACTTGACTGACCGATTAGACTAAAAGTCTGTAAGTGTTCATTCTTACTTTACAAGAAATGTCGTTCCCTTTCTGTTGCATGTACGGTCGGACTAAAAGATGCCTTGAGACCAAATGATTTCTTTTTTTTGTTTTGCTCCACAAATGAACTAAGATATAAGAACACCCGAGGTGGAATTTTTTGTTGGATTTTTGTGGCCTTCCTTTATTCTAGTATTTTTGGACAATACAGTTTTTTCTGTGGGACTTTTCTGAGTGTTTTGCTTAATTGTTTGTGTTAAGTATATGAACATTTGATTGGAATCTTGAATTGTGTGTGGTGTTTTCTTGGGTTTATCTTTTCGTTTGTTGTGTGTTTAGGGTGTACATTTTTATATGTGCACGCTTGTGTGGTTTGATCTTTATCCTACATACAACATACAACAAATATACACCTTTAACTGGACTAAGACTATCTTCTTAGATGTCAGGAGAGAGACCTGGCTGGCACCCCTTGAACATTTAAAAACAAACCATAAAAGGGATAAAAGACAAACTGTCACAAAATGCATGTTGTTGTCCCGTAGGGCCGCACTGCAGTCTCTGTTAAGAAGCACAAAGGCACTTGCCCCGTTAACTGCCATTTTAGCTTAGTGGAAGCTTGTACACGCAGCTGCAGCTGCTCCTTGTTGCCTGTCTGATTACAGTCAAAAAGTACACGCATATTTATAAAATCAAGATTAACGTACAAATTGCCCGGGAATTCTCCTTTAACTTTCAAGTAGTCATTATAACCAAACCACAATGTTTCTCTAAACTTAAACCAGATGTGTTAGTTAGCTTTTGCTGGATTGTTGTTTGGAAGAATAAAGGAAAATGTGACACTATAATAGGCCAACCATCGATGTAATAGGCTTATGTTAGAGGCCAATTCAGCTTCCACTTGCTGCCATGCTGACGGTAGTGGATGTTAAATTTGTGCGACAGCAATGATGTAACTATTGGTGCAGAGGAAATGACCTACTAGTGTCCGATAGTGTTTTTTCATTTTGCCGATGGGCTCCGTGTATGGTCTTCTACAGCGAAGTTCCTGATATAGTGAGGAGGGAGGAGGAAAGGAGGGAATGACTTTGGACACAGCTCATTTCAGCGGCTTCTTATGACTACGAGTAACTCATCAGGACAGGGAAACCCGGAGGTAAAGGTGAACAGGGCTATTTGAACTGAAATGAATGTGTGACAGATGGACAAGCGACAAGCTGAACATGCTACAGTATGAATACAAGCTGAATGTTTAACGGTGATTTGTTACTTTCAAACATACTGAGGTGCATTTGAACAGTGATGAGACCATTTGGCTAAGGAAAAAGGTGATTATACGACTGTGACTTCCATCTTGTATTTTTTGGGTGATTTCAGCAGCTATGGTGCCATGTTTTAGTTCTAAGCGGCAAAGAAATGTTTTGAATGTGTTACTATTTGTCCAATTCGCACATATGACTGACTTCTTCTTTGTAGCAGTGGCAGCTAAAGCTCATGGTTATTATATTTTGAGCTGTATATCAAACTCAAAAAATTATGTTGAAATAATAAAAAAATGGTCGCCAAAACATAAACCTATAGGATGGTTACAATACCTGGGAATACCTAATGGGAAATTTTTTTTCCAGAACCAGCCACCCCTCCCACCTTGCAACTCAAGGGTGTTTTGTCAATGTTGGATTCTAAAACTGTTCACAAACACTCCCCAAATTCCTGGGGGGGTCTTATCAGCAGAGCCTTCTAACACCGCACAGATATCTGTGGCTGCTACCCCCCGATGACTTATATGGTTGATACAGCAACAGACAACTCTTACAGAGTCACACAGTGTCCTTGTTTCCACATTATCTGGAACCACATTGCTTCTATCTTCCTCGTGGATCGCTGCTGTCGCAAAGGTTTTAATCTTCCACATCAATAATGTGGGAAGCTCTCCGAGGAGCACTTTGTTTCTGCTCAGTGAGATGACACTGTTGTATTTTAATGACCTCTCTCAGAGGAATGGGACTGGCAGAGATCCTTCAGATTCCATTAGTAAAAGTTTATTTTACATTATGATCATGCAGCTGTGTGTGTGTGTGTGTGTGTGTGTTTTAAGAGTGCAGTGAGTCAGTTATTTTCCCACTTAGAACACACCAAACCATGTGTGGCAGGATAAGGTTTTCCCCTCCCCCTTACCGGTAGGCCTGGCAAACCCAGTTCCTTTTAAGGATTCAGGTTATTCTGAGTCACTCACTAAACTGGGTTGTGCGAGTCACTTGACTCACTTGAGTCAGTACTGCTAGAGGCAAGCCCAAGCCACGAGCCGAGCCCTAGCTTGCAATGTTACGGACTGTCTGCTCAACCTACTACATGTATACACCCAACCTACAGTAGGCCTAGCTAGGCTACGTGCAGAGTATTGTATATTATTTCAGAAGTGAAAGAATGGCTTTTGTTGTTTGCTTTACTCTGAGCTCAAGGAGAGCCTTCACTCGCTCGTTTGAATCAGATCCACTCATAGCCAGCTGATTCGTGGGATTCACTGATTGACGCGAGCAACAACAACTCACGAGTCACAGAGGGCTTGGGAGTCATTGAGGGCTTGTGAGTTCTCGAGTGAATCCCATGGTCTATTAGCTTCCTGCTCTGAGTCTGCGGGTCGGACTGTCTCTCTGCTCACTCAGCTTGAGTTGACCTGTGGAGTTGTTGTTTCCTACGAAATTGTAAGTTATAAAGCTTTCTACAGCTAAGATGACTAGGAACAGTGGTAACTTATATTGCAAGAGGTTTGTGTGTGGCACTGTTATAGTGTAGATTGAATTGTAATAGGACTCAACTGATCCGGGTTAATGATACTAGAGACTCCCGATTTGTTAGTCAATTTAAAGTCTCGGGTTAAAGATCAGAGTGAATCACGACTCAAACAGGTCTACTTACCGGTACAAGTTATGTTTTAATTTGCAGGTTTGCGAGTTTTACCAAGGTACTAGTCTCCTTTGCTTCATCATCTTCTTTTAAAGAGGAGCAACAGCGTCTAAAGTCGTCTGTAGCGAGGCCATAGCACCGTCTACAAAATGATGGACTAAAGTTAACATAGGAATCTTCTCTTATATTAAGGCACGGCATTAAATTAAATGCCGTTGGAATTACTTCCATAAATTTAGCTATAGCACTATCAGCTAGACATCTAGTGTAGAAACTTTTATCTAATTTTGTATCTAATTTTGCATTAGAATTCAAAAGTAATAAAAGAATGGTCTGATAACTTATGATTCTGTGGAAATACTATAAAGTCGTCTGATTTAAAGACTAGACTTGATAAAAACTCAGAGAATTCTGATAAAACAACAACAAATCCAATTTGCTGTAATGTTTTCCAAGTTGGATGTGAAAGATTAAGAACAAGGTTTTCAAATGAGTTATAATTTAGTTTAGGTTTAGGATTAATTAACAGGCTTGAGTCAAAGATGCTGAAACTTGAACCTTGAGGAATCTGAGTATTAATATGACTGTGAGGAGTGGCTTCATTTATACTAACATATTCTTCATATAGACATACATAATAGACAGAATAGATCAATTTGATTATCTAATATCAGATAGTTTAGTTTAGTTATGGACACAGCTCCTCCTTTGTCTACCCTTGATCTAACTGACTTGAGTTGGGGGTCAAACACCGTGGCTATGGAACTATGAGTGGGTAAGTGCTCAAATGGAAGCACCGATATGCCTGGTTTCAACTCTGGGTTGACATGTTTAGGACTAGTTATAGTGGCTTCATCCAAAGTGGGATGAATGCCGTCTCTTCTAATCAGACCAGGTTTTTCCCAGAATGCCTGCCAGTTATCTACGTAGCACACATAATTTGCTGGGCACCACCCCGACAGCCAGCGGTGGAAGGATGACATGTGGCTGTACATGTCATTGCTGATCAAGTTTGGCAGGGGTCCAGAGAAAAGTCCAAAATTGTCTTTGCATATGCACATACAGACTCAACATTAATTCTAGTGTGCTCCAATTTGCGTAATTGGGTATCATTACCACCTACGTGAAAAATAATCATACTATATTTACCATTATCTTTAGCCAGCAGTTTTAAATAGGATTCCACATTGCCCGCTCAAGGCCGTTTGTCCAGGTCCAGCAGGATGTCGCACCTTGCTTTTTTTATACTCATTACATTGGCTTCCGATCAAGTTCAGGATTCAATTTAAAGTTCTTGTTCTGACTTATAAAGCTTTGCATGGCCAGGCACCTGTTTCTCGGACTTGCTACATCCGTACACTACTAACAGGTCCCTCAGGTCTAACCAGGGATTACTGCTGGTCACTTAAAAACTCAAGGTGACCGTTCCTTTGAAGCGGTGACTCCAAACCTGTGGAATGCCTTTTTCTATTGGCTTACAGTCTGCAGTCTCTGTTGAAGCTTTAAAAAAGCAGCTGAAGAGACTTAACAACTTGTTTAACCCTCCTGTTGTCCTGGGGTCAAACTGACCCGTTTTCCTATAACAAATTTCTTTTTAACTACCCAATTGTAATTATCCAAAATAACATGATGGATCCCACCCAACGTTCTTTGGCAAGTACAAATCTCTACTTTCATTAATTTTGGGGAGTGTTATTCAATTTTATAGCATTTGAAAAATAAAATTGAAGTGGTTTTGAAATAGTATTGAGTAAAAGTTGACATATTCCAGTCTTTGATTATCTATCATACAGTCCTTTAAATTTAGTCTAAATAATTCCTAATTTCTGCTTTTCTAACTAAAATGTAATTTCTTAAAAATTAGGTTTATTGGCCAGTAAATTCCAAAAATAACTGTAAAACTAAAGTTAATAAGTAACTAGTGTTACGTAGTGTTGAAAACGTAAAAAAAAATTGACAAACATTGAAAAAAAGCAAAAAGAATTGTTTAAAAATGGGACAAAAACTAAAGAAAAAGTTAAATACATCAATAAAAAGCATCAACAAAAGTCTTGATTTTTGGGAAGACAACACAAGGGTTAAATTTGCTTTTGACTCATGTTTGTAACTTTGGGTGTTAGGTTTAATCTTTTAAATGATTTTCATTAGTCTTTCGCTTATTTTCTATTGGATCTTACTGTATTTTTACAAATGTTTACCATGTGAAGCACTTTGTGACTTTGTCTGTAAAAGGTGCTATATCAAATAAAGTCATTATTATATTATTATAGTATTTGGACCTTCATATATGTGTCATTAGTCACATTCTTTATTTAGTTCTTTTCCTTTTTTATATTATAATTATTAAAGGTATCATAATTATTAAATGTAATTTATAAACAAATGAAGGCCAAGTTTGAATATGGGTGTGGTCCGAGAAAGAACAAGGGGAGAAAGAGCTATAATATGCGAACTGACCCTTTAACATTCTGTGCTGGAAGTAGCTCTGTGCGGGAGTTTTAATTGGCTGCATTCCTGTGTGCGTGACTTGGCTTTAAACATGGAGTCAGCATGCCGGGTCAGTGTTAGCCTCAGGAAGACTTCCTCCTGGGCATGCCCTTCATTCATATATTCATACACCAGCTTCTATATCCTAGCCTCCTGCAGACCAGTTCAGAGACAGTGGGTATCTCACTGTGCTCTTATAAACATGTTGAAGTTGTATTAATTGGAAGATTATGTGCTGATCTGTGTTTATATTTGCAACTGTGGAGCTGGAGTTGCATATGAACAAATCTGTCCATTTATAGGTTTTACTCTGTGTGTGGCCAGTGTGAAGAGGCTGCAAGGAGTTGTTTACCAGTCGTCTCAGGGTTGCAGTCGTGAAACTGCTTCAGAGCTGCCAAGGCAGGATGGAGGGGGGGGGGTTCTGCTATTCAAACAGAATATTCGAGATGGATGCTTTACCAGTTTGCCTTCCAAGCCCCACTTTATCTCTGCGCCATGCAGTCTCTCCCTCAGCCACTGCTATCAATTTTGGATGGTTTATATGAAGTTAGCAGCAGTCAACCAGATATCAAAGCATCTCTGAATCAATCTATGACTAAAAATACTCCTACCTAAGAGAGTTATTTATTAAGCTAACGAAGCTAAAACTGATATAGCATTAAGTAGGGTTCAGACTACAGGAATTCTAACCAACGTTAAAATTGGGTTGCAACACTCACATAAGGACATGCACACACAATACAATATTTGAAAGTAAGGTTGTTGTTAATGTTAAATTCCATTCTGAAAAAAACTGAACAAAGTCTCTCTCATCTGTTTTAAAACGTATCATGCATAGTGTTTTCCTTCCTTTCCTCTGTAGTCTCTTTCTTATCTACCTACTCTCATCTAAGTCACCTAAGTGACTGGAGTGATATTTAAAAAATTTATGTGTCCTTGTGTGTCTCATCTCGTAACTGCTTTCAGAATTACTTTACAGAGGTCAAACCAGTAGATGATGGGATAGGATATTTTTGAGATAATTGTTCCAGAAAGAGCAATGCACCACCTCTAGGGCTGTAACGATACACCAAACCCACAATTCGATACAAACCTTGATTCTGTTTTTGTTTTCGCATCATGGATGTGCAGCCGACAAATCTGCGGCAACTGTGTGATGCCATCATGTCAATATGGACCAAACTCCCTGAGGAATGCTTCCAGCACCTTGTTGAATCTATGCCACGAAGAATTGAGGCAGTTCTGAAGGCAAAAGGGGGTCCAACCCGTTACTAGCATGGGGTACCTAATAAAGTGGCCGGTGAGTGTATATTAGGACACTTTACAGATTGAGTAGGTCTAGACCACACCCATATTATTTAAAGAGACACAACAATTCCCCCCTCAAGAGCAAGTATTTGTTGTGACAGGCAAGGAAAGACTTCCTTTTTACAGGCAGAAACCTCGGACAGACCCCGACGCTTGGTAGGAGGATATCTGATGCTGCCGGTTGGCACACAGAGACACTGATACAGATATAGAGAAATATGATTCATAATAATTATAGCAGTTGGTATGATGAACAATGACAATTATAGTAACAAGTAAAGATAATAGAACTATGACTAGAATGAACAGAAGTAGCAGTGCAGGGTGTAGCAGGGTCCACGATCCAAGGAAATCTATGAGGCTAGAAACCTCGGGAAACAGATACAAACGGAATGGAGACAGAGCGGCATCAGCTAGCTGTAGCGTTAACAATGCTTTGCAGTGACAAAAATGCAAAGCATAGGCGACACCAGTGTGAATTCAAAACATGGTTGGGGAGATTCGGTCAACACTGGTTATCCGTTCTTGGTTTGAGAGTTTAACAGTTTCCTTGTCCTGCTTACCGTTGCTTTGCAATATGCTGCTGCAGACACTTTGGGTATTGTAAAAGTACTAACGTTGTCACATAATCGCAAAAGCAACACACAGAGAACAGAAGGTGAGGGAAATGTACGTCCGTTGATCCAGATTAACTTTTGTGTAACTTATGAACTTATGTGCTGGATGAGACTCTGAGCCACCACAATACAGCACTAAGTGCAACCTGCACAATCTATCTATCTATGAAAGCAAGTAAAATTATGTTCAAGTGCTTCATATAAGGTCTAAATCTCACCTGAATATGAAGAACTGTTGAATAAGTACACAGATTTCAGTCGGTTGTACTGTGAATCCTTTGAGTTGGATAGATCATAGATCCCCTTACAATAACAGTATTCAAAGTACCTTTCCCCCTAGCTTCTGCATGCTGAGCAAACTGCATGAAGAGCTAAAAATACAAATAAAACTGCTGAACAGGAGGAAATATCAGCTCAACCCCTTCACTTACTGTACATTGGTAAATTAAAGAGTAAAGATATTGAGCTTAGAGTCGAGGAAGATTTAGTGCCAAGTTACTTTAATACTTGTGTATCACAGTATTTGATGTTTGCTTGCACATCAGCAGAATTATAATCTCTCTGTATAGAGCACAGTAGTAGTAGTAGTAGCATTGTTGCATTTCTTACAATTCATACATGCTTCCTCAGTGTGATGCCTCAGTATCTTGATGTTCATAGACAGGCTATACAACACAACTGACCGTGTGATGTTACACAGAAGTGCATATATTGTCATCCACACAAACTGGGTTCACCAAGACAGGCCTCCGTACATGCCCAACTGTGTATGACTGTGCTTAACTAGGCAACATCCACAGGATGTCACTGCGGGATTCGCCTGCAGTCAGAAATAATGATGTGCACTGAAACTTTAGAGAGCTACACAGTGCATGCAGTTGTGGTTGCACATCATTTATGAGTTGGCTTTGTGGATACTGAGGAGTGAACTCTCCCAGTGCCGAGCCCTTTGTGGCTTAATGAGCAGTTAAAATAAAGGACAAGGACACTTAGAATGCTCTTACTCTGACATTAGGCAGACACTGAGGAAGCATGGCAGTATTTTAGATGCTATGTGACAACAGCAACAACTCTTCAGCCATATACAGTGGGTACGGAAAGTATTCAGACCCCTTTAAATTTTTCACTCTTTGTTTCATTGCAGCCTTTTTCCAAAAATCAAAAAAGTTCATTTTATTTCTCAGTAATGTACACTCAGCAACCCATCTTGACAGAAAAAAACAGAAATTTAGAAATTTTTGCATATTTATTAAAAAACAAAAACTGAAATATCACATGGTCATATGTATTCAGACCCTTTGCCATGACCCTCATATGTAACTCAGGTGCTGTCTATTTCTTCTGATCATCCTTGAGATGGTTCTACACCTTCATTGGAGTCCAGCTGTGTTTGATTATACTGATTGGACTTGATTAGGAAAGCCACACACCTGTCTATATAAGACCTTACAGCTCACAGTGCATGTCAGAGCAAATGACAATCATGAGGTCAAAGGAACTGCCTGAAGAGCTCAGAGACAGAATTGTGGCAAGGCACAGATCTGGTCAAGGTTACAAAAAAATTTCTGCTGCACTTAAGGTTCCTAAGAGCACAGTGGCCTCCATAATCCTCAAATGGAAGACGTTTGGGACGACCAGAACCCTTCCTAGAGCTGGCCGTCCGGCCAAACTGAGCTATCGGGGAGAAGAGCCTTGGTGAGAGAGGCAAAGAAGAACCCAATGGTCACTGTGGCTAAGCTCCAGAGATGCAGTCGGGAGATGGGAGAAAGTTGTAGTAAGTCAACCATCACTGCAGCAATCCACCAGTCGGGGCTTTATGGCAGAGTGGCCCGAAGGAAGCCTCTCCTCAGTGCAAGACACATGAAAGCCCGCATGGAGTTTGCTAAAAAACACCTGAAGGACTCCAAGATGGTGATAAATAAAATCCTCTGGTCTGATGAGACCAAGATAGAACTTTTTGGCCTTAATTCTAAGCGGTATGTGTGGAGAAAACCAGGCACTGCTCATCACCTGTCCAATACAGTCTCAACAGTGAAGCATGGTGGTGGCAGCATCATGCTGTGGGGGTGTTTTTCAGCTGCAGGGACAGGACGACTGGTTGCAATCGAGGGAAAGATGAATGCGGCCAAGTACAGGGATATCCTGGACGAAAACCTTTTCCAGAGTGCTCTGGACCTCAGACTGGGCCGAAGGTTTACCTTCCAACAAGACAATGACCCTAAGCACACCGCTAAAATAACGAAGGAGTGGCTTCACAACAACTCTGTGGCTGTTCTTGAATGGCCCAGCCAGAGCCCTGACTTAAACCCAATTGAGCATCTCTGGAGAGACCTGAAAATGACTGTCCACCAACGTTTACCATCCAACCTGACAGAACTGGAGAGGATCTGCAAGGAGGAATGGCAGAGGATACCCAAATCCAGATGTGAGAAACTTGTTGCATCTTTCCCAAAACGACTCATGGCTGTATTAGATCAAAAGGGTGCTTCTACTAAATACTGAACAAAGGGTCTGAATACTTATGACCATGTGATATTTCAGTTTTTGTTTTTTAATAAATATGCAAAAATTTCTAAATTTCTGTTTTTTTCTGTCAAGATGGGTTGCTGAGTGTACATTACTGAGAAATAAAATGAACTTTTTTGATTTTTGGAAAAAGGCTGCAATGAAACAAAGAGTGAAAAATTTAAAGGGGTCTGAATACTTTCCGTACCCACTGTATCTATTTGTCTTATCTTTGACACACATAATCTCATCCACTTTTCTTCTGAAGTTCTCTTCAACATGGTGTGAGCCACCTATATATAGTCCTAAGAGAGGAAAACAGATGGCTGTGAGTGTCCTTCTTTGCCTGGCTTCACCTTTAAACTCACTGCTAGAAAAGGAGTGATAGAAGAGACTCTGTTTGAAGGACATATTGCCAGGCCAGTCCAGATACACCCCAACTCTGTTGCAGCCACGGGTAAAGGGGTGTCCCACACCTTACCATTATGCCATGCAATAAGAAAGTGATATTCAGAATCAGCATATTTGTCAAACGTCCGCAATGAGGTATTACGTCCAAACTGTCTGCTTTTCTTTCAGTTTGACTGTATGCAACAGCAACATAAACAGATTCAGGGACATTAACACTCCACTCTACCTCCCAGTAATGGCGCCCAGATAATATAAGCTCTCTTTGCACAACACCTGATGCCATGTATCAAACCTCTTTGGGTGATCAGGATATGTAAAGTTGCCTTCTTGTTTCCCTCAGACAGAGAGAGGTAGGGTATTGCAGTGTTTGGGTCCAGGTTGAGATCACAGGCATCTGATGGAGAGAACAAAATAAAATGTTTTATTTGTCATTCTGATATTCTGAGACAAAGATATTTGTACATAATATGTAAAATGACTCACGCCGGATCAGATCTCTTCTGTCTGTGATGATCTCCACAGGAGGAAGTTCAAGCTTTTAAAACCCTTCAGTGACCAGAATGCTGTTCTTGTAATGGTAGATGGTTTCCCCTGTGTATTTCTCATTTGCAATGACTGCTATGAGGAAACATAATCGGCTGTTGTTCTTCTTTGATATGGCAAAGTGATGGCAAGCATTTGCTTTTTTTCTCATTTTAGTTAAAACTTCATCTGAGTGGTACCACTGGTCTTAGTTGGTAAGTCCAATTTGTTGGCCATTGCATCAAGGTTGGTATCACCCTTTTAATGGAGGTGAAAATAAAGCACAGAGCATTACACCTAGAGAAAGAACGTCCCTGTCTAGGGGATCTTTTTTCCCTCCATGGTATCTACACAGGATCTGATGACGTTGATTTCTCTCTCTTTATGATACAGCCACTTGTTTAGATTTTCATGACTGAATGGGGACTTGTCTCTGTCTACAGATGGAGGGAAGTTTCTCTGCCATAATCTGCTGCAGGTTCACAATGGAGATTCATAATAATCATACAGTTTTTTTGAAAACTCTTCTAATTCTTCTTGAATCTGGGGAAGGTTCTTGACCACTATGTCTTCCAGAGAATCGTTGCATCTCATTTCTACTTCCCTTAAATCTTCAAAAGTATCCTTCCTTACTAGTCCAATGCTGATCTCTCTCTTCAGTTCAGCAGCTTTGAAGTCCAAATTATTCAGTGGCATAAGCCAGACCTTCATTGGAACAGCATTTTCTCCATTTTTTCCTGGTATTTTTGGAATTTGAATGTAGGTCTTCACTGCCTCTTCAAATGTGGCAGGGTTTATTTCTCAGTCAGAGCTTTTTCATCATCAGTCAGCTTGAGCTGAACTTCCCCCTTAGTATTAAATGAAGGGATATTCTTTATCACGGCGTGCATGCTGCCCTGGCTGTCGTAAACGCTGCTGGCCTCTAACTTCTCACTGTCAAACACAAAGAAAGCATTTGCCCCATAAAGAATGCCTACATGTGTTGCAAAGCCCTTCTTAATGACGTCCATCTGTTGGGTGTCCATGGTTAGGTCAATCATTGGCAACTGCTTAAGCATTGTACTGACATGTTACTCTGCTCTGCTCATGGAATTTATTATGAACACTCAGCAACTTGGCAGATTTGCCTTCAAGGAAGCTTTAGCATCCAGCAGAGTTCTCTTGGATTCAGTGGAGTCAGATGCAGAAATGTAAAAAGCACTGCTGTGCTGAGAGCTTTTAGTTATCTTCTCCTGTAGAGTTTCATCATCCCACAATGTCAAACCTGGGGAACGAATTGAAAAAACATCAGTTATCTGACAAAGCAGGAAAACCCTTTTGTCAAAGGGGTCATATTATGGCCATTTCAGGTTCATACTTGTAGTTTTTTGTAGTATGTTTTCTACTGTAAAAACTGTTCTCATTTTTTTATGTTCAACAATCACAATTCTTCTCTTTTTACTCATATGGTTTGTCTGAATATTCCTATATTCACCCAATGTCTGGAACGCTCTGTTTTAACACATGTCTATTTAAGCCATACAGCATAAAAGTAACATTTTCATGATGTGTCCTAGGCTGGGCTGTATATTGATTTATTTGACCTTATACTGATATATTTTCCAACGCGATATAAAAGTGGTAATAAAAACAACAACTATAGACCAATATCTCTTTCTAACCTCTGATAAATGATCAATTGAAGGCGTTTCTAACTGGAGCCTCTATTTTGAGCTCTCTATAATCCAGGTTTAAGAGCAGGGCACAGTTAACTGCTGGTGCTAAGTGTGTATGATTGTTAAAGTGGTGAAGTTAAATAAGTGTTACTGTGTCATAAAAAGGTTTTAGAGTTCCTCTGAGCAGACAGGCTATATCCAGAAATATGTTTTAATAAGAAGGTAGTCAACACTTACCTGGCATCAGTTTATCTTTCCGAGCATCATAGAGCATTCCCAGCGTGATAGGTTGACCCAGGGCAGCAATGTACATGATATCTGAGGCCATTTCTCCAACCTGGTGAAAAAAATGAACACAGCCTTCAATACCTAATGTGCCCTCTAAAGACACGTGTAGAGAGGTAAGAGACAGAAAGACTGGCAGTCTACTCTGATTAGAAATAAAGTATTTCCTTGTAGACTCTTCCTTGTAGACAGTAAAAGTCTAAATCTGTTTTTCTAAATCTGTCTCTATGCACCCAGTTTATCCTCACCTGGTGAAGCTGTATATATCATTTGAATGGACTGCAGCTTCCAGTGTGATAAAGGTTACCTTTATCCTGTTAGATACTGTCTTCTACTCACTCCTACCATGACACGCCTCCAAACATGCATACAGTTAAACATGTCATATAAACTTGGCCAATTCATCTTCAGCCTCACACTTTGCCAACTTGTTCTAAAGGCTGAAGTGAAATTAAACAAACTGTTAAAGTTTAAAATTAAAACAACTGTTAATATTACATCCACAGTGTTATTTACTTATGATCTTAAATATGCAGTAATCACTGTTTCATTGGAATAGCAGAAGACACAGCTACTAGGAAATATGACTCTGAAGACCTTAACAGGACCTGGGATCTCATTTATGAACAGTGTTGGGCAAGTTACTTCCAAAATGTAATACATTATAGATTACTAGTTACTGTCATTTAAGAGTTAGTTATATTACAATATTACTGTCTCTGAATTGTAATGTTTTACACTAATTTTGCATTTCTTTTGCAACAAAATAACAGCGGTACAGCTAGTTTGTGAATTTAACCACTGGATCAATAAAGTTTCCTCTTAATCCACTTTAATCCATCATAGATTATTCATAACATTTTGCATAATTAATATGAATATGCAAAGTAAGTACAGTTATAAAATAGATAAGTAAAACATACAATATGCAAGTAGGAGAATGAAAATACTCAATAAAATTTACCTTACAGTTGCATTGAAGTACGGCATTGTTGTAAAATGTTTGTTTAAAGTACTTGAATAACAAATGTATGCTAAAACTAAAGAAAGTCTAAAGGAAATGGTCAATTATAGTGTAATTAAAACTCACTATTTACATTTTCTCAAGTACTTGATTTACAGAAGTAAATTGATTTAACAGTAATTTAGCTTTACTGCAAACCGTCACATGAAGTGCTTTTATTTTGAAGTAGCCTACACAGAAGTTGTCTGTTGTGCACTCTAGATTACACTAGATTACTGAGATCATAGACTGTATATGAAGTGCTTTTATTTTGAAGTAGCCTACACAGAAGTTGTCTGTTGTGCACTCTAGATTACTCTGGATGGTGCAGGGGTCACAGCAGTGCACATGCAACTCCACGTCTTATTGACAGCCAGGCGATTGTCGAATCTTGGCATTTCTGTAGTGTTCTATCCCCACTGAGCTGTGGACAATCTGAAGGATTTGGGGATGAAGCTCATTGGGCACCAGTAGCTCCCTACCACTGAGAGTGGGCCTTTACCTCAGGCCTTCACCTCATACCTCCTGTCTTCAGCCAGCCCAGTTGCCTCCAGTTGCTGCCTCAGCTGTTGTGTGGTCAATGAGAGCCACCCTTCCTCATTACTGACAGCCCCAGCAATGTCACTATTTGGTCCTGTGCCTCTTGCTACAGGCAGTAGCGACACTCCAATGCTGCACATGGGCCTTGGGAAAGCGCATCAGCGTTGCCATGATATTGCCTCGCGATGAAGTGGCTTAAATAAACAGCCGTGGGAGCCATTTTGTTTTTGTTTTAGTTCTTCTCAGTGCTTGATCAATTGGAAAGTCTTAAGGGGACTTGTTAGAGCAACCTGATAATAAGGAATTACAATAGTCCTGCCTCAACGTAACAAATGCATGGACTAGCTTTTCTGCATTGTTTAATTTTGGTCCAAATTGTTTCACTTTATCCATCCATCCATCTTCATCCGCTTATCCGGAGTCGGGTCGCGGGGGCAGCAGCTCCAGTAAGGGACCCCAAACTTCCCTTTCCCGAGCCACATCAACCAGCTCCGACTGGGGGATCCCGAGGCGTTCCCAGGCCAGGTTGGAGATATAATCTCTCCACCTAGTCCTGGGTCTTCCCCGAGGCCTCCTCCTAGGTTTCACTTTAGGTCAAGGAAAAATATTCATGACACAATTATAATAATAACACCCCTTTAAATAAAGTGTTACTGTATGCTATATTATTGCACATATGTCAGCACAAGGGGAAAACGAAAAAAAGGAAATGAAACACTAAGCAGAAGAGCTGGTCTCACATTGAGCACAAGGCTGCATATCATTGTACAACCCTGGCCAGCTACTCACTCCATCATGTCTAAAAAGTCCACGGCCTTTTGGGGCCATGTCTTAACTCCACCCTTGGTGTCAATCTTCAGTTTAGCAGGGGACAGCACTCTAAATCTTACAATATCACACTCATGCAGTTTTTCATACACTGCTTTCATTTTTGACCCTTCATCTATTTAGCTCTGGATTATATGGAAATAGTGTTTTGTTATTATTTTGCCAAGTCAACTTGGCCTTGGTCCATCATTGTCAACATCTTAAAAACGTTGCCAGTAAGCACCTGGTTCTCTCTCCCGCCCTGGGCTGCTGGCTGGCCAGTCTGTGTGTTCAATCTTGCACTTTCCCTCTATCTCCAGCAAATCCTGAATCAACGCCACTAAAAACTTTACTGCATCTCCTCCTTCTTTGCCTTCAAAAATACAAATAAATTATTGCATTTTGAACTATTGTACATGATCTCTATCGTTTCCCAGAGCAGGTCCACTTCTATCTTGCTTCAAGGCTCTCCACCCGCCTCTTTATCTTGAAGTGGTAAAACAGCAAAGTTCCCAGAAATCTTTGTTAGTGCCGCAAAAACATTATCAGTGTCTATCGTTATGTTGTGAAACTGCTGCTTATCAGATCCAAGCGGCGCTCCGCCATCTTAGTCTTGGCTTCAGATGATTTTTAATATCCCCAGTGACCAACCATTTCTTGCCTTTCGACATTCTTCACATGTTTCTCCTCTAAGTTAAGCACAAATGTCCTTGGTTACATATCTTTAAAAGGATCAATGTAGCAGTGCGATGCGGGGTGTTGTATGCTGTACAGCCCTTGAGGCAACACTTTACAGTTTTTTAAAAAGAAATCCATGTACTAAAAATGCACATTCTTCAATCCCCATATATTAATCTAACATTAAAGCAGAGTTTTGACATGTGATTTAAACATGAACTGATTCCTGCAGTTGCAGATGCATTTGGGGAGAGGGTTCCAGAGTGAGGGGGCAGCTATAAAAAAGGCTCTGTCAGCCCAGGTCCAGCATTAGTTATTTTTTGTATATACAAATCTTTGGCTACAGGCTACATTCATATGTGATAAATACAGCATAGTTGCCTCTAAATCGTTAATAATGGGAGAACTGTCAGCGTAGACTCTGGGAGAACGGTCAACGCAGACTCTAGACGGCTGGACGTCAGCTGAGGTTCTGGACGGCTGGACGTCAGCTGAGGTTCTGGACGGCTGGACGTCAGCTGAGGTTCTGGATGGCTGCACGTCAGCTGAAGTTCTGGACGGCTGCACGTCAGCTGAGATTCTGCTCTGGACAACACAGGTTCCGGACCACTGGCCAACACAGGCTCCAGTCCACTGGACAACACGGGCTTCGGTCCACTGAACAACACGGGCTCCGGTCAAGGGGACAACATGTGCGCCGGTCCAGTAGACAACACATGCTCCGTTCCACTGGTTAGCATGGGCTCCAGGCTGAAGAGAGGTATAAGGGGGGTATAGCGTCGAGACCCTTATCAACCACTTCCTCTCTTGCGGCCTCCATGGTTCCCACTAAAAATAACCAGGCGAGTACCCTCAAAAGACTGCTTGTAGTTGGGATATCTGCTAAACGGGTAGCTGATGAGCGGACAGACAGAAGGTCATGGGAGCTGCTAGTAGCTTTACTAGGCTTTTTCTTTCCTGGCCTCCTCAGTCTCTTTAACCGACATGGCAAAGTACTGCACCAAAGTCATATGAGTCTCTGAATAGGTATGTGTGATGTTTTTTAACCCTAATGTACGTTGGCCGACAGGGGCAAACGTCCTCCAATTTAAGAAAACACATGCAAATGGCCAAAACACAAGCAAATTAAGAAAACAACTTCATTAATTTGATAAAATTTATTCGCAGCATTTTAGCAAACGCGCTGCAATTTTGAAGCTGAAGACAAATAAGGCTTCAGGCATGGATGGAGTTTTATAAAGTGCTGCTTGAACCATTGACCCCCTCAACTAAATATATAATATATGTGCAACGTGTGTAATCCTGCTTATAGTGCGAGATGGAAAGACATCAAAGCCCACACATACACCACCATTCCAATACAAGCTATAATAAATGATCAAAACCTGAGACATCTCAATGACAATCTCAAACATTTGGTTTGAGATTATAGCAAACAATAACCTTATAGAGCAGAGAAGGTTACTGCGGTGGATTGCACATGATTCAGATTTTACACCTAATACAATAGATGGGAGCTTCAGAAGATGGGGCGGTTGACCAACTATATTCTGGGAGCTCTTTAAAGAGAGGAAAATTAAAAGTTTTCAAGATCTAAAGAATCAATTTGGTTAAAAAAAAAAAATCTGGATTTCTACAGATATTTACAGATGAGGCATTATATGGAGCAAACAATAAAAAAACTCCAGTTTAGATGAGGGAGAGTTGGAATCATTAAATAATTAATTTTAGCATATGAATCAGATCTGGGCAAAAAATTAATCTCAAAACTATATAAAGAAGTGGAAATTTTAAAAGGTCATAGTATATAAGTAGTCTAGTATAGTATAGAATATATAAAAGAAAAGTGGGAGTGGGAGGGGGGAGGATGTTGTCAAAGGAGGAATGGGAAGAGATCAATGAACAACAGTGGAAGACAACATGCTCCCCCTCATGGAGAGAATATGGTTGGAAGAACATTGTAAGATATTTTATTACATCAGCACAACAGAAATCTTAGGATAAGATATGTTGGAGACTATGTGGAGTAACGCCAATCCTTTTCATATCTTTTAGGAATGCCCCTCTATTAGACCGTATTGGCTTGATTTAAAGAAATGCATGGAAAATATTTTGAAAATGGAGCTTCCATTTACACTTTTGGATTTGTACTTGGGAAAAGGGAACCAGAAAATAATATATTCAGGGGACAAATACGTTTTCAGAGTAATGTTAGTGGCAGGTAAAAAAGCCATCACCAGGAAGTGGCTGAAAAGTGAGGAGGATTGGGTTGATGTATAACATTTACAGGATGGAAACGTTCTTAGTTAGACTAGAATCAGATACATTTAAGCATTTCTGGAGTAACTGGGTTGATTTTGTAACACCATTGAGAACAGACTTTATTTGGTAAAAGATGAAGCAAGATGACTTAGGCAAGAACAAAATATCCAGGGTTTTAGTCTACTTTTATTTTAAGACCAAATAAAAAAAAATACCACTTGTACTGAGTGAAAGTATTACTTAATTGTCATTATCACACATGCTACCTGTGCTGGTGTAATATGACTTTGTCCCATGCTGTGTCTCCAAAAATAGCTTGGTGCTGGTGATTGTGAAGTCAGAATTTGATGTCGATGAGAATGAGCGTGAGTCGTGTCTGTCGTCTCCTCTGACTCAGCTCCTCTGACTCATCTCAGGCTGCTTGGCACACCCAGTGCTCACCTCCTCGTGAAGACCATTATCTCTACATTGCTCTGACACTGGGATTAAACTGGTGTAGAATTTTTGACAGCAACAATATCAATGTGCCATGAAACGTAATCTGCAGTCAGTCAGAGTATACTGCAGTAGGTTTACTGTCAGAGAGCGTGGAACTGCTGCTGCAGTATAATAATGAAGATATTTCAAAGCATGTACAATCGTGGAATGAATTTGCCCCAAAATCCTGGCTGCGGTTTGGACTTTCATTTTGTCTTAGATTAATAGTATGACCTTGCAATTTGCAGAGGCTGTGCTGCTTACTCACACTATCTCCTATATATCACATTATTAACACTATGTACTGCAGCGACCCAGTGGTGATACTGAAGTGGTTGCTGTGGTTTGACTGTGACTATGAGAAGGGCTGCCTGTGTGCAATTGGCAGTGTGTGGAATTTTCAACAATAACCATGGCTGAGCTTCCTCTGATCTGTCCCTGAAAGGAAGTTGCTCTGCTCGCAGCATTACAAAGTCAATCTTTTTCTCCGATTAAGTCCTGTGGCTCGAGCCCCAGCCAACAGCAGCGTTGCAGCATTCAATTACAATCATACAGTGAACATAATGCTATTTGGATTGATTCTATTGTGCTGCTCAGCACAATAGAATCAATCCAAATAGCATTATTGTGAAAAGTCATTTCAGTGAGCACACTGCTATTTCTCCAAATTTTAAAGCATTCATTTGAATCTGGTCTTGTTCAATAATAGGCCTATTAAGGTTATGCCTTAATAATAGGCTTTATTAACATTTGAATAATAATAATAATTTATACTTTATTAATCCCAAGGGGAAATTACAATTTACACTCTGTTGTTATTGCCCACATTACAGAATTACACACACATGCTCAGTACCTAGACATGCACCAAATGGAGAGATGTCAGAGTGAGGGGGTTGCCCATGGAAAGGCACCCTGAGCAGTTGGGGGTTTGCTGCCTTGCTCAAAAGCACCTTGGCAGTGCCCAGGCACCTATCCAGCTACTAGTCCAGCAACATACTTTGGTCCATATGTGGACTTGAACCAGCAACCCTCCTGTTCCCAACCCAACTCCCTACACCTGTGTTCACCCTGGATAAAGGAGGGAGGAGATCGCTCTGAAGTTGAAGTAATAATAATAGTGATAACATAAAGTAATAATTCAATCTACACAGCTCTGTAAAGAAGGAAATAAATCTCCATTATCTTTGTTATGCTTACCAGAACATGTGTTGGAAGGTTTTACTCCTTTTTCCTGAAAATAAGAATCTGCCTGACCGTGGAAAGTTCCCCTTTGTTTCAACAGCTGTAGAGCATTGTTGCACATTTTCTGTTGGTATTATTAGTAAATAATAAAGGCGATATAATATGGCATTAAACCCGTCTAATTACACCATTTTGGTTAATGGTGCTTGGGTTGAAATGGCGTTCATTTAATTTCTATTAAGGACCCCATTGTTTCTAGTTTTGGTCTAATTTAATACAAAGTACGGCTTATTTATTATTTGGAAATTGTGCGGTTTCTAATTACAGCATCATTTAGGTAGATGTGTCTGAGTGGGCTATACGTGTTTGTTTACGGTGTAATAAGGACCAAATTGTTTTTAGTTTTGGTCTAATTTGATACAAAGTATATGGCTTATTGGGGTCTAATATGTTATGTGCGGTTTCTAATTCAGGGAGAGCGGGGTAATGCAGAGGGGCAGATGAGAGGCTTGTGGCAGTGAACCAGTAAAAGGGATTTCCAGTCCAGTTAAATCCAGTTATCTAAGGTCCTTTGTCTGTGTTTGGCAGGTGTGGAGTGGAGGCAGGAGTCAGGTCCAGGTGGCAAACTGCAGGCACAAGAGACTTAGGGAATGATGTATACAAATTAACAGCAGAACAGATCAGCCAGAACATGACTAACTGGGAAGGATTGTTACAATGGTGGTGTAATGATATTAGTTTAGTGTCTTATGAGGGGTGAGCTGATAGGGCAGATACTGACATGTGACAAGGGTCCGTTTGTGTGTGTGTGTGTGTGTGTGTGTGTGTGTGTGAGTGATAAGTCAGATGCACATGTGTAGAAGGGAGATTCTTGTCTAAGGCTTATTGAGGAGATTGCTTCCAGCTGGAAGCAATAGAAAACTGTGGATGCTACCACAGTAAGAAACACTGGGAGAAAGACTGAAAATACTTTGCTTTCTTGTCGTCTCACAACCAGTCTTTTGTAAATACACCTTTTTAAAACAACCTGAACGACTACAACAAGGAAACGCTGGGGCTGACCCCGTCGCTGTTGGCCAGCAACAGTCTTTCCAACCGTGACCGTGACCATGCAGTGCTGGGGGAGTCAGTAGTAGTAGGGAAAACATACTCTTAGTACTACTAGTTAGTCTCATCCTCATGCTAATGCCTTTAGCCGCGCGGAGGGATATCCTTGAAGTTCTACTTCCAGGATTGCCTCGGTGCGGTAGGAAATTCTGCTGGATGCATGTGTTTTGGCCAACATCTATTTCCTTCCTCTTTCTTTTTTTTTGAGATCACATTTATCTATTTTAAAAAATATATATTTAGACACTATCAATAGATACAAACAACCAAAAACATAGCACACAGCGTCACAGAGCCAAAAAACACAGAGGAAAGCTTTGAGGGAGGGAGACAAAACAACACATGCAGAAACAGACACACACACAGACAGACACAGGACAAAGGACCAATCACATGCGCAGGTTGAGGTCAAGGCTATAGCACAAGGCTACAGCTCAGACCTTCAGCTTTCTTCTTGTTGGAATTTTACTGTTGGATTTATGAGGACGCCTCTCCGGGAACCATCACCTTATCGTGGTGGAGAGGTTTGTGTGTCCCTATGAACCTGAGGGCTGTGTTGTCTGGAGCTGTGTGCTCCTGGTAGGGTCTCCCATGGCAAAGTGGTCTCAGGTGAGGGGCCAGACAAAGAATGGTTCAAAAGCCCTATGCAAAATCGAGGAAGAGAGGGAGTGACCCTGCCCGGAGGAGGCCCGGGGCCCCCGTCTGGAGCCAGGCCTGGACGGAGGGCTCGTCAGCGAGCGCCTGGTGGCCGGGTTTGCCACGGAGCCCGGTCGGGCACAGCCCGAAGAAGCTACGTGGCCCCCCCTATCTCCATCCCATGGGCCCACCACCTGTGGGAGGAACCGCTGGGGTCGGGTGCGCAGCCACATGGGTGGCAGCGAAGGTCAGGGACCTCGACGGACCAGACCCGGGCGGCAGAGGCTGGCTCTGGGGACGTGGAACGTCACCTCTCTGTGGGGGAAGGAGCCGGAACTTGTGCGGGAGGTGGAACGCTACCAGTTAGATCTGGTGGGGCTTACTTCTACGCACAGTCTCGGTTCTGGAACCGTACTCCTGGATAGGGGTTGGACTCTGTCCTACTCCGGAGTTGCCCAGGGGTGAGGCGCCGGGCGGGTGTGGGGATACTCACAAGCCCCCCGGCTGGCGCTGCTGCGTTGGAGTTTACCCCGGTGGACGAGAGGGTCGCCTCCCTACGCCTGCGGGTGATGGGGGGGAAAACTCTGACTGTTGTTTGTGCATATGCACCAAACAGGAGTTCGGAGTATTCGGCCTTCTTGGAGACCTTGAATGGAGTCCTGTATGGGGCTCCAGTAGGGGACTCCATAGTTCTGCTGGGGGACTTCAACGCACACGTGGGCAATGATGGAGATACTTGAGAGGCGTGATTGGGAGGAACGGCCTCCCTGATCTGAACCAGAGTGGTTGTTTGTTGTTGGACTTCTGTGCTAGTCATGGATTGTCCATAACAAACACCATGTTCGAACATAGGGATGCTCATAAGTGTACGTGGTACCAGAGCACCCTAGGCCAAAGGTCAATGATCGATTTTATAATCGTTTCATCTGATCTGAGGCCGTATGTTTTGGACACTCGGGTGAAGAGAGGGGCAGAGCTGTCAACTGATCACCATCTGGTGGTGAGCTGGGTCAGGGGATGGGGGAGGACTCTGGACAGACCTGGTAAGCCCAAACGGGTAGTGCGGGTAAACTGGGAACGTCTGGAGGAGGCCCCTGTCCGACGGACTTTCAACTCACACCTCCGGCGGAGCTTTTCGTGCATCCCTGTGGAGGCTGGGGGCATTGAACCTGAGTGGACAATGTTCAAAGTTTCCATTGCTGAAGCTGCGGTGGCGGCGAGCTGTGGTCTTAGGGTCTTAGGTGCCTCAAGGGGCGGTAACCCACGAACACCCTGGTGGACACCGGTGGTCAGGGAAGCCGTCCGACTGAAGAAGGAGTCCTTCCGAGATATGTTATCCCGGAGGACTCCGGAGGCAGTTGCAAGGTACCGACGGGCCCGAAGGGCTGCAGCCTCTGCCGTGACAGAGGCAAAGCAGTGGGTGTGGGAGAAGTTCGGAGAAGACATGGAGAAGGACTTTCGGTCGGCACCAAGGTGCTTCCGGAAAACCGTTTGCCACCTCAGGAGGGGGAAGCGAGGAATCATCCAAGCTGTTTACAGCAAGGATGGGACGTTGTTGACCTCAACTGGGGAGGTAATAAAGCGGTGGAAGGAGCACTTTGAGGAACTCCTAAATCCAGCTGGCACGCCCTCTGTGGTAGAGGCAGAGCTGGAGGATGATGGGGGATTGTCGTCAATTTCCCTGGTGGAAGTCGCTGAGGTAGTAAAACAACTCCACAGCGGCAAAGCCCCAGGGATTGATGAGATCCGTCCAGAAATGCTGAAAGCTCTGGGTGTGGAGGGGATGTCTTGGTTGACACGCCTCTTCAACATTGCGTGGAAGTCTGGGACAGTGCCTAAGGAGTGGCACACCGGGGTGGTGGTTCCCCTCTTTAAAAAGGGGGACCAGAGGGTGTGTGCCAATTATAGGGGTATCACACTTCTCAGCCTCCCTGGTAAAGTCTACTCCAAGGTACTGGAAAGGAGGGTTCGGCCAATAGTCGAACCTCGGATTGAAGAGGAACAATGCGGATTCCGTCCTGGCCGTGGAACAACGGATCAGATCTTCACTCTCGCAAGGATCTTGGAGGGGGCCTGGGAGTATGCCCAACCAGTCTGCATGTGTTTTGTGGATCTGGAGAAGGCGTATGACCGGGTCCCCCCGGGAGAAATTGTGGGAGGTGCTGCGGGAGTATGGGGGTGAGGGGTCCCTTCTCAGGGCCATCCAATCTCTGTATGACCAAAGCGAGAGCTGTGTCCGGGTTCTCGGCAGTAAGTCGGACTCGATCCAGGTGAGGGTTGGCCTCCGCCAGGGCTGCGCTTTGTCACCAATCCTGTTTGTAATATTTATGGACAGGATATCGAGGCGTAGTCGGGGTGGGGAGGGGTTGCAGTTCGGTGGGCTCGGGATCTCGTCGCTGCTTTTTGCAGATGATGTGGTCCTGATGGCATCATCGGTCTGTGACCTTCAGCACTCACTGGATCGGTTCGCCGCCGAGTGTGAAGCGGCTGGGATGAGGATCAGCACCTCTAAATCTGAGGCCATGGTTCTCAGCAGGAAACCGATGGAGTGCTTTCTTCAGGTGGGGAGTGAGTCCTTACCCCAAGTGAAGGAGTTTAAGTACCTTGGGGTCTTGTTCGCGAGTGAGGGGACTATGGAGCGTGAGATTGGTCGGAGAATCGGAGCAGCCGGTGCGGTATTACATTCTGTGTATCGCACCGTTGTGACGAAAAGAGAGCTGAGCCAGAAGGCAAAGCTCTCGATCTACCGGGCAATTTTCGTTCCTACCCTCACCTATGGTCATGAAGGCTGGGTCATGACCGAAAGAACGAGATCCAGGGTACAAGCGGCCGAAATGGGTTTCCTCAGGAGGGTGGCTGGCGTCTCCCTTAGAGATAGGGTGAGAAGCTCAGTCATCCGAGAGGAGCTCGGAGTAGAGCCACTGCTCCTTCGCGTCGAAAGGAGCCAGTTGAGGTGGTTCGGGCATCTGGTAAGGATGCCTCCTGGGCGCCTCCCTAGGGAGGTGTTCCAGGCACGTCCAGCTGGGAGGAGGCCTCGGGGAAGACCCAGGACTAGGTGGAGAGATTATATCTCCAACCTGGCCTGGGAACGCCTCGGGATCCCCCAGTCGGAGCTGGTTGATGTGGCTCGGGAAAGGGAAGTTTGGGGTCCCCTACTGGAGCTGCTGCCCCCGCGACCCGACTCCGGATAAGCGGATGAAGATGGATGGATGGATTTATGAGGACTGTACTAAACTGCTTCTGAGATCTCTGCAGGGTAAAATCAAATCTGAGTTTTCTCTCGCACAACAATTTTACAGCAGCTCCTTGTGGAGCATAGCACCGCCCATGATGATTGTAATTTATTTAAAGAAATGCCAATAAACCAGAACACGTTTTTCTCCCATCCCGGGGAATGCTATGTGGACGAGCCAGACCTCCCGTCGCAAAGCAGCATGTGGATGCTCTGGCAAAGTAAGACTAGCCTCCACATGGCCCTCACAGGCCACTTCCCAACTTGCCAAATACTGACAAAAACAAAGAACAGAGAAGCTCAAATTCCAACTCTCAAAAAGGAGGTTGACTTCATTCTCTGCTCCACTATATATTTACATAGCTGCTATATTAATGTTCTATATATTGAGTACTGCTCCTTTAACTCTTACTGAAAACATTTACAAATCCCTTTTTTTTTTTTAATAAAAGCTGCTCTATGTAGTCCTGCAAAACCAACAAGTGAGGGATACAGTGAAAAAAGGCACAGGCTGCGCTGTTGGAGGTGGTGGCAAAATGTTTTCCATTTGAGTTAGTGTGTGTGTGTAGGCTGTTGACTGTGTGTATGTGCATGTGTGTGTGTGTGTGTGTGTGGGTGCGTGCAGATATGCTTCTGACATTTTGCCACTCTAATGAAGCTGATGTTGCTTCTTCCCTCTCAGTGTTTTACATTGTTTGGACTCTGGTTACATAACCCTCAGCCTACTATGTTTCTACACTTTATACCCAAACAAACTCATTTAATCATTGGGAATTCTTAATCAATGCTGTCACTTTTCAGTTTTTGTTCAAGGTGGATACAGACACTATAGTCCTTTGCCATTTCCCAGTTTTTGTATCCCGATTCCTCTCTTCAATTCCTCTCTTCACATCCTAGTCCCACCCACAGGAGAGAGGAGTCGAGGCAACAGAACAGGCTTTTAACAAACATCTAACATCTTTGCAAATTAATCTTTGCAATGACGTGCTGCGTTGTTTTAACATACGCTATAATAATGTACATATATAGCATATGCGTATATGCTAAATACTGTATATAGCCCTTATAGGCTTTTATATTTTTTATAGGTTTGTATGAAAATAACTATACAATTTATACAGTAGCTATATAATATACACACAAACTCACTATATTATTTACGGTGGCCCTGAAGTGAAGCAAATCACCACAACACAACAGCAGATCACAACATGACAGCAGATTGCACAACACAACACAACAATCAGTACGAGGATCAGTGCCCTACCCTTTTTGTTACAGGCTCACCAATGCTGTTCTGTTGTGGTGATTTTCTGTCGTGTTGTGGTGCATTGCTTGCCCTCTTGAGCCAGGGTGGAAGTTCCAAGTGTGTACCCTCAGAAATTGGACCCTTATACCCCTTACCCTAGTGGCTCTGTAATTGTCCTCATGGCGTCTTTTTCTACATCTCCTGTGTAAAAAAGTAATTTATGCATAAAAGGTACATAAACCTTATCAGTGATATACTGAGTAAGAAGGTTTGTGTGTACTTACAGGAGTATGCCTAAAAGTGTGTGCTGAACATTCTTTGTTAAAATGTGCAGGATTTTTCAATGAAAGGACCACAGTTGTGTTCAAAATAATAGCAGTCCAACATCACTCATAATTTTTGGTAGAAGTGACATTTCTACATGGCAAATAATTTACTAGTAAGTGTTGTAGAGTTAGAGAAAACAGACCCAACAGTCCTGATGTGCATGCTGCTCATTCTGTGTAATTGAATCTGTAATTGAAAGGGGCATGTTCAAAATAATAGCAGTGTTGTTTTCAATTAGTGAGGTGATTGATTCTGTGAAGAAACAGGTGTCAATTATGGCCCATATTTAAGGAAGGAAGGAAGCACAGGAATGGTGTGCATGCTGGTTATAATGCAAATGCATGGTGGTGCAAAAATCATGTTATGGGGATGTACTGTCTCATACTGTGGTGTTGGATCATGGATCATTTTCAATACATCAACATACTTGAAGAGGTCATGTTGCTTTATGCTGAAGAAATGCCTTTGAAATGGGTCTTTCAACAGAACCATGACCCAAAACACATTAGTAAGCGAGCAAAGACTTAGTTCCAGATTAACAAGATTGATGTTATGGAGTGGACTGAGGTCCTTTTCCTTCCAGGGAAAGGCTCTCCTACCCAGGACCTGACTATAACAATTGACAACTCTGTGGTAGTCCCCACCCAGACTACAAGAAACCTGGGTGTGACACTTGACGTCCAACTCTCCTTCACTGCCAACATTGCTGTAACATTGGGGGATGGTGATGGTGAAGTGGATTTGATTTATGCCTTTGGTGTGGGAGATCTGGGATTGATTCCCACTGTGATAAATCAACCAAAGAGTAAGACACTTAACCCCTAGTTGCTCCAGAGGCTTGCAACCTCTGATATACTATATAACAATTGTAAGTCGCTTTGGATAAAAGCGTCAGCTAAATGACATGTAATGTAATGTGTATTTAACATCAGAAGGATACATCCCTTTCTTGCATACAGTACATACATACTTCCATGTTGGACCATCAGGGAATAGCAACTTGTGGAATTCCAAGTTGTAAGTGCTCCTTAACCATCTACTTTGAAACATTTGTGCTGAAGGCAGAAACTGTTAAATATTAACCAATAGAACAACAAACCGTAATTTCCATTAATAAAACAAAAATGTAAATTAGCATTACAGTACCTACTGAAACTTTAAGGAAGGAATACAAACACATTGACAAATCTTTAAACAATGTGGATGTCCAGGATAATCATTTGTTGCGTGAAGACTAAAAGTATATCATAAATGAATCATAATCTATGCATTTAATTTTAAGCTGTTTAAATACATATTTGGGCAATTTGTGTTAAAAGCAGTGGATTTAATTCTTACTGTAGCTCTCCCTGTAACATGCGGTTAGAAACACTGCTTCAGATGCTGTTATATCATTATCCATACACTACATCTATCAATAGGATACTATTTGGTTATTAAAACTGCCTTTTTGCACAGCCAATACAAGTGTCTAAGATGAAATAGGTCACTGCCAGCAGCGATTAGTGGTTGAATTTGTCTAATCCTTTGCAACTGTGTAATACTAGAAAATAATCCAGAACAGGATGACAGAAATGTTTCTCAGTAGGGAGTCTCAGCTGTACACTGCATCTCTATAATTATCTTCCAGCCATAAGATACAGTGATGCTGTGAGACTGCAGAAAGAATTTGACAGTGCAAACAGCCTGAAGACATAGACACACACACACACACACATACACACACACACACACACAGAGGGTTTGAGGCTGGACGTACTGGTAACTCAGTTCACATCAACAGTACATGAGGATAACCTTATTCTTGTGGAATCATTTAATTGGAATCTAAGTAGAAATATATTTGAATTTATTTTTAAGTCCATAGGAGGATCTGAAAATTCGCTAAATGTAGCAAGAAAGTCGGCAAATTGGCAACCCTGTCCACAACGTCACTGCTGCAGCTTTCTGAGTTCCCAAACTCGTGATCACAGAACGCACGTGCGTTAATTACGTTAAAAGGAATTTGTGTTAACTTGTTATTATTACGTTGATTTTGACAGTCCTGAAACATACTGAGTAGTAGTTAAAGCGCCCCTGGGGGCGGGGCATCAAAAACATTTGCATATTTCCCCTCTGTAAGTGCACTACTGCGCGCGCATCTTTCATATTAGGGAGGGGTACCGGATATCCCCCCCCTAAGGTCAGGAGGTCAAAATGGAGGGGGGTCAAAAAATTTGCATATTCCCCCGCTGTAAGCGCACTACTGCGTGCGCATCTTTCATATTAGGGAGGGGTTCCGGATATAGGATGGTCCTTAGGGAGCCAATGGCTGCCAGATAGAGGTGTGACGATGCATTAAGGGGATGGGTCTTTGCCTTTAAGTAGCGAGGGTAAGTGCAGACTTGTCACCTCATTTCTTCAGTTACCCTGCTGCCTAAGGTACGTTGAACTCTGGAATTATACTGCCTAGACATGGATGGATTTGATGCCCGAGAGAGCTTGACCAATGGAGAAGGTATTTGTGATCCTAGCACTACATTTGAAATGTGTTATACGCCGCTGAAGAAGAGAATGTGGTCCGAGATATTCACTAAAAGCAAAGCTGAATGTTGTACGGCTAGTTTTGAGTTTTTGGGTGTCAACGGATATGAATATTCTATTGGCTACAGTGAAGGGGGTGTTACTTTAGCGGTGTGTGCTAACGGGGAGCAAGAGTTAAAGTCTGAGGCTAAAACAGAGTACACTTTAAGTTTAAAAGATTGGCGTCTTTTTAGATCTGTAGCCTGTCAGGATCTCAATATTCCAGGTTTACCTGAGATTATTTATGTAGCACAGTGGAATAGCTATAAAGAAGAGAAAATCTATCGGGTGGAAGCAGATAGATTCAATAGATGTCCAGAGGATTTTATTTTTCTCAGAGTATAATGCGGAAAAGAGAAACTTGTTGCTACCAGAGGCCGCACGGACTGGATGTTAAAACCTTATCCCGTCTCTGCCAAGGAGCATGAAGAATGGTTTAAAAACGTCTTCTTTATACAATGGTGTGATTGGGAGGCTGTGAAGAAACACTTTGATAAAATTGACTATGTCATCAGAAGAGATAGTATAAGATGCTCCTATGAGAAGATAAAAAAGAGCCTTATATTTGACGACGGTGATCATCACCCCCATGCACTACCCCCATCGCTTTATATGCCTAAAATTGTCAGCCACAGAGACTAGGAACATGGTGGGTATAAATATGTGTTAAACAATTGACAAAAGATAGTTTTGCTTTAATATGTATGTGATGAGTGATTGTTATTCATTCTTCCAGAAGGGTTGGAGTTGTGCTACCCTACCCCCCGTCCCCCTCCCGGAAGGTGGAATTTGGTCACCCCTCTGACGGTCACTGGATCCCCGCCTCTATCTTCATCATCATCATCATTCAAAACCCCTGAACGATTCCTGGCACCTCCATCACCTTTGACCCCTCCTCTACCCCCCTCTCTTTTGATCCATACCCCTCTGGGGTCCCCCCTATCTTCTAGGGGCACACATCTGTTCGGAGGCGATATATGTCCAGACATATCTCCCATAGCCTGTGACAACGCACAGCTGGAGTGCGACAACACAGGGTTAGACCCATATCTCGAGTGCGATTGTAGTGGTTCACATGGCAAGACCAACGGAGTGGTTTCAACTCTGCTCATAGAGGGCATTAAGACGGCTTCTCTACACCTGTTGGGGATCGTGCTTTATCAGTACTGGGGGGAAGTGTGTTATGGATGCCAGATCAACCATCCAAGCCAGAAACAGCATCAGTGTTTAACCAGCATACCTGAATATTTCTATGGAAAACACTTTGATGTGCTTATGAAAAGACTGTTGACCAATAAATTTGTGGCTGTTGTAAGGCGCTTTCTGCACTTCAAAAGTATCAGTGCTGATGACGCCATAATCCGTGGGGTGGCTGAAACTGTGTTGTATGAGTTAAAATCAGCTGAAGATGTTGCAGCCAAAATCCGTGAAATGTACGATGCCACAGTAGGCGATGATGTTGTTAAAGTAGCACAAATACGTGAAATCGGAGATTACTGGAGGGAGTTATACAGGAGAAAAACAATCTGAGCTTCTTGGAGAAAAAAACATAATAGTGTAAACATGGGGAATTGTCTGCGTTTGATGTATAACAAAATCAATGAGCGATATGTAATAATGAAATTGTCAGGCCTTTTAGACCAAATCATAGCTAACAAGGTGGGTGATGATACTAAATACCAATGTAACAGCGACGTTGACCCAGCCGAAGTGTGTAGGCTTGAAGAAATGATGGAAATTGTAAGAGGTCAAATTTGTACAAGTCCTTGGGCTGAGGTGGTTCAAATGGTGCTAGTAATGTTGAGGGCAAGGGAGTGTGTGTTGGAAACATTTTGTTCAGTCATAGCCAACCTCACACACAACTTTGTAAGGATAAAAGTGCATCACCTGCTGACCCTTTACACTATGATTGTAGATACAGTGAGTATGTATGTAAGAGAAAAACAATGTAATAATATCCTACATGAATTGCGTGAGATACATGCATTTATAATTAGTAAAACGGATGTGAATGAGTTGTCAAAAACACTGTCTGTGATAGAAGGTGTAACCATGACGTCATAATCTGTTGTGCTGAAAAATAAAAATGTATGACACAAAGCTAATGTGGTCAGTTGTATCTAAATGAATCATGGATGGGGTTATGGAAAAGATATACTATGATCCTTCACACCCTGGAGGATTAGGAGGGGTATGCAGGCTGCGTGAAGCAGTTGCAGAGTGTACAGGCGTCACTCCAGCAATTCCATCAGTTCAAAAGTTCTTACAGCGTCAGGACACCTATACATTGCATAAACCTGCATTGAAACATTTTCCAAGAAACAGGGTAGTGGTTAACGGCATCAACAAACAATTTCAGATTGATCTGGTAGATATGAGCGAATATTCATCAGAAAATGATAATGTACGATATCTGCTGACATGTATTGATGTGTTTTCTAAATACGCCTGGGTGATCTGTCTTAAAAACAAAACTGGGGCAGTTGTTACAAACGCCTTTAAAGAAATACTAGGAGATGGACGAATACCCCAGAAAGTTCAAACAGACGAGGGAAAGGAGTTTTATAATGCCGCTTTTCATAATTTGTTGGAACAATATAAAATTCACCATTTCTCGACATCAAATGAGACAAAAGCAAGTGTGGTGGAGAGATTCAATCGGACCTTCAAGACACGTATGTGGCGATTTTTAACATCCGTTAACTCACGAAGATATATTGATGCAATTCCGGGCTGGTTACCGCCTACAATTCCTCATACCATCGCTCGATAAAAATGGCCCCGTCTGCAGTGAATAAAGACAATGAGAAAGATGTATTTATCAATCTGTACAAACTGAACCCGCCTGCGCTGGTACCTTTTAAATTTCAACTGGGGGATACTGTTAGGATATCAAAGCATAGGGGAATATTTAGAAAAGGGTATGAACAAACGTTTACAGACGAGTTTTTTACAATAGTGAAACTTATAAGTCGCACACCACCGGTCTATAAACTTAAAGATATTAGTGGTGACACGTTGACAGGGACCTTTTATGAGGCAGAGTTACAACCGGTGATTATTGACAAGAATAAGACATTTAAAATAGAGAAGGTAGTGAGGAGAAAGCAGGAGGGGCGTAAACGCATGGCCCTTGTGAAGTGGTTGGGGTGGCCTGAAAAATTCAATTCATGGGTTTCTGAAAAAGACATTGTAGACCTTAAATAAAAATAGGATGTAGAATGTGTAAACTAGTCATTTAGATCTGACTGTGGAAAGAGCAGGTCACAATGAATAGGAATGGATTTTTTGTCACACTGCCTAGCAATTCATCATCATCTGTATATCCAAATAATAAGATATGTCAGTTCAGAACCAAGTTAGCTAAGCCAATCATTCTACAGCACCCCTATGAAGTGGGACTTATCGAGATCCAATACCCTCGTGTCTGGGGTAGTTTTTCGGCAGAGGACTCTGAAGTGGAAATCCTTGACCTAAAAACTGTCGCGAAGTACTATGTTAAACTTTCGGTAGGGTGGTATGACACCGTGCAGAGTGTTGTTAAAGAGTTTAACACAAAATGTGTAAACAACACCTCCGTAGACGTCAACCTGAGTTATAACGTCATTACAAATAAAGTATTCTTCTCTGGGGGCGGATGTCACGTGACGTTTAAAGGTCGTTTAGCCAAAATTCTTGGTTTTGAACCTGGCACAGCCTTTGGAATACATCCCAGCCTTTTAATGAAAAAGCATAGTATAGCTCCATATCCAGCTGATATACACGCGGGCCGATATAACATATTTATTTATAGCGACATTATAGATTATCAGCTAGTGGGGGATAGCAACGTGCCTCTTCTCAGATGCATAAATATTTCTGACGAGACCAGACGTATGCCCACTCTGTCTTACGACGCTCCACACTACACACCTCTGTTGCGCTCAACCATCAACGATATAAAAATTGAACTGAGGGACGACCAGAGTGAGCTTATTCCGTTCTCATACGGAAAAGTTATAGTCAAACTGCATTTTAGACCTGTGAAACAGCATTAAAATGATGCGTAAAACTTACAACGGGGGATGACGGGCGCTACACGGCCTATTATTTGAATCAGGCCGGAGGAGAATTACCTGGTTTTTCGACTCGGGTCGAGTACTCAATATGGCAACGGTCTGGGTGGCATATTTAGGAACCTATTTCGTATGGCAGTCCCTCTTTTAA
This sequence comes from Etheostoma perlongum, assembly GCA_026937815.1. Classification (NCBI taxonomy): domain Eukaryota; kingdom Metazoa; phylum Chordata; class Actinopteri; order Perciformes; family Percidae; genus Etheostoma; species Etheostoma perlongum. Next base: position 21,485,194 of record CM049384.1, on the reverse strand, counting down.
AAAAGGGGTTTAATTTGGCAAAACCACACCTGAAAACAGCAGCCACTGGGATTATTGGTGATGTTGTATCAAATGTGAGAAATTCTGTAACCGGAAGGCAGCAGGGAAGTGGACTTATAGTACATACCCGTAGACCACAAAAAAACCCACCCTCAGGATGTGGGCGTAGCCGTTCAACATCTAAAAGACGTAAAACCCCCCGGCAGAAATGTCAGAGCTGCCAAAAGGAAGCCAGTGGTCAGAAGACGCAGAGCCCCAAACAGACGCTCTCGGAGTTCCCCAAAAGACATTTTCTAGACCGGATTACACACATCATTTTTTCTTCAAGGCCTATTAAATCATGGCATTCCTCCACAATCAGTCTGAAGAGTGCGTAAAGACCGAGCTGGATCTATTCACTGTGCCATATACCCAGACGTCTATTGAAAAATCATGCTATGCAGAAATACCCCCTGTATCGGCTCTGACAGATACGGGCCCGATAGAGTTTTTTATATCTGCATCTGGTGAAGATTATATGGACCTTAATGACTCATACCTGTATTTGCGCGTGAGGATTATGAATCCTGATGGTACCGTGTTAGCCAATGCAGCCGACGTGGGCTTTATTAATTACCCTGGATGTACGCTTTTTTTCCCAAGTTGACATAATGTTGGGTGATAGATTAATCACCCAGTCTTCAAATACATATCCATACCGGGAATGATTGAATGTCTGCTAAACTATGGAAAGGATACTCTAGACACACAGTTTAGCACAGGTCTGTTTTGTAAAGACACCAGCGGCCATATGGATGATACTTCTATCACGGTGACAACGAGGGGTTGGTGGGGCGCGGTGCATACACCTCCGATAGCCGTATTGTAGAGCTAATAGCCCCCATACATGCCGATTTGTTTTTCAAGAAAAACTTATGCTAAATGGCGTTGACCTTTCTCTGAAATTTATCCGAGCAAAAGATGACTTTGTGCTAATGACCCCTGGAAATGTCCTATTCACTGTGAAAATAATGTCGGCGAGTCTTTTTGTAAAGAAGGTTGCTGTGGCCCCCACAATACGCCTGGCCCATAGCAGGGCATTACAACATGCAAATGCCAAATACGCCATTGATCGGGTCGTGTTAAAAACATTTTCCATACCCGCTGGGACCCGAGTGTGCAATCAGGAAAATTTATTCATGGGGCAGATGCCTAAATTTGTTGTTTTAGCATTTGTAGATAATGAGGCATATACAGGATCGTATGCACGTAACCCATTTAATTTTGATAATTTTAGCACAGAGTTTATTACGTTGCATGCAGATGGGCAGTCATACCCCTCCCGCCCTTTCCAACCACACTTTGAAAGAAAGCAATACGCAAGGGAATATTACCAGCTAATTGAATCAACAGGCCGTCATTTAAAGGACCGCAGTCTGGCAATATCACGAGCCGATTTTGGAGAGGGATACACACTATTTTGCTTCAATTTGGCGCCCGATGGGGGGTGCTCAGGAAACTATAATATACGTTTGGAAGCTCGTTTCAGGGCACCCCTACCACGTACAGTGACATTAATTTGTTACTCTGTTTTTGATTCTATAGTTGAAATATCTAACCGTAGACAAGTGCTGCTCGATCATTATTAGCTATGAATACGGTAGAACTCACAAGCCTGCTTGTAAAGAGAGTGGCTAGACACACAAATTTTCTAGGGGTGTTGGCGTGTGACCAGCTACCAAAAGATGTTATATGCGTTCTACCTGCAATGGTTGTAGTGAATACCCATACTAGTGATATGCCGGGGGAACACTGGCTGTCCATATACATCACTGCAGACAAACATGGATATTTCTTTGACAGCTTCGGCAATCCACCTACCAGTTTTCTGCTGCCTATAAATCAGTTCCTCTTGACAAATTGCATCGAGATTTACCATTCTAACATACAGGTGCAAAACAACTATTCTACAACATGCGGTCAGCACTGTGTATTCTTCTTATGCAAAATTCAAAAAAACAAGTCTTTTAATAAAGTGTTGAATATGTATGGTGCTAATCTGGTATGCAACGACTACATGGTGTGCCGTTTTGTCAGACGGATACACCCGGTGGTGACCCACGCTCAAAGTTTAAGTGTGTGCAAGGCTCATGTGCCTCTTACAGATAGAGAATCTTGTGTAATGATGTCTTGAATTAATAAAAGAGTGTGTCAATGAAATTCTACACGCCTGGTTATTTTTAATCAAATATTTTATTTTAATGAGTATTATACATAAAATGACGTCAGTGCATCAAAATTCGGCTAAAAATAGATATTAAAATCAAATAGAAACATACATTTGTCACTGTTTTCATTACATTCAAATGCAGGCTTATAGGGATGTGCATAAAAGAAAACATTTTTACCCCTTACAGACAGCCATATTTTCACGTGACATTGATACATTCATTGGGTAAAATAGAAAATATAAAAAAAAAAAAATTGAAATAGAGTAAAACAAATAGTAAAAAATAGAAAATTGACGTTAAAAATACCTTGTCACTGTTTTTTACATTCAATCGTCGTCTTATAGGGATTTGCATAAAAAAAGAAGAAGAAGACGTTATCCCCCTTACAGACAGACATATTTTCATGTGACATTTATCAGGTAGAAATAGAAAATATTAAAAATAAAAATCAAACAGAAAATTGCACTCATAACTCTGTAATAACAAAAAATAATCAGAAACTAGCCCATCGTGCCATGCTAGTGGGTGTCGAATAACTTGCTGTGGTGGGAGTTAGACCACTATTTGAAGCACTTGCGGTGCGTTTTCTAATGGTTGTAGGAGGCCTTAAAGGACTAGTAGTGCCAAGTCTAATATCTCCGTGTGATGAATCTGTTTTAAATGCAGCAATAGAACGACGTACGGCTGTGTTTGGAATGACAGATAATGGTACATTCAAGTTTGCCAGGGTTTTTAAAATGGACTCCACCCAGTAGGTCTAGATGAGCCTGAAATGTTATTATGTGTTGTGACGCTTTTCACCAGATCGTACAAATGGCTTCCTGATATATTTTTATTGTTTACAATGATTTCACCTTGCTTTGTCCATGATATTTGGTCGTTATTACGAGCTAATGAGGCCATAATATATTCAGCATTTCTCTTACTCCTTTTGGGGAGGTGTTTCAACACCTCTGAAATTAAACCGTCTTCTATGACGTCTTTTGACTCCTCTTTTGATTTGTCCTCAGGCAGTGTTAATGTGATTACAGCTTTTTCTTGTTCACCCTGTTTTACCATGGCCAGATATCTCTGTAGAATGTATGCATATCTTTTGGCTTTCTCATACACGTCAACGTCAGGCTGATTCAGAATTTCACCCATCGCCTGATCCAATTCATTTTGGGCGGCCTGTCTCAAAGATCCGTTAGGGGGCTGTTGTTGTGATTGTTGTTGCTGTAGCGAGAGCAGCTGATGCTGTGGCACTAAAAACATTTTCTGTGTATGCTCCATCTCAGGTCCGTGTGATGAGGCTTGTTATGAAGGGGATAGCGGCTCCTAGCAAAGGGAGGAGAAATCCTCCTGTCTGATTGATTGATTTCCTCTTTTTAGAATGGTTAACTTTTTTATCTGCAACTAATCTGATTACTCTTTTCTTCTTCTTTAACAAATTGTACTGCTGGGTGGACAAGGGAATGTTACCTCTTAAAATGTTAAGAGCTATTTCACACAGGGCGTTAATAAAGTCCGGGGTAGCATTGCTAATAATAGCACCCCTTGCTCTAGGAGCTGCCTTGTGCAAGAGCTGCAGCAATGTGAGATTTCTCCGCATGCGTGGTGACATTATAACGCCTGCCGTTTCTTTGAAGTGTATACAACCTGTGGAGGGGAGAGTAACCCTGTTCTGAGTCTGAACATATCAGGCGTCTTGGTTTTATAATCTATTAGGAGATACCCGTATGTTGAACTCGTGGCGTCGTTAAAAGCCTCCAGGAAATATTTACTATTACCGGGGTACATCTGTCTCCCCAATAGGTTTATTTGATTTTTGTCACGTGGGTTTTTAAATAGTATGATGTAGTTAGTATTTAAGCTTATTGTGCGACTGGCTTTGCCTTGAATAAACAGATTCTGTATAAGATAAATACAGCTGAGATTCCGGTGGTGTACATATTTTGTAAAAATGTTTTGAACTTCGCTATTGCCGGAGGCGGAGCTCATTAAATCATCAATAATTAGTAAGTTATTTTTATGGACGGGGAGCAATGCATCGTCACAAAATGATTCAGGTATGCCGTTGACAAAATTTATGTCCGCAATTGTAAGTAACTCGTCATATAAAGGTTGCCAACATGAGTATATATAACACAATATTTTCAATCTTGTGTGAAATAACCGTCGACGCATTTTTAATTATGTCTCTTACAAAAAATGTCTTGCCACAATTTGAGGGGCCGCTAATAACTGCGCTGAAGGGGTGTTGCAGTCTGCCGTCAAATTCGGGGTGATTTTGATTATTAATAGCCATAAGGGAGGGTGGTGTAGTCATGAAGAGCCCGACGCTTGTTGTACACAACCTGTAATTTCTTGACCACTGAGACGTTTTTGAGGTGAAACCGCTTTTTATCCCGTGTGATGGTATCTGCTGATGTAACCAGATGGTTATCATTAGGACGATTGGCCACAAATGATTTTACCAGCCCTATTAATGACTCATGAGTGACCACTTTGGCATTTTTGGAATTGAGGGTAACCCCTTTGCATTTCACCTGCGTGGTTCCCTGTACTGTTCGATATGCGTAGCATTTTGGGCCGCCCGAAACAAACTCGGTTATAAAGTCTTCATCAGGATGACCGCACATCTGGGCAGTATTTAGCTCATCCGTTAAGTCCCCTAGGTAGGGGCCTAGGGGGATCAATCTCCCGGTTTACTGACGAAAACTACGCTGTCTGTGTCACAATACAGAACACGCCGCTGCAGTTTATCCATTATGTCATAAAGCTCTAGTCGTGCATAAGCTGTTGTCATAGCCCCTATGAAGATGTTTACATCTCTCACCATGGAGGCCTGTTACTGTTAGCTTCACGCCACTGGACTATCGCCACGTCTGGAGAAATGAATGAAAACTGTCGCACATCAAAGCTGTCACTAAACATGACCTGTGTAAATCTGGCTGGGTCTGTCATGAGCTCGGTAGTGGGCAGATTGCCACGCATTGAAAAACGCCCCCAAAGAGAATTCAGCAGCAATTTATTTATGCTACGGATAGCCTTGTTGACAGACATCTTATCAGGCTCAAGCCTGATTCCCTCTCTAGCATAGTAATTCTCAATGTACTCCTTTTTCTCATCTTCCGTTTTGACATTGCCAGGATACCCTGATGCTTGTTGCTTCAGTTTAAGGAATGTTTTAACATACTCTTTAAAAAGACTGTCAGATTTTTCGGAAAGTGCCATACCTTGTCAATCTTGGCTATTTTGTAGCCTTTTTCCACCGCCTTCTGCAGTTCGAATGAGACCCAGGTCCCCGCCAATTGTCTCTCGCTGTCGCTGTGAACGCAAGGTGTCGTCTGATTCTGCTGCTTGGCACAGGTGGCACACAGAGGGAACATGAGTTTATCATGGCAGCGATGGGGAAGCACAGGATGATAGAGTGCTCTGGGGGGGGCCTACAGTACACTTCACTAGACCGAAATATTGTGAAATATCACCAAAATCCTTGTAGATTACCTGTGGATGTCCAATAGGATATTCTCTCTTTGCCTGCACCGTGGGGTAGAGACTTGTAAAATCATAATATCTGATAATTTCGTCATCTGTGGCACTGTGGTATAGTTTCAAGGCATTTGTCCGGCCCCCAAATAGGGCATCTCGCGGATTTAGCCGCTCTGTTTTCACATAGGTGGCCATGAAAGCCTTGACGTCCAGATTAGCCCCCACCTTCCTACGCCAGTCACACTCCCACATGAGCACAATGTTTAGACCATGTTTTGATTCTAGCGCAGTCAATCTGTCCCTGAATTCACTGTACAGCTGCCCATAGGGTCGTTTCAAAGTAGGATTGATTTCGGCCTGACTGTAGCATTTTACACACCCGTGAAAGTAGCACCCAGCAAACTCATAAGCTGTGTGGGTGGCTTCGCAGTACCCATCGATGGAGTACGGGCCGAAGGTTTTTTCACCTGTGTTGAGCGCGTGCTGTATGTTAATGTTGTCTCTGTGCGCCACATATCCTAGCCATTGCATTGACACGTCAGAATGTGTCTTATTCGGATTTATGTAGGCACCTTCGTAGGTCAGAGCCACACTGTCTGGGGGGGATAAAGAGTGTTTTATACACGCCCATGCAACTGGACGCTAGTGTTGTAAACACGAAAGGATCTAGCGTTGTTGAGGCCATGAATGCCTCTCTGTAAATTTTGCATGCCTTAGCCAAAACAGCCACATCGTTAGCGCAGTAGCGTGCCAACTCTGTGTTCAGGTTGAAAGGACGGTCTTTAACAGTTTGATACCACTCCATGAATGTTACCTTTGAAGCATCTGTCATCGTGTCAAAGCCATAATAGGAGGGGGCGGGGTGTGGGCCATCATAGTTTTCATTCTCTTTTGTGTTGAACAAATGAGGAAAGTGCCCTTTTAACACATCAGTGAAGCCCCTAGCAGCAGGTGTTTTAGCTAGAGCCATGGGGAGGAAACTAAATGAGTCAATCCACCGTTGGCTGTAATGACGGTCATACATCAAAATAATGCGGGACCCACTCGTTATGATTTTCGGGCATATACCTTGCTTTACAAAATATTCCAGCAAAATATAGTTGTCGAACCCTGATGCATTATGCGCTATGAAGGTGGACTTTTTATATCGCGGCATTCTGTAATGCTTAACAAATGAGGCCACACAGTTTGGGCCTGAGAAACAGTACTCTGTACCGGTCATATCAAGGCTCCCCACATAATTAGCCACGTGCCTGTCATCTTGGTAGCGCGTTTCAAAGTCATAGTATATGTATTTAGTATCGGCCGTTTTTTTTTTTTTTTGAGAGGCTGAATGTAGCATTCATGTTCCGAACCTATCGTGTCTTCCCCGCAGTGTGCACATTTCAGTGATTTACAAGCGTGGGCGGTGCTTTTTTTCCATACTTGATAAGTTGCTCCGCATTCATCGCAGTATTTTACCCTCTCACATGGGATGAAACGATGTTTTGTATTCATTAGCTTATGTTGAGCTAAACAGTGTTGTGATTTGCAAAAGTGTTTACAGTCCGCACAGCGTATTGAAGTCCCCGGCTTGCGAAAACATGCTGTCTGGCATACATTACAGATCATTGTGCAGGTGTGTGTGAGATAGTTTGTGTATGGGCGGTAACAACCATCACACACATAGCTAGTACCGTAAAATCCTGTTTTGCTTTTAATTGCGTAGTAATGATTGTCATGAAGGTACAGCCACGCCGTATGTGCGTTCGTCTCGTCATGCGTTTTAAAAAGCTGTGGGGTTTTACTTCCGTCAGTGTGATGAAATATTATGATCTTAATTTTCAAATGTTTTTGAAATCTGTCAACGTCAGAAAATGCTACATGGTGTGAATGCTCAAACCCTAGATCGCTGTATAGCCTCTTTGCATAGTCTATACTGTCGGTTTGAGACATTAGTGGATTAGCATGGTATGCAAGACATAAACCAAAACAAAGTCCGTCCCCCTTATTCGTGGGGTTGAATAGGGACTTAATCTTCCGTTCTATGATCTCGTCATAACACACAGACCCTAGTTTACAGCGGACACCCCCTGACAGGCAGCGGGCCTCTGTAACAACAAACTCTAACGCGTCCTCTGTAAACGTCTCGTCATTGCTCTGCAGCGCTTGTGCGATTTGCTCCAGAAAAGAGTCTGCGTTGTAATCATTGCTTGCATGTAACACGGCTTGAATATCGGAGGCTAGCGCAGGCCCCCTTAACACTACATTTAGAACACTATTCTGATTTGAGGCTTGTAACGCTGTGTCAATTAATCCTGTTAGGGTACTGCGAACTTGTGAGGGGACGCTATTTACGTCACTCATGTCTATATTACGCAGGTCGACGTGCTGCCGGTATTCATCTGCATTAAAGTTTGGAATTTCTCTGATTTTTATATTGTTTGATGTACTCCCCGTCACCTGTCTGCACTGTGGCAGCCTGTTGTAACGATGCATTGCTGGTGGACGGCATACTGTCTGAGTTTAAAAGCGTCCTTGGAGGGTTTGTGATTAGCCCTGCAGACACTGTGGCAGCCTGGTGTAACGATGCATTGCTGGTGGAGGGCATACTGTCTGAGTTTAAAAGCACTCTAGGGGGGTCTGGTTGCTGAGGGATTAGTCCTGCAGGCACTGCGGTGGCCTGTTGTAACGATGCAGGGCCGGTGGGGGGCCGCATGGTTGGGTTTAAATGGGGCCGTGCTGGCTCTGACGACTGTGCGGAATCATAGAGGGTAGATGGCCGATTGGCTGAATACAACAATGACCCTCTATTTTTTTTTTTTTTTTTTTTTCATATTCTGTCAGCCGTCTGTCACACTTTTTCATAAAATCTTCAAAATCACATATCTGGTCTGGCACATATTCAAGCCCCGCAATTTCATAGCACCTCTCAATAATTTGTTCATGTTCAAAGTCACTTTGCGGTTCGTTTTTGAGCAGTGATGATAACGTATCAGCGTCGCTGTCCGATTTCGCTAAATGCTTTGTTTTTTGTTTTTTTTTAAGGGGAGGACCCATTTTTCTGGTTAATCTAATGATACCGCGCTACAGCGTTTGCGTTTTCTGATTCCTCCAGATCGGCCAGGTATTTGAACTGCCGCCAATTTTGTGAGATAAGGGTTTTTAGCACTCTCTCTAATGCTGCATTTTTGTCTAAGACGTATCTGATTAGTTCTTTTACATCAGCACGGAGATTGTCTATTTTAACATTTATGAGATCATTTCTAGAATCGGATGGGTGTTGTGATTGATGGAAATTGAAAATATCTTCGACGTCTGATAATGTCAGGGCCTCCTGAGTCGGCTCTACTGACACACACTGTTCAAGGGGATTGCATATAGACCTCTGATCTATCTGTTGAATGCTGATATCTGATAAACTCACATATGAATCATCCAATGTTATAATACTTGAATTACCAGACGGTCCAGGCTCATCAAATCCTTCCCCATGTGTTGACCTCAGTATCTCCTCAGCGTTTTCTTCTGTGTCATGCCCTCTGTCTGTGGATGTTGTCGCTCTGGTATCATCATCGTCATTTGCTTTTGAACCACTGCCTCCCACCTAGGATGTGAAAATGACAGGTCAGGATAACCCCACACACACCTACACATACAAGCCTCTTCTTTAAAGAGGATCAGCTGTAATCCCCTCATCCCCATCCCCTGCTATAGCCCCACTACCCCACCCCAGAAAAACAATGGCCTCTGGCTTACCTCCCCCTCTGTCCACTCCCCCCTGCTCCTCCTCCTCCTCCTCCCCGTGCGCTATTATGGGCTATTATCACTGATGGTTTTTGCAAGGCGTAAACAGCTTGTTCCAATCGGGAGAAGTCTGACAACAAGGGTTGATCCTCCACTGTTGGTCTTTGTAAGGCGTAAACAGCTTGATCCAATTGGGATAGGTCTGATAACACGGGATGAGCATCTGCAGGGGAATTCAGCTGGACGGGTCCATTATCCTTAGTTTCAGAACAGAAAAACAGGTTTCAAATGTAGCCCCACTGAAAAAACCCCACCCATGCTATAATTAAGACATGCTTACCTTCTCCTCTGCACCCTGAGCCCCTGGATCTGCTCCACCATCGCTAATGTGACTGTTTAATACACCGGGCCTTTGTAAGGCCTGAACCGCCTGACGCAGGTGTTCGATGCCTGACAGCGTCACATCTGCAGGGGTTTTCCGCTGCCGGCTAGCATCAGCCTTAGATAAGAAAAACACTTTTCAATGCACTCCCCCCAACCGACACACACCCACACACACCACACACACACACACACACACACACACACACACACACACACACACACACACACACACACACACACACACACCTCCCCACCTCCTACCTCAGTAGCACTGTTGGACGATTCTGCATATGGGGTGGCTGACTGGTTCCGCTTCAGGTAGTAGGCAGATAGGTATGATGGTAGTGGTGGTGGGGAATACCCTGAACTTGTTAAATCTCTGTTCACAGGCTCCTGTAGGCAGAAACATACACAAGTTTATATATTATTTTTTAAAACACATGTCGCATTTGACTCATGTTTAAATGCGGTAAACAGTGTTGTATGTTGTTTCCAGCTCACCAGAACACCCCTCTTCCCTGGTCTTCTTAGCCGGTTTATACGCGGCAAATTGTCCCGGCTAACGTCTAGGAGAAGCGACAACACATTTGAGCTGACTCTGCCATATCAATAGTCATACATCACATCAAAACACTATAAATATATATATATATATATATGCATGCGTATATGATTTTAACTCACCTCTTTGAAAAGATGCACCACCCTGCTGCACGTGGTGTCCCAGGTCTATATTCTCACCTGTTGGAGCAGACTGCTACTATGTTTTATAATCATAATTTAATGAACGAGTGGTCATTTAAAAAACTGAAAATACGCTTTTACTTACCCATCTCAAGTATTTCTTTGTCCTGCAAACCAATTTGAGGAATTAATAACAGCCGAAACGCATGGGACTTCAGACTATATCACTTGTCCATCAGATCACGTGAAATGATCCGGAATGACTTGCAGTCTCCACTCTCCCTTGTTACTTAAAGGCTAAGACCCATCCCCTTAAACCAGGGGGGTCACCGTTCTATCTGACACCCATTGGACCCCTGGGGCCCTTCCCACACCGCACATCACCAATCGTCACAAATAGGCGTGACATAGCTATGGCACCATTATAGAAAAAACAATACAGTCCTATTATATTCGGGAAAATGCTCACAGACTAATAACATGATCACATATCCTTAACCATTTAAAATTAAAAAAATAGACCACTTAGACTGATGATGCATGCAACATAGCTAGCTAATACATACTAAACGTGTTAGATATCCATTTACACCCACACACTAGCTGTTCAACCACCCCTCTTTAGTAGGTCCACTTTTTAAAAACTTTATCCACTTACCATCATTTTCTTCTTTTATATAAATTCCACTTGATTTATCTTCACCATCCCTTCATGGCCCATTCCAAAAGACCCCATGGAGTTGGGGGTGTCTTATGCCGTTTCTCAGTCCCATCTCCTAAAACCACACATCCTGAGGAGGGGGATTAGGACATTTTTCAAATATCCTGACTACAGGAGACTTGAGGTGGGAAAAACTCCCCCATCCAATAAACCCCTTGGAACTGGGTGTCTTATGCTGTTTCTCGGGCCTGCTCCTAAAAACACACGTCCTGCGGGAGGATTAGACCATTTTTCAAACATCCTGCCTACAGCAGACCTGGAGGTGGGAAAAACTCCCCCGTCCAATAAACCCCTTGGAACTGGGTGTCTCAGGGTGTTCTCGGGCCTGCTCCTAAAAACACACGTCCTGCGGGAGGATTAGACCATTTTTCAAACATCCTGACTACAGCAGACCTGAAGATGGGGAAACTCACCACGTACAATAAACCCCCCATGGAGCTGGATGTCTTATGCTGTTTCTCAGTCCCATCTCCTACAAGCACACGTCCTGTGGGGATTAGGCCATTTTTCAAACATCCTGACTACAGCAGACCTGAAGATGGGGGGATTACTCCATTTTCAAAACCCCTCCATTTTGACCTTAGGGGGGATATCCGGTACCCCTCCCTAATATGAAAGATGCGCGTGCAGTAGTGCGCTTACAGAGGGGGAATATGCAAATTTTTTGACCCCCCTCCATTTTGACCTCCTGACCTTAGGGGGGATATCCGGTACCCCTTCCTAATATGAAAGATGCGCGCGCAGTAGTGCGCTTACAGAGGGGAAATATGCAATTTATTTTTGATGCCCCGCCCCCAGGGGCGCTTTAACTACTACTATACTGTATATTATCTCCCTCTCTCTCTGGCACTATGCCGGACAAGCCTCATGATTGAGGATCCTGGAGTTGAGGAGGTTCAAATTTGGGAATTAGGAATTGCCCTAAGACTATCAAGGAAAGGATGGTGGTAACAAGGAACAAGCGCAACATTTCAGGGTGGGGTAGGCCGGAAAACACACAAGGCAGGACGTAAAACAAGACAGCAGAACCTACAAAATAAACCGGTATATAAAACTAAAACCAATCACGATATCGATAGCCAGTCATCTTAATTTATATGGCCACTAGCAGGCCGTTCTAGCAGGCCAGTAATAAAACAACGTGCTGGAGAGCCTCGGTGTCCATGTCACATGATAATTTTTTGGCACGACACCATCCGCCCACTGCGGAAACATGCTTAACAAACAGCTGATGAGGTCTTTTTTCATATAACAATGTTGTTTTGGAGCCCAGCTCACACTTTGAGTCAAACCCATGCAGTCAGACATTTTCTGGGAGAAGAGGGAAGGATTAGCAGTCAGTCCACTTAGTGAACAGGGGCCAAGCTGAAACCCTGATCTCACTCCAGCAGACCATCAGAGGAAACACACTCTCTAAGCTCCTTACAATGCAGCTCAATATTTCTGTACAGAAATCAGACACATCCTCTTCCTGGACTGTATCCCCAGCCCTTAACTCTTCTCATGGACAGAATAACAAAAGAACACAGCAATAGTAGAAGTGAAAAGGATTACGCTATGCTTCAGGTTCCTCCTACATCCTTTTAGATGCACTCAATTTAAATGACTCCTCTGTGCAGCTGTTTCTTGACAATAGGACTACTCTTACATAAGCAATAGAGCAGATTGTAAAAGTTGAGAACTCTTATTGGCCAAAGGGATGTTAATGCTGTGCTCACTTACCTAGTCTCAAAAACGGCATTGTATGCTATTCAGACATTAGTAATTAGTTTTGCTCGGTCAGTGCAGATGTGCTGTAATCTGACATAGTGTTAAATGAGAAGATTCTGATGTCAGTGTGTCTGTGCTACATGATTGATCCCATCACTAGCTAAGTTTCCATCCAATTGAATTATCTGAAGTTTGGAATGCGAATAAAGCTGGTGAAAGTGTGTTTCCATCCAACGGCTTTAAAGCGAATAAAAACTTGTGTGTAATGACGTCACACGCTGTTTCGCGATGAAATTGGTATATCAAATTGATTTGAGACATTTTAAGGTGTTTCCATTCATTTTAACAGTAAATTGCACAACATTCAAGCAAACATTTGCGAACAAAGTTTTTCTAGACAAAATGGATCGCGTCATCTACCAACATATGATCAATATTGGACACGTTGTAATAGTGCTTATGTGCCAGCTGATAGTGACATATCAAGTTATAATAAGAAAACAATGATGCTATCAACACATTGCTATGATGATGCAGATGAAACTTGCCTTGTGAGACAACTCTTTTTTGAGACATGTCTCTCTGTTTGAGTGCCTTCCATTTACTCTGGAGGACGTCCCACGGCTTGACGTAACCTTTGTCGGCCATTTCCTTCTCGAGTTCCTGATAAATTATCAGCATTTCTTAGATTTTTGCTATCTAAAATAGCCGTTATATTTTGGTCATGAATTCATAAAGTCTCTCGTCTCCTTGTTTGTCCACTTACATCTGTCTTTGTTGACACTCGCCATGTGAGCAAACAGAGCGAAAATAATGGGCGGAAATGAACTAACGTTTGTGGTGGGTTGCAACTATAAAATGACCTAAAACTTAATTGCAATTCATTATTTATTCGGCAAATGACGTTTTCATCAGCGTTTGTCGCATAAGCCGCATATCGATCAACATAAAATCTGATGAGACCGAACGTATTTCCTTTGAGTTGATTTTGATGAACTTCCATTGAATTTTACTGTTTCCATAAGGCATTTTTCATTTGATATCACTTAATTCAGATAAAAACTTGTGGATGGAAACATAGCTACTGGCAGAGCTCACTAACAGAAAACAGAGGTGAGCTTCATGTAAAAAGCACATACTGGAATCTAAAGCTGCAAAGGGAAACTGATCCACATTTTTCACAATTTTCTGACATTTTAGAGACCAAACAACCAATCCAGTCATCCAGAAAATATCCACAAAATAATTGAAGGCTGCAGCCCAACTGAAATCACTTCTTCACATCATACAAGACATTTTGTTTCATAAATTGCTTTACTGTTTACCTCGCTGAAGAACAATTGGTGTGAACCAATCTAGCACCACTTATTCTTTCTTTTTTGGTTCCTCTCATGTTGACTGGAGCCATTGTTAGGATACCGGAATGGGTTTCATTAAACCTTCACAACATTGCGAACTGAACCCTGCTTTGTGTCATTTTTATTTTTATTCTTTATTCTCCGAGTGCTTGTAACTGCTTTCAGACTCAACTCACAGAGGTCAAACCAGTAGATGATGGTTTGGTGAGATGGAAGTGGTGGTCTCTGAAAGGCCCTTAAACATAAAGAAAATACCAACAGAACCTGGGAATTTCACCCAGGGAAAGAACTAGACGGATTATTAACATTTTACACAAATGTTATGCCACAACAAAGACTCCAGTCTGCAGTGTAGTTTCATTGATATACCTGAGAATTACACAGTCACATTAGGATTCATGATCAAAGAAAGTTTTTGTTGTGTGTTATACTTCTTGTTAGGTTTTGAATGATGTGGACCCAGGTAAGTAAGTAATTGGAAATATGCCTCTCTCAACCTGATGAAGTATCAAGACAAGTAAAAATGTGAACTAGTAAAATCTGATGTATTTTACATATACATATACATATGTTTATCTGGTTTACAGTTTGTATATTTTGTTTTTTCAGTACCTATGAGTTTTATTCACAAAGACTCTTGAAGGCAAGGCCGGCAGGTTAGCCGTGAGCAGGAGTCAGGCAGATTAGAGCAGACTTGACTTTGAGCACAAAAGACTCAACCAGGCCATTTTGAAGCAGACTTAAAAAGTGAAGGGTAGTGACAAGCGTATACACAAAACTCTAGAAGCTAATCAGTAGAGTGAGGTACTCAACCATGTTAGGTGAGGAAGAATGTGCCAGCGAGTCACAGGAAGCCTAGAGTCTTTAAACCATAGGGGAGCAGAGCAGTCTGCCAAAACACTGCCTTCTGCAGCTTTATAATTGTCTCATGGCAACGCTGCTCTCTGACCAAGTCATTCTGTCTGTGGCCACAGTGATGCTATGAGACAGCAAATAGCCTGAAGGCAAGAGAACATGACACGCACGCACGCACAGGCTGTGACTGTAGTTTTGTGCTCCAGGCCCACCCTCCACTCGTTACCTGTCATTTAAATACAGATCACATAGAGAAGCCAAATGCAAAAAAAATTTGAAACTAACTTTTGCATTTAATTTATTTTTTAATTTGAGCATTTATATTTATTCATATTTTCCCTTTCTGGATTTTAAATTTTTCTTTTCATATTTCCATTTGACCAATTATCAATTTCTCATTTCAATATAATAGTTAATTTACTTTTTTCTTTTTAAACATTAATTATGGTCTGACTATCCTGAGAACTAAAATATGATACTAGTTTATTTGTCATTTTCACTTTTGACTTTCTATTTTCCTTTTAAGTTTGGGTAAAATGACCCTTCACATATCATACTGAATGTGACAGAAGTTAAAGGAAGGTGGTCATTGATGAAACCGTAAGTACTGTGTGTAGAGTGGGTGTTTCTGGATACTGAACAGACGTCAGCCCTGGTTGTTAATGAGAGATTAATGCGATAGTATTCTTTTTTAACTTTGTGTTATGATAACTAATATCATAACATTATTTTCAGAATACCTAACTCTTTATGTTTTATATTTCAGGTGTGATCCTTTGATAAAACTACAAAATCCACTAATAGCTCCCTTATTTTTCTTATCTAGTATTCCAGTTCTTCTGAAATCAATTTTGCATTTGGATGAAACTTTAATTGTGACAAAACAAATCTGCAGTAGCCTACCTTTAAAGGTCCCATGGCATGCCAATTTCACTTTATGAGGTTTTTTTAAACATTTATATGAGTTCCCCCAGCCTGCCTATGGTCCCCCAGTGGCTAGAAATGCCGATAGGTGTAAACCGAGCCCTGGGTATCCTGCTCTGGCTTTGAGAAAATGAAAGCTCAGTTGGGCCGATCTGGAATCTTGCTCCTTATGAGGTCATAAGGGGCAATGTTAATCTGCTTTGCCCGCCCAGAGAATTTGTCCCACTCATGATAGAGATGGTTCCTGGGAGTTGAGCTGCTGGTTTCATGGTTGAGTGTGTTTTAGGATGTGTTAGCAGGCAGGCTGGCTGGACTGGAGCTTCGGGTCAGATGACTGCAGACTGGTTAAGAGAAGAAGGCCAGTACTGCAACAGTGAAAAACCATCCCAACTAAATATTCTATTGTCAGTTTCAGTAATCAGCTTCTCTTCCTACCACAGACAGGACCACTATTACCTGAACCTATGCAGAAACTATGCACTATAGCTTGTTGGATAATTAATTACCTACCTTGCTAAGCAGTCAGAGCTGCTCAAAGAATGGACTTCTTCCCTCCTGTAGCTAATTATAGCAACATGGTCAAAGCGATGAAAAATCTTGGCAGTGCGTTTGCGTCTTATTGCCGTCGCACTGCACTGAGTGCAAGAAGCCTGAAAAATGTTATATTTGTCATAGTTTATTATCTCTGTTACTGTAATTGCCACTGTTCTGTTCATTACTGCTGTCATTCCATTCTATAGCCGCCCCAGTCTGCATGGTTTCTGCATGTTTCCTCAATGCACCAAATACTTGCTCAACTGTGACCTACAAGTGTTTTTGGTCTTATTTTATTAATTAAATTGTATTGAAATGAGGCTTTCTAAAGTGAGGTAGAACCAATTAAATAGTTCCTGCCTCCAAAGTGTCTATATATAAAGGCCAGTTCACTCACTCCCTCATTGAACAGGAAATAAATTTGCATCTTCCCCATCAGTTTGTTATGTTTGACAGTGGCTGTCTTGGTGTTTAGTTTTTAAATGGAGCTGGTTCTCAGAACAAGGGATGGAAGCCAGGAGTGACAGAACACACTATAATGAAATAAGACAGATGAAACTGACCAGTGCCTGAGAACAGAGCATTAAGAGGGACAATGATGATGTGGTTCAGTAACACTCATTCAATTCAAGGTCGAAGAGAACCTTGAGATTTTGTCTACTAGAGGAGATGAGATTTTCAAAATTAAGCATCATTGCATCTTTAACCTTCTATTAAAAGTTATTTAAGATAAATGTGATGAACCTGGAGTTTAGTGGACTTCCACAGCCATTCCACCCTCCGGCATTTACGTCTAAAACAACTGCTGCATCAGCATTTTATCAATGATTGTTCCCAGATTAATGTGCTACAACCTCAATGCCAGTTCCTGTGATAAAGCTCTGAGATGGAGTTTCTACCTCTGTCTCCATGCTGTTTGCTCATTGCATTGCTTAGGCTGGAATAGCGTCTTAATTTTTGTTTCAGAGCTGGTTAACTTTCACTACAGTCAAACAGCATCACAAACTGCACAAAGTCCAAAATGACCAAAGTTAAATCAATCCAGTCCAACTTTTTTTGTTACAGTTGGCCAAAGTGCTATACAGAAAAATACAAGAATACAACATTATAACACGAGTAAAAATAATACATGCACAATAAAAGCAATTAAACTAAATAATTAAATGCAGTAAATGAAGTCAACATTTTACTAGGTGTCAAAGGCCACAGAAAAGAGGTGGGTTTTAAGATGTGATTTAAAAACAGACAAATAAGGCCTTTTATTGCAGGGATTTTGTATAAGACAGCATGAGTTTTAGCTTAGTGTACACTAACAAGTGAGTGTATACTCCCAACTGGGATTTGCCATTAACCTTTGTCCAACAGTAATACCTACACACACAGTGTAACACCACTGTTTTCTCTCCCCAACAGCTAAGAATAGAGTGGTTGAAATTATAAGCCTTTTCAAACAGGCACACATATGCCTGGTGCTGAGAATACCTTGGGTAGATAAAGCTTTGGCCCATTTTTTATGGTGGACGACAGGGGCAAACGCCCTGCAATTTAAGAAAAACACATGCAAATGGACAAAACACAAGCAAATTTAGACAACAACTTCATTAAATTTGACAAAATGTACGCGCAGCATTTAGCAAACGCGCTGCAAATACACACAACACAACCAAATACACAAACGTGCTGAAAATACAGAAGCAATGCAAAAAGATAAGCAGATGAACTAAAAATGCTGCATCCAGATTACACAACGGAAGTTCTCCAGGCCTCCAGAGGGAGCTCTAAGTGGAACAGCTAGATCTTCGACCATCTCCATCTCAGAGACGGTGCCGGCCGAACACGGACGATTCAGCAACGATTCTGAGGTGCCATGCACCATCACAGTAATATAACAATGATATAACGGCACAGTCTCTGAGGCGCCGGGCAACGGCCCAACACCTCGGAGACTGAGTTTTTCTGTCTGATTGTTCTGCCCTTTTCACCTGTCCCTTGTTTGCTTGTTATTTCTTGTATTTAGTCTATGTGTTTCCTTTGTCTGTTGTCAGGTCATTATTTTCTGTTTTGGAGTTCTGTGTGTTAGTCTACCTTTGCCACTTCATTTTGGATTTCCTTTCCTGCTGTTTCCTGGACAACTTTTGTTTGTATGGATTTTTGTTAATTAAATATTCAAGATCACTACATTGCTTGGCTATCTCTGCAACTGGGTCCAACATTCTCTGAAGCTATACTATGTGCTTATTATGTTATCACATATACATATATATATGTTTATCTGGTTTACAGTTTGTATATTTTGTTTTTTCATTGAATTCTATAGTATTGAAATGTTATGGTTTACTATTTTATCTTGTCTTAATGTTTGTCTAAGTAAGTGTAACTAAGTTGATAATGGAGGCCTACCACATATGTGGTGATAACGAGTGGGACGAGGTTCAGTATGGCAGGGGATGTGTTCATGTTGTGAATTGTATGTTTTGTATTGTTAAAAAAAAAAAATGTTGCCCCCCCCCCCAAAAAAAAACAAACAAACAGTACCCACAGCTTCCTGACCTGTTAGGTGGAAGCAAATGAAAACAACAAACAAGAGAATCCTGAACATAGATACGGCTGAGACAAATGGATGCACATACAAACTCCAGTCAGAGTTAAATGGTGCAAAGAAAACCCCAGAAGTAGCAATTCAAAACAATAGTCAAATGTTTCTCTGCAACAGGTTTTGCATTGGCTATTAAATAACAGACCTCTCAAAATGATTACATTAGAGTTGCTGGGAGGTCATAAAACAGGAAGCAGATTTATTGCATCTTTGGCTGCTTCATCTAATTTCCCAGAGGGCCATTAAAGTGGATTGCAATTCATTTATTCATGTCATGAGGGGAGCTCAATAAGACTAAATATAACACATTTGCTGCGTCACCAACTGCATGCTTTGTTTAGAAATACCATTTTGGGCCATATGATGCTCTGAATTCCACATTCAGCTCACACTCCCATCCCTAAAGAATGAATGTGACAATATAAGGCCTCCAATATGACTTGATTGAAGGATGATTGAGTTTCTATAAATACAATATATGCAGCTTGACTAAAAGTTTCACTAGCAACTCTGGAGGCTCAGTCCACAATACCAAAGTGTGCTCTCTGAAATTTCTGCCATCTTAAATCTTAAAAAAGTGCTCGTTCCTCTGTGCTGATTGGGGCTGCACTTTGTACTACTCTCCAGGACAAGTAATAAGCTCAAAAATGTTTAGAACTTATTTAGTAACACCTTCTTGTTACAGCAAAAAAAAAGTCAACATCTAAAATTTGAAATTTGAAGTTGGGGCCGGATTGGCTCAGTAGTTGGAGCAGACACATGTAAACATTGAGGTTTATGCCTTGATGCAGAGGTCCATGGTTTGAATCCCACCTGTGACAATTTCCTGCCATGTCTTTCCCCTTTCTCACCAACCTGTCCTATCCATCAATGGAGGAAAAGCCCCAAAAAATAATCTTTAAAATGTAAAGTTGCACTTCAGCTTTTTGTGACTTAAGTAAAATTGTTATACTAAATAAGTTAATAAAATGGCCTAATATAATCCTACAGTGTTGTACTCTGCACTTGGTTTTTACACATTACACATAATA